>CM042233.1:4804365-5116865 GCA_023566465.1 Cottus gobio | reverse complement strand
TATTATTATACAATCTTGACGTGGGTTTATGAGGTAATGAGGTAAGGCGACCCAAGATGGATAACATGACAGGAAAGCAGTTTCTATATGTATATTACTTCATAACTGTACCTTTAACTCGGATTTAAAAAAATAAACATGAGGTCACAAAAAGCATTGCTTTGTCTCGATTGTCCTAAAACATCAGAATTATTAATAGATATCATTTTCACGTTGGCATTTGGTTCCCGTCTCCTTGAAACGTCGGACATCTTTTAATTTCCTCTCAACTCCGAGGAGAAAAGACATTAAAAAAAAATCCCATCGTGGATCCAGGAAGCAAATTGGACCTGGGTCCTGGGGTCCTGGGGTCCTGGGGTCCTGGATCCCGGGTCCCACCGCTCGACCAACCGGTTTCTGAGGCGTTGTCCTAATATTGGCCGTCACACCCAAAAGAACAGATGCCCACATAAGGCCGAGGAGACAGAAGGAGAGGGATTAGAGGGGCCGAAAGGTGCAGAGAGACTACACATGTTTGACAAATGTAATTTCAGATACAGTTATCTCTTTCGGGTTTGAATTATGAAGGACTACGAAGGATTTGGGGGACAGAAGAGGCGATGATGACAGGAAAAGGCCTGAAAGTGAAAGAATATCTCAAACCAGATATGCCCAGAGATAGAAAGCGTGCAGTCGTTTCAGTGCAATAACGACTTCAGTAAAAGCTGCAGTGACTTTTACTCAATTTGAATGCAACTATTATTCATCTATTTTGGGATTTGTTGCAGTTACTTCCTCACGCAGCATTGAATGCCTTTGGATCCCTCCGAGATATTCCAACCAGGAAACCGGCTTTATCAACAAAAAAAAACAAAAAAAACGCACATCGCCGAATCGCACGCATCCTTCACCCTTCTTTGTTTGTGGTGCAGCATTCCCTTAGCGGGAGTAATGGCGGGAACAATAGTGCTTGATTTACAATAAAGCAGCTGCGTCCATTGCCAGCTGTTTCCACACACACACACACACACACACACACACACACGGCTATGGCACCGCGGCCCAGCCACTCTCCGCAGGAGTCCGCAACCAGCCGCCAGAGACGACGCCAGCGGAAGCCAACCGTGGTTTGCGCCTCCACCGGCTAAATTGGGCCAATTAGCTTGTACGCCAACAGAGCTCCCTGCATAGCTTTTAGTTTGTTTTCTTTCCAGAGGAAATGTGGAATCCCTTTCTCTCTCTCTCTCGCTGCTGTAATTGGTAAAACTCGCTAAATGCTCCGATGAACAGGTTGATTAAACCCATCAAGTTAACGGTCTTATTGTCCGCTGGCTGAACGGCGCCGAGTCACAGAATGACATGTTTACCCGAAAAGTTAAGACTCCGATTGTGTCTCCAGATTCGCCCGATGTCCCCCCTAAACTTTTTTTTATCGACATTGCACAGACACCCATTTCAGTATGCATCGAAAAAGCCGGCCTCCTCCCCCCTTTTCCAGTGAATCACCCTCATCCCTCCCTCGCTCTCCCCCCGCCAATCTTCTGCCTATCTCGCCATCAGACTAAAATATCTGTGATGAAGACATCTGCTGGACAGCTTGTCAGGGGAGCTGGAAATGGAAATGGAGAAACTGAAGGGATCTGAACGATCCGCCTGTGCCAGAATTACAGCCCACTTCATTACAGGGAGGAACGGACAGATATGGCGTAAGATAAAGAAAAAAAAAAAAAACCACTATCTGCCATGTATTTCTGGCCTAAAAAAAACAAAAAACAAAAAAACTGCACTACTGACTCATTCAGGCGAGCAGAGGCACAGTAATATGAGCACTCCAAAAAGCATATTAGATGAAGACTAATTGTTTAAACAGCTTTCGTGTACTCACATAAAATGTAAAAAAAATAGCATCACATAAATGTGCTTACGAATTCCAAT
Organism: Cottus gobio; assembly: GCA_023566465.1. NCBI lineage: Eukaryota > Metazoa > Chordata > Actinopteri > Perciformes > Cottidae > Cottus > Cottus gobio. The sequence continues at coordinate 5,114,951 of CM042233.1, read as the reverse complement.
CATTAAACATCCTTTGACAGCTTTTTCCCCCCCCCAGAAAACGTAAATAATATTTGGTTTATTATCCCGAAAACTTGACTCCAGCTTAATTTAATGTTAATATGCGGTCGGGTGTGTGTGCTCAATAACTCTGTTGACATAATTCTACTTTTGCACACCACCTATTCCTAATCCTCTCCTCCCTCTGGCAGTCGGGAGTTAGTGTTACAGGCTGATGAGGAGAAGACAAAACTAATCAGAAATTAGGGGCCGGCCTTTCCCTGCTGCCACTCACCATTTCAGATGGTAACTGCCTCGCGTCTCTCTTGCCTCCCAGGACACACACACACACACACACACACACACACACACATGTACACACTCACTTCTCTCTGTGTTTAGGTCGGCGACTTCCGTGAACCTTATATGGAGCGGAGCTCAACTGCGCCGCTAATAAAAAACCAGTTCGACCTGGATTTCCGCACAAATACAACAAGAGGGAATATTGTTTAATCCTAATTTATATTCCCCGCAGCATCCGGGCTGAACGCGGTGTTTTGCCAAGCGCTAAGCAGCAGCACGGTGTTTTACTTCATTACGGTGGACCGGCACAATGATCCCCCTCGCGTACCTCCGTCAAGGCAATTACCAAAATTGCTCGCCAAATGAATTCATGTCGCACTCTCACTCCAGCCGCCGTCAGTGGAGGCATGAAAGCCTCCGATGGAGGGTTGTCTCCAGACACAAAAAAAAAGTTTAAGATGCTGTGTGGGTAGAGTGCTTTTATTAAGCCCCCGACTACAAACTATGAATTATTAAAGAACGCGGGTGTATCTATAGACCGTCTTACCATTAGCCGGGGAGGGGAAAGGCATCCTGGAGTACGCTCAGAAAAATACCTCATCCCTCCACGGTCACAAAGTCCTGACAGCGCTCCCTCGTGATGGAAGAAGCATTGAGTTTTAAACCCGGCTCCGTCTGAATTTTTTAACAGCTGCAGCTGCAGTTAAAGCCCCCCGTTAACGCACAAAAGCCAAACTTGTACCGGCTCTTCATAATAGATGACATAACGGGGTGTTTATCGGCCCGAAATATTAATACAGGCACTTATCAGGCGGGTACAACTTTGTGGTACAAAACGCACAGCAGGGACTAAATGGACCTCTACAACATGTGCATGTGTCGTGAGTAGAAGAGCCTTCGCCCGAGATGGATCACACCCATTGGTTTTTTTATAAATACAGCCAATAATGATCTTTTTCTGTTATTACTTTAACATGAGGAAGCACCCAGGATGGATAAACGCTGTTTTTGGGGCAAGAAAAGTGATGAACTAATTGACATGCAACCAAAGCGCTCTCATTTTACGCCAACATATCTTTCATAAAACATTTGAGGCAAGAAATAGGCAATACGGGAACCGGATCTCGAGTCATATTTGATCAGTTTGATCCGAATTCACGAGCAGTAATGGTCGGCGGCCCGAGAGCCTCGACGGCTCCGATTGGTTATTTCTCTCCGGCGCCGAAGAGTTTCACAGATGCCATTAGGAAGAGGAGGCAGAGGAACCCGGGTTTTTTTTTTTTTTTCCCAACCTCAGTATATAGTCACAGTTTGAGCAAATATAATACAGGATTATTTTTAGTGGTTAAAATAATCTGGCAATCTGGCTCATTTGAAACCTCTCGGATCACCTGACCAATCAGACGTAGCCATGTTTCGGCAATATTATCATAACCAACATAAAATGATGGCCGTTATGGAATTAGGACCCAAATTGCGATACATGTGAATTATCCTTCAACAAATTAAATGGAAATTAATTCCACCTCTACATATAATGAGAATTTCAATAGACACTGGTGAGAATTCCCCCCCCCCCCCCCCATCTCCTCTAAGGGGCAATTTCCCAGACCTCAGCCCTGTTCATTAGCCGGCATGTACAACCACCAATGAGAGCAGAGTGTGTGTGAGTGTGTGTGTGTGTGTGTGTGTGTGTGTGTGTGTGTGTGTGTGTGTGTGTGTGTGTGTGTGTGTGTGTGTGTGTGTGTGTGTGTGTGTGTGTGTGGGAGGGTTGACGGAAATGGAGATGGATGTCTCGCCCAAGACGTAGGAGATTCAGCTCATCCAAGTGGTAGGTAGCTGCAAGCTGTCAGTCCCACCCGGAAACATTCCCCCCCCCCCCCCACCCACCATCCTCCATCCCACGCCTCCACCTTCCCAATAACCCCCCTTCCCGAGGGGCGGCATCCAGAGCCGGCTCCTTCTCCTAATTACCCACGGGCCCGGGAAGCGCTCCAGCTGTTTGGAGAAGTGGGACCGCTGCGGAGCAGGAGGCGCAGCAGCAGCAGCAGCCGAGGAGTTTGGGAGTGAAATGGAGCCTGATTAAAAGTTTTAAGCTTTGGAAAGCTTTGGAAGACAGAACAAGGAGCGTCGGATGGGGGGGGGGGGGGAGGGGGCAGCAGGGCAGCATCTCTCAGGTGGATTTCCGAGAGGACTCGAACTGAACTCTTTAATTTATTTGTGTCGGGAACGACAGATTCATTGATCGTTTGGACGGCACTGTTTGGTGTAAGGATTAAAACGATTGGCAGTTTGACAAGTGACAGACTGACACTGATTGATCGCTCGGCGCTTAACTGCAGTGGATCTCTGACAAACACGCGGTTTAAATTGCCTGCAAATGGATTGACGGATTGATCGGCCTTGCAAAAAAATAAAAAAATAAAAAACTTAAAAAACGGCGTCCGTGCTCACCGTCTCTGCCGCGGCGGTCCAGCGTGGTCTTGGCCGGCCCAGTGGAGATGTAGAGGAAGCCGTCCATGAAGATGGAGACGTCGGAGAGGGAGGTGCTCTCCGACCACTGCTCCAGTCTGGGGAAATCTGCAATGAGGGGGGAGGAGGGGGAGAGGGGGGGGGGACAGTAGATGAGCGGGGAAATGGTTTTCACCCAATTAGTGTACTGGCCACCAGTGGCACCATTGCGATGTTTCACCTGCTGCAATAACATTCACGTTGTAATTTTGGATCATTTTTACTATTAATACGTACTTGACCCCAACTGAATCAGAGGATTGCGGCCAATGAAAACTGTATTTATGATTTGGACCATTTCAAAATAAAAGAAAATGCAGGGTTAAGTGGTCGTTTATGGGTTGAGGAAATTCTTATAATTTTTTGATAAAAAATGTGTTGTCACAAACCTGAAAAATTATGATACTATAACATTTGCAGCTAAAATATGGCAAGAATATCGGACTATAAGTAAATTAAAGCTATGTTGAGTAGACTAATATCACAATATGAATATGATTTTTCTTCCAATATATTTGACAAGGCCCCTACTTGTACTGTATCTGTTCAGAATGAGCTGCATGTGGCGTCCCCTCTTCATCTTTGTCCATTTAAATTAGAAGCCTTCCTCTCGTTTCTCGGCCTTTCTGCTAAACTCCCTCATCTCGACCGCTCTCGCTAGCTTTAAGAGCTCCCCACATTCAACCTTATCGTTCTCAAATTCAATTAGCTTCAATTCTGGGGTTCAATTTTCTGCCGGAGCCCCTGCAATATCTTACAGATTGTATCTTCACTACCTCCAGCGCTCTCATCAAGCAAGGTAAAAGAACTATAATTGAAACCACTTTTAATTGAAGCGACATTTCCAACCCTTTTTTGACAGGACAGCTTACTCTGAACGTGTGGGCTCGGTGTGTAAAAATAATTAACAGTGTTAACGTGCACAGTAATACTCAGTAAATATTATGAATTCAATAATATTATTAGGAAAAATGAAATAAAATGGATGTCATACGGTATATATCACATGTAAGAACCTCATTAAGTGGTTTGAACATGAAGGTAAAGCCAAAGTGTGTGTGTGTGTGTGTGTGTGTGTGTGTGTGTGTGTGTGTGTGTGTGTGTGTGTGTGTGTGTGTGTGTATAATGACTTTCTCTGGCTGAGGCCATTGTGGGCCATGATTCCAATTTTTCTTTTTCCAAAATAAAATACATTTTCAAAGTTCTTTTATTTTTGATTAAATGATCTTGTTACTTTGAGTTGAGGATTTTGATAACACAAGCTCTCTTTTCTTTGGCGGAGTTAGCCAATCAGCCCACATCATACATGTATGTAACCAGATGAGTCATCGGAAATATGTTTTTTATCATCCTAAGAAAAGAGGGATTTTATATACAAATATGTTCTATCCACTTTTAATTATATCGTCAATCTAATTGTTTTTTCCCCCCAACATGTTGGCACCATATCTGGCATTACGGAGACGTTTGTATTCACTGCAACCGAGGATGTAGATCCATGTCATCGGGAGCTGGGCGCCATTAGGGAGCAACATCTGTAAACTGGCTTCGAATCTAACGCGGACAATGTGTCTGCCAACAGCAGCATCATAAATACATGGAATCTGACAGAATGTAATCAGCCGACTGCAGGGAAGTGAATCCAACACACACACACACACAGACATGTTTCCAACCACTCAGGTTGAGAGAATGTAAATAAGCCGGTGGCTTGATGCTGTATCAGTTGTAACAAGGCTCTCTCTCTGTGAGCCTTCTAAACAGTCCCTCTGGGCCCCTAAAGCTGGACTCCGTTAAGATGGGCCTGTGATGTCTGTGGGGGCGTCGGCTGAGAAGTCTGGCCCGTGCTGATTGGCTTAGTCCCCAGCGAAGGGATGTGACATGACAGAGTGCTCAATTAGCCATCTGGTCGCCCACGGCAACGGTCACAAAGTGGTCCCCGACAAGCAGTGGACAGTGGGGTAATCAGTGCCATTCGCTCCGCACACACACACACACACACACACACACAGTAAATGATAACACAAACGGCTAACATATGCAAGGCAAGCAGACAAAATGTACAAGTCAGCTAAAGATAATCCACATGCTGACAGACACACAGCTCATTTATTCATTGAGCTGTGCAGCCGGAGGCCACACACACACACAAAACGCACAATTAAAACCATCCACATGCAGACACTCCACCAGTGGAAACACCTGGGTTATGAAGACCAGCTGCTGGTGACCCTTGACCTCTCTAACAGCCGAGTGCACGAGTTGTGTTTGGGTTAAAAACAACGAGCACTGGAGTGTCGGAGCGATGCGATGCTCCCAACAACAGCGAGAGCAGAGATAAATCGGGGCATCTGATTTAGTGTCGCGTCTATGTAAGTGTGTGTGTGTGTGTCTGTGTGCGTGTTCATCGTTTTATTATTCACACAAGAAAGCCTGCTGGATACATTTTTAATGTGCCGCTAGATTCAGAGATTCGAGGCGTCAGGGATGCTCGGGGTGGCAACAATAAAACTCCTTTGCCTCCAAACCCGTGGTGTGTCATTTAAGAAAGAAGAAGAAGAAGAATGATGTCAACAGTGAGAGGCATTGCTGGTTTAGCTGGGTTTTACAGTGCAATGTCCTCTTGGGGTGGGGAGCTGCCATAAAACACAATTTACATGTTTGCATTGCTCTGTTTCCAGTTAAGACATTAGCTGATGCTCTGGTCAGGAGATTTACAGGCTGATAGCTGAAGGGAACTCACCACGAGTTGTTTCGTGAAGCAATCAGAGTGCAACCGTAAAGCTATTTGTAGATTCCTTTTTCGAGTTCAGACACACGATGCTACCGTTGACAAATAAACTCAATCACCGTCTTTATCACACATTCATTTCTTCACAGAAGCTTCCATGTGGAGCACTAATCTAATATGTGTTGACATCAGCTGACTGGACTCGGTCGGTGTGTATCTGGCACAAACGGACCCGGCATGCCTGGGTCCTCGTACACAGGCCAAGTGGCACATGCAGCTCAGCTGGTAATGTGACCCACCTGCAGCATTTAAGAGCCAATTACCAACATGTCCTTCCAGTCGGACAGGGACCAGCGGCACCAACACACGGAAACTTCTTTTCCGGAGTTAACAAACTTTATGTCGGCCAAACCCGTCCTCTGGGTCGTCCATTAACCGCCACCAACTTGGATGTGACAGCGACACTGGCAACCCCGTCAGTGTAGTGTACTGTCAGATTAGCCAGCGAGATGTTGGACATGGACACACTTTGGGTTTTTACAATGCTCATTTTGTTGTTGAAGAGAATTTACAACTAGAGTTTCAGTCCATCCGCTGATGCTTTTGTCATGATTTACTTTCAATTTATAACTGCCCCCTTACAGATTGGTTTCCTTGACCACTTAGACTGTGAGGTAGCATTCAAAACGGTGCTATCAAACCAGATCAAAGTACAGTCTCCACGGTTTGGGCTGTCTGGTGTCATATCCATCCCTGTGTTCAAACCTGACAGTGACAGGACAGACACCGGCGACAGCACAGTTAGACATGAATTGTGCCAAAATAGATTATTGTGAAACGCGTTTGATGTTGGCAGTGTGCTCGTTTTATAATTTAGCTTAGACAGAATCAAAACATCTTTTAATTTGAACCATATATTACATATCGATGGCCGAAGAGCGAAAATCTGAAAAGTGCACTTTTTTGAGAATAAAATAAAAATAAAAAAATGTTTTATTGCAGAATGCCAATTGTGAAGGATACCCAAAACATAATAAACATAAAAAATACAAAAATAAAAACAAAAAAAATGAAGATAGGAGGTTTTCCCCCACATTTCCTCCATCATTTTGCAGATAGGAGGTTTTGCACTGTGGCCATCGATACTTCAACTATTTTTCTATGTGGTTTACGAAGCTTCTCGAGTGAAAAATATGGAAATACACTGGACATGAAAATTGATGAAGGAACTTAAAAGATATACAAGAAACCACCTCAGTGGGAGGAAGCATCCCACTATAAGGGAGAGATCCATCATTGAAGATGCCCTCGGGAGGGCCTAAAATGCGAGGAGACAAAACCTCGGAGAGCCGCCATTGGCTTTATTTGGGATCCGGGATGGGAATATGGAAATGAACACGCTCCTGCGGCATCCCAGGGTGCTTTTGGGGGCGAGCAGGTGTGGGCGGGACGACTCGGTCCGCGGAGGCCCCTCCGTATGCAGAGAGAGGGTCGCTAATGAAGACGCAACGCTCTGCCATCAGACGACGGCCTAATGCCGGAGCCACAAATGAGCCGCTGTGGAGGGAAGGAGGCGGCGGAGGAGGTGCCCGACAGAAGCCCGACAGCTTTGTTTTTTCGTACGCCATAACCAGGGGAAATGGAGGGTTCCTCTAGCGAATTTGGTGAAAGAAACGTTGTTTGCTGCCATTTCATTCAATATAGTTCCTGGTTTACGGCGCCATGCGGTGGTTGAGTGAAGGCCTGAAGTGCACCCTAGTCGTGGATGTGTGCTTTATGAGATCAAATAAAAAAAACAATTTTAAAAAAGGGAGAAAACGAAGCACACAGCCGCATAATGCCACGGCAGCAGACATTGCTTCAAAAGGAATAAGATACTTTTATCTGTCCTTATGTTACCTCGCGCGTGCAGAACTTCAACTGTAACCCGAGGCTGAGCTCTCTGAAACAACCCTGCACTCTGTTTTGTCCTCGATATCGGCTGCTGTGATGCTCCTTTTATTCTCCCCGCCTCTATCTTCGCTGCGTTCAACGCCGAGCTGTGCAGCAGGGAGGGTGTCATGTGGGTATTGAATTGTTCCCAGCCTCTGCCAGACACAACCGCTGAAAAAGTTACATTTTTTTTTGTTTAATCTAAAATTTTCACAAGTTTTTTTTTCCCCCCTTGCAAACTCTGGGGGCCGTGAGCACAAAAACAATGGAGACGCCACTTTCCACAGCTTTGTGTGATGTGACAATGTGTCCGGCAGTAGGAAAATGTCAAATAGGGAATTTGGACAGACTTTTTTTTTTTTGTGTGCAGGCTTAATCTTTTCGGCACACCACAACAGTCTGTTTTCACCGCGGCTTCACAAATGATATTTACCACCGGCTTTTTGAAACCTGCTAGAAAAAGATCGGCGGCGTCGCATGTTGTCACATATAAAGAAAAAAAAAAAAAAAAAACACACGCGCGTTCGATCCCTCTGTAAATTGGGTCAGTCAATAACTCCACCGTGCCTCGTGGTGCACTGTGCCAAAGGACTTCATGCCTGTGTGGAGGGATAGAAAGTTTCAGCGTCTTCGGGGAACAGAACACTGCCAACCAAAAAAAAAAAAAAAAAAAGATAATGATTTGTTTCCAAACTTAATTGAATCAAGCTGTGGGCATCGAGCTTGTGACTGAGACGCGTCGTTTGACGTGATGGCGGCTGCAGGAACGACTGCAGGCTGCTGCTTCGGCTTGCATTTCCCTGGGTAGCCGGGGGGCGTTGCTCGGGAATGCCGCTCAAAATCGGAGCTTCCAGTTATCTTCGCTTGTATCGGAAAACGGGGAACGTTTCCGCTCCCGCTCTGCGGCGAGGATGCGTTGTAAACTTCCCTCTGTATTTTAATGTCAGGAGTATCATCTATTTTTACAGACATTCAAGATGCGTTTCCGGTGAGATATCGGCGAGTTCACGTGAGACTTCATCACCGATCACCCTCGTTACATAAAACATGTCCAATGTACGGAAATGTGCATATTAGCTGCACATTATCCGTCCATTTTATTGCAAGTCAACGCCAATATAAAAATATAGTCAACGCCCCTCACAGGCGCAATGCCTCATGGTACACGAGGAGACGACCGCGGACAATGATTGGACATCCTCATAAAAAAATATTCTCTTCAATGCAAAAACCATCGTTAGCGGAGCACCTGGGTGAGCGCGTCGCTTTAAGGAGCAGCGATGGACCGCATGGCCGAGTGACTGTTGACCCCGAGGTGAGCTCCCCATCGAGTGGCATTTGGGTTCTCGGTGACCTCGCTGATGCAGGTGCTTCCTGCCTGCAGTAGTTGGGTCTGTTTAGTTGGACATCCGTTCCTATAGGACGAGTCTAGTTAGCTCCATATTTCATTATTTTTTCTTTTTTAATGATGAAGCTCGGCATCTTCCAGACACATAATGAGCAAGTATGCTACACATTTCCGATGGACAAGAACACGCGTGTGTGTGTGAATGTGTGTTTGTGTCCGCCCGCCTCTCCGGATGTGTGTGTTATTTTACAGCACACCTCCGAGTAATGGCCGTCACCAAGGCGACCAGGTGACCCGAGCTAGCAATTAGGAGTCCCTAACAGGCTCTGCGCAGGTGAGTGTGCACAGATGCAGCGCATACATTATGTAAAATACAGTCCTTGGCTTGTTAAAGTACAAAGACAATGGGCGGCCTGTATGTGGCACCGGCGGTTGTGAAAGTCCGACTCGCACACCTAGTTTCTAAAGGCCTTCCACTGACTCGTGTGAGTGCGTCAGCTGCTTTTTTTTCTTTCCTGGTCGGTCCAGAAGAATTTATGAGTTATTCTGTTTCATAGCTGCTTTCTGTGGTCTGGCATCTCACCTGGCTTGAAACACTGGCCATGGAGAAGTATGCTACCTGGGACTCCTTCTGTATTCTTAATGAAAGAGTATGGACAGGTGTGTTGGAATAGATGTACTGAGATGTCAAAGAGCCAAACCAGAAGAAGTTGATTAAACAGCGCATTTTGATGTCAAGTGAACTTTTTAAGGAATCTTTTTAACTTAAAAAGCTAGAGGATGCTAACTTTTTGCTGAGGACATGCAGCTTTAGCCTCATTTATATAATTTATGTAAGCATTAAATGCATATTTGGGAAAAAAAAATGCTGATTTCTTTTTTTCTTTTGATAGTAATTAGCTGGAAGTGTCAGCTGTGGGAGTTTTATACCAAATCAGGGAGCTAGCATAAATTAGCATGCTAGCTACATCTCATATAAACTGGTGGTTATTCCAGCCGACAAAAGAAATCAAACTAAGTTCAAGTGGTAAATCAGCCAATGTTGTCGTGGTAAACAGCTATGGGTGTGTGTGTGTGTGTGTGTGTGTGTGTGTGTGTGTGTGTGTGTGTGTGTGTGTGTGTGTGTGCTAACTCCAGTTGCTTACCAGAGAGCTTGTTCTGGTGCAGGAACTCCATCTGCAGCTTCTGCCCGGCGCGTTGGGCCAAGAGGTACGGGGTGGAGGAGGCTGGGTCCCCGGTGGCGCACATAACATCTGCCCCGCTGAACACCAGCGCCATGGTCTGCAGCACGTCAGGCAACACCACGGCTGCACACAGCGCCTGCACACACACACACACACACACACACACACACACACACACACACACAGAAGACAGCGTTAAGGAGCACACGGGTAGTTTCTCTGTATATGTGTCTATGGCTCCCATGAGGTCACCACCGGTTATATGATTCTTAAATAACGTGTGTGTGTGTGTGTGTGTGTGTATGTATATATATATATATATATATATATATATATATATATATATATATATATATATATATATATATATATAGATAGATAGGATAATAATGCAGTTCTTTATTTGGACATATTTCCAACTCAAATGCTGAAGGGGTTATTTTTATTGGCCATGAATCCTCCTCCAGTAAGTCCACCTGTCGCTTATCGTTTATTAGTGCCGTCGACTAATAAAAGACTGAATAAGTGCAGTCGCAGCTCATTGCATTTCCAAGTAGCTTTTTTTTTTTTTTTTAATCCCACATCCCAGACGATGAACGGGTGAAAATCCCCGGAAACGTGAGCACGGTCTGACGTCGTCGTGCGGGAGGAGCCGCTTGCCGCCGCTCGGTGGGGATAACAGGTCGACGGAGGACAAAGTCTATAAAGCGGCATCAGAAAACCATATAAAGTTTAGAATCGAGTTCCGTCGGCTGATCTCAAAAGAGCTGTTAAAATAAGATCACATTTTAATACTCCCGGTGGGAATCATTACCTCTCTAATCCCTATGAAGAAAAAAAGGGAATATAGCAAATAAGAACAGGACAAATGGGCCATATTAAATATAATGAAAGTAAGAGTTTCAAATTGGAAGAAGAGAAACGTGGGAATAGAGGCATAAAATTAAATGAGTTGAGCAAATAACAACAGAAGAGCACACTGAGGCAAAGATATGGAGCGAATATTCAGTTTGAAAACATCAAGAGTGCAAAAATATGGACAATGTGACACTGACAAACCAGACAATGCAACAGAAAACACATAACCGATATGACAATTTAAAGACATTAGGGGTGTGAATAGGCCTGCACTGCAATTTAACATGTTTCCAAAATTGACAGTTAAAAAAAATGGGTTCATATTCAGACAATCGCTTGAAAATAGTCATATATAATCAGAGGGAGTGCTTTCGTCCTCAATAACACTCAAGCCTTAACTCCAGCTTTACGAAAAGAACTGGCTTGATCATCTCAGTCGAGTATGACTCAAAGCTCACAAAGGAAAACGGATGCGTTTCAGCCTCACCTTTCCTCAACATGTCGAGTAATTCCAGTTTTTTATTCTTTATGGAGGAAAAAACAACATAACTTGGACCGTAAGTCTTAAAAAGTGACTTCGTAAAATGAGGGGAACTTGCGAGAGCCTATAAAACATATTTTAAGGCATCATACAAGTGTTTCCACAGGGTATGGGGTACTCAAGGTGACAAATAAACTTTACCTTTTTGTTTGAAAAAAAAAAATGAATTGCGGACCGGACCGGATTCTGAGTCCAACTCTTGTGCCAAATAATCCCAAATCCCCTGAATATTCAAAGTGGAGGAAGCCTGGGAGAAGCAGAGTTGAACGGTAGGCTGCGATAGGCTGACTCACATGTCAATCAAAGAGATCTGAAACACACTTCTACATGTGTGTGCAGACGAGCTGTGTTAAAACACACAGCGGGAACGCCGTGCAACTTAAAGAGTCTCGTGGATGGAGAATGGTTTCTCTCCCCGTGTTGTCTCTTCCCATCAGTCCAGTCCATTGACGTAACATTGTGCACGATGACCCGCGACAAAGTGGATCAACGGAGGAGTCGAGTGGCAAATGGGGAGATTTCAACGAGCAACCCCTCTTTTCATCGGACCTGGAGCGAGTCCATAAGCTGCATCGATCTGCAGCGAACAGGCGAGATCCGTCTGGAAGTGAGGCGCGCACACACACACACACAACACACACACACAAACAAACAAAGGCCCTCCTACACAAAGGACCTTCCATGCACACAAATGTATCCATTACTATCCATGTGCATTGTTTCTGCAAAAACGTATTCATCTTTAACAGAAAATCCAAAATATAATATATATGCATACATACAAATATATATATGTATACATATATATATTTACACATATGTAAATATATATATATATTTACACATATGTAAATATATATATATATATATATTTACATATATATATATATATATATATATATATATATATATTTACACACATATATATATATATATATATATATATATATATATGTATATATATATTTACACACACATATATATATATATATATATATATATATATATTTACACATATACATACATTTAAATATATATATATATATACATATATATGTATATATATTTACACACATATATATATATATATATATATATTTACACATATACATACATTTAAATATATATATATATATATATATATACATATATATGTATATATATTTACACACATATATATATATATATATATATATATATATATTTACACATATACATACATTTAAATATATATATATATATAAATACATATATAAATAATAATATATAAATAAATATTTATATAAATATATATATGTATATATATATATATATATATATAAGAATAATATATATATATAAAAAAAAAAATATATATATATATATATATAAATAAAAATACAAATATATATAAGGATATGATTAGTTTAGTCACATACTTTCTTTTCTCAGCCACACTCACTCACGCTCTCGCACACAAGACCGGGTCAGATTATGGCAAAACAGTCCCCAGCAACCTGGCCTTATTCTGTATCATCTCTGGAAATGACCTTTCGTGTCATAGCAATTACTGCAGCCACTAGAGGGTTTATGCGTGTCTGCGTATGTAATGATATAAGAAGGTCCTTCGACACCCCCCCCCCCCCCCCCTCCTCTAGGTCATGCGGCCTGCAGAGACTGCGTGGAGGTCACTGGGATGCGAGCCTCCAACGGGGCCGAGAAACAAGAGAGGGGCCGTGGAAGGAGAGGCCGTGAAATGGAGAAACCGGATGAAGGGGCGGGAAAACATCTCAAAAGAATACGCGCCAACGCATGCACGGCTGAGATTATTACGAGGCATATTGGTGCAGTCAGGCGTAAACCACTTCACTACCTTTTAATTCCATTGCATTACTGGAATTGACACTTCAAGGCGGCGACTGGCTGCATGTGTCGAGTGAGTTTTGTGACCCCTGCGCCCATAAAACTTGTTAAAATGCCATCACATGATTTCCGAACGGCATGAATGTCAGTGAGGAAATTGCTCGTATTATTGTCTTTGTTCCAGAGACGCCTCCCAAAGGAATAGGTTATATATAGATTTTATTTTTTCATATTCATACTTGTGTAATGGTAAGCAAGTGTTACAGAAAACTGGAACAATGTGTCCAATGAGATTAGACTCAGTGTCCTTGTTTATGTTAAAAATACTTTTTTTTGGTACCGGTATTCTTTTTTTTTTTCATAGGTTATAGTAGGATTTATTACTTTTAGTTAAGATGAATTACACGTACACACATCTGCTGAGTCACGGTGTGTGTGTGTGTGTGTGTGTGTGTGTGTGTGTGTGTGTGTGTGTGTGTGTGTGTGTGTGTGTGTGTGTGTGTGATTCTACGACATTGATCTCAGGCAGAGTAGACGGAGAGAAAGCACACACACAAATCACCCACTTCCACCTTTTCTCTCTCTTTCTTTCTCACTCTCTTGGCTCTCAAGCGAACACATATATATGCACACACACACACACACACACATAAATGCACACAAACACACAAACACACACATCTCCATTGCCCAAACCCTTTTAGACAGCCACACTCTCTGTGGCTGTCACACTTCATCTCCTGCAGAAAAGTCACACTATAACAGCAAATTCACACATCCTTAGTGGTGCAGCACACATGTTCACACACATGTACACATCACACACTCCCAAACACACACACACACACGCGCAAAGGCCAGCAAAGCCGCAATAAAACCAACCCAAGCGTTTCTGTTGTGGATCCTAATCCACTTTTCCACTTAGCTAGCTGGTGTACCTCTTCCTTGCCTCCCCCCTTCATTCCCGCTCTCTCTCTCTCTCTACATCTCCATCCCTCTCTTTCCGCACGAGAAAACAATACACAGGGGCTGATCTGCGTAAATGCTGACGCAGGTGGAAACTTAGCTGTTTGGAGGCTCAGCGCTCGGTGCTTTTAAGACCTTCTCTTTTAGGGGAAGCCAGAAAAAAAATAGAAAACAGGCGCTTTCTTTTCTTTTTTCTCTCTCTCTCTCTTTTTTGCTGCAGCAATAAACCCTCAACCACAAACCGGAGGAGGAGGCCTCAGCGTCAACCTGCTGGCACATCGATCAGACTTATGGCCGCTGTGTTCCTGAGGGTCAAAAGGTCAGAAAAATATAGACGCGTTCAGGACAAGTTGGAGTTATCAAATGGAGTACGCCATGTAGCAGAGATATGGAAACATGCATTAAAACATTGATGTTTTATTTTTTCACACGCTATATTGTGGAAGAGATATCAGAGCTTCAGAGCTCACAGTATGGCTGCATGCTGGTGGTTTATTGCAACTCAATGTAATGCTAACAAACACATATAGGAACAAATGGATCTGTTGGATATAAACCATATAAACACAATGCAATATCATTTTCCAGCAACCAAAAACTGCATATATTCTGACATTTCAGGTGTGCTCATTGAATCTATGCACACAATGGACAGACCCAATGTGTTCCTGATGTAAAGGCAGTACAGCGTCCAGGTGGAGGAAGCGGCCCAGTTAAATCTGGCGTTGCACCATGTGTTTTGGTACATCAGTTCACATCTGGAATAATGCGCCTCGAGTGACCCCTTGTGATCGAATCTCACTTGTAAATAAACGAGAGCATCAATGTTTTTAACTGGCGGGAGGGCAGCAATGTCTGCCTGAAATTAAAAGAAGAGGAAATCAAAACTCCCGATATACATCTATGGGCTTTATCAATATCGCCAATACTTAATAGGCAAAGCCCGCTGACGCATTATGAGAACTGGAGGCCAGAAAAAGGAGGACAAAAGGGAAACGGCAGCTTTGATGATACAATTCCGATAAGGTCCAATTTGAGTCTTTTGAATGAAGCATCTGTACTATTCAAAAGTCTCTACATCATCCGCCGCAAACTAAAAACACATCTTTTCCGACTATACCTTGAATAAAGGAAGTAGCACTTTAGTAGCACTGGAACGGCTCTTACTGATAGCACTTTGTAGCTGAACTTTTACCTTCTTGATTCTTGTTGTTATGATTCTTGAATGTACTCACTTATTGTAAGTCGCTTTGGATAAAAGCGTCAGCTAAATGAAATGTAATGTAATGTATTAAGTACCTGGTTGAGGTCCTCCAGGTCCTGAAAGCCCTCCAGCAGCCTCCGGTACTTCCTCTCCCTGTACTTCCTGCGGATGAACGAGGCTCGCTGCTCCACCGAAGCCCCGCAGTGGACTTCCTCCTCGCGGGGAAGATTGGCCGCCCAGAAGCTGTTGGAGTTCTTGTTCCCCACCTCCAGGAAGAGCTGAGGGGTCGAGGGAAGAGGACCATTACAGGTGAGGATCATTTGTAGAGCGATTAGCCGGGTTTGAAGTCAACATTTTTGCCAAGCCCTAAATCGTTGTTTGGGTTTATGTATTTGCACAATTCAAGTAATTAAAAAATAAAGAAACATAATAGAGATAAATGAATAAGCCTCCAACTACATAATATTAAAATCTTTTACAAAATTTCAAACAACAAAATGAAACAACACAAGAAAAAGAAAGAACATAAAAAGTTTGTCTTGGCAACCAAACTAATGTGTTTTTCAGGCCTTCGCCGTGCATTTCGCTTTAAGTTTATGAACCCTTTGAAGCTCGGCAGAAGTGGTTCATTTCAAGAGAGGAGCTCATTTGCTTCGGCTCACGAGAGAATCCTCACGTACCTCCACCAGCTCGTTGCTCCAGATGCTGCTGTCCAACTTCAAGCTCCGCACTTTGGAGAGACTCGGGCCGAGGGAGCGGTGTTGCCCTGGTGCACAAAAGACACACATGAGCTCACGGACACGCACAAAAACACGTAAAACACATGCACCCAGAAGCTCATACGACCCCCTTTTGGGCTTGTGAAGCCTTTCTCAAATTCGATATATTCATAAAGCTACGCGTTTAGCATTAACGTGCACATATAGGGACGGAGAAACCTCCGCAGTCAACACACGCCGATGGAATAAACAATAAAACCGGCAGTTACAAGATGACTGGAAGCTCGTTCCCTCACTCACAACCGACATATTTAGTCCCTTCAGCGCTCCTAATTGGAAATGAAAGCGCAGAACGAGGGCCATTAATTGCTAATGAATCATGAGTAATTCATTGTGTTTGTGGGTCGGCCTGTTTATTTGGGTGAACGAGAGGCTTCCAGGGTTGCTTATGGCCAAAGACGGAGCACACATGCATAATACATTAGTGAGGGAAAAACGCTGCATGTGTGAATGTGAATTATTGTCCTGTGTGTGAAGGCGGATAATTTTAGATTCAGATTTGGCGTGAGCTCATTACTGCGCTCAAGTAGAGCAGCTGCGAATGAGAACGCTGGGCCTTGAGCCGTCTCGACACAGATGTAGTGAGTACAGATGCTGGAAATCATTGAGTTATCTGTGTTTTTATGATTATATTGAAGAAGACATTTGAATTTTAAGACTTTTTTTTTATAAAAAAAGTGATTCAACATGTTGATACTGAGCAGAACAACCATTAATTGACTGGTCTGATTGCTTCCTGATTGGATCCGCTCGTTTCAACTGATTTTACAACACAAATCTGGGGGTTATTAGAAGATTATATCCCACTAACAATAATAATATAACGCTCCTGTCCATGCTGGTCTGTTCTGAGCAATACTACAGTTTCAGTTGAGCCCTGAGACTACAAATATTCTTCAATCTTTAGAGGAAAGAGTTCACATTAAAGTGTCGAGTGTGTGGATCCTAGGGTCGGCTGATGTGTTAACATTTACCAATCAGGTTTATATAATTCTGCATGCGTTTGGGGAGTGAACACATTTTTATTTGACTTGCATTGCAGCCTATATAGGCCTTTCTTCAATCAAACTAAGTTACACACACGCTTTGAATTTACAGCTACATTTTTTAATTGTTCATTAGTTCATCATTTCAATGAAAATAAACGATTATTCGGCCCGGTGGATGCATTAGTGTTCAGACTCGAGTCTGATTCGTCCACTCCCAGAAGAGAGAAGAATGACGTCATATATCGTCGAGACCGCATGAGTCCAGCTTCCCAAATAAAGCCCAAAGAGTGCGATTCTGTCCCTTTTGACTGTGAGGAAAACATTTCACTCTGGGCGTCGGCTCCATCCTCTGAGCCCTACAGCTGCGCAGGACCATTTTCACTTGTGTAAGGGTAATGAAGCCGAAAAAAAAAAAAAAAGTGTGCACACACCAGCGGGTGCACGGTGAGATCTCCACATACGAAATAGCTTGTTGTAAATGTCTTCATCTTTCCGACGGAGCCAAAACAACGCAAAATAGGGTATTCCCATCACAGCGGCGTTCACCGGGGAAAGGAAAGCTGCAACCCACACTCAGGTTTTCACCCCCAATTAAAAGACGTTCCCCGTGACAGTTCGGAAAACGAGGACTTTGTGTGACATTCCTCACTCAGTCGACGGCGAGTCAGAAAGGAAACAAAGCAACGGGGCGCTGAGTCTGCGCGTCGCCATGGCAACTGTTTCCAGCAGACGGGTCTACGAGTTGCATCCTAGTTTTGGGGAAGTGAGTAGAGATGGTGCTAGTGATGGAGTTAGTGAGGAGAGGGAGTTTGAGCAGTTTCAGGGGTTGGGACTCGGGTTAAGCATTGAATAGAAACACCAACAATAATTAATACAGCGATATTCACATTGTTTTATATTAATTAGGGAATGTGAAAGGGGAAACTTATAGTGACAAACCAAGAGAAACTTAACATCTGACTCCAGCATAGCTCTGCAAAGTGTCTTTCTGCTTGTTTAAATGTTTTAGTTTGGTGCCTCTGTTCTCATCATTCTGGATTCAAGTTGCAGTTATTAAAAGTATATGTATACGTCCAGCCCAGCACTGAATAGCAGGTACATGAAGCCGTGGAAAATTGTGTAGCATTCAGCAGCTTAACAGATATTTCCACTCCGGTGGAGACCAAAACGGAGGAAAAAAAGAGAGTGAATCAGAATCAGCTTTATTTACTTACAATAAACAAGATAAATATAAAAATACATTAAATTAGTCTGATTAGTGTAAGTAGTGCATATGTTTTGATTGTGTGGCCACAAAAATGTCTGCTGGATGTGTGACAAGGCAAGTATTTACCAATACTTTAGGCATATGAACTTAATGCGGTGATAATGTGGTGTTAAATTTAAAGCGCTGCCCAAGTGGCCAGCAAAAATAATTATGCAGGTTTTAACCTCACTAGTTTTCAGTTTTTAGAAAAATAATACTGATACTATTTCACTGAGATTATGTTTTGAGTAGTTGATTATTAGCAGGGATTGTTGCCCCTGCAAGGAGACCCTGTAATTTCAGCCAACAACTAAATTATTCAATATATTTCCTGGAATGAAATCTTTTCATTTCTCACTTTCTATTAGAAAGAAGGGATGAAAAAAACGAGCCAAACGAGAATGAGCAGAATACGAATTTCTGTCTTTTATAGTAATCGAAGAGAAAAATCAAAAAATATGAACGCCTGTCTAACAAACACGTTTTTCACTCAGCTTTTAATCCGATTGTTTTTGATCAGATTCATCTGTATGCTAATATTCAAAATACACCGAAAATAACGGGCAGTCCTTCAAAACCATGTAAAGACGCACGATGGCCGTGTATGAAGCTAAAAGACTAGAAAACATTAATTCTGTCTTGGCATAAAAAAAAGAAAAAAAGAGGAGAGCCAATCTGGAATCATTCCTGCCATTAGTCCTCTCATTACTTCCTTCCCCTTTCTCCTGTTCAGCATTTCTCTTTATTGTCCGTGACACGGGAGCGCTAATTAAAAGCACGAGCAGTCGTCGGTATTCCGAACGGACCGCCGTCTAATTTAAGGAGAGCTTCCCCCGTTGCAGATATCGCCCCGGCGTGTCGACCAAAAAAAACGTAATATTAAACACCCCTGCAAATGAAATCATTTAAGGGTGTTTGAAAAAAGGGGGGGATGTTGGATATCTGATGCGTACCAATTACACAGGCTTTGCGGAGGTGAGGCGAGGAATCGCATTAAAACTCAGGACTCTGGGAGAAATCTCGAGACGGGAGGGGGCGTATATAAAAAAATAAAAAAATAAATAAATCCACGCCAGGCACGGCTGCAGCTCCTCTGTAATCATGTCGAGCGGGTCAAGAGGCGGTTTGGGATCGCTCAAGTTCTCGCCCGCGGCTTAATCTTTGTTGTCATTTCATCTAAGCCGTCCAGTATTGCCAAATAGATTAGAGAGTCCAGAGGCCGGATGCCAGCTCCCATAAGTGGCTTACCACCTGAGAACTTATTCCAAAAAGGGCCTCTGGGTGAGCGAAACAAACAAACGGGCACGTGAGGGAGTCTTCATTATGCTGAAGGGGTTTGTTGCGAAAAAGGTGTGCGTGTTGATTAACAGTAAAATAGTGCAGTCGCATGCTTCAATAAGCAGATTTAATCAGCAATCAGATTAAAAATGAGTTAAAGAGTCTGAGATGCTGGCCGGTGCACAACAGGTCAACTGAACATTCACAAGCAAGCTCACAATGCAACGTTTATGGAGTGATGAATAATAAACAGACACAATTAACTGTTTCTCTATTTTTTCCTATAATTAGTGCCGAAAAAGAAGAAGAAGACTGTTCCAGGAAAGTTCCTAAGAAATAATTAGAAAATGATTGACTTATAAAATGAAGTGTTGTCTTGTTTGTCCTCTGCCAAACCCCCTCATGGTTCGGCCCGCATGGGAATAGTTGAGTAATGACACAGTTACACAATCCATGTGTGATATACAGTTTAACCGTAGGTTATCGGATGATATTTAGTAAAAAAAATATGCAATCAGTAAATCAGCATTAATACTTTCTAGTCGCCCATCCTTGATCAGGGTTCATACACATTTGGACCAATGCATTTCCAGGACTTTAAACCAAATTTCCATGAGCAAACATTTAGTGAAATCTGGGTGTAAACATGTGATAAAATGTAGTATTTAAACTAACAATGAGGATTCCAAAGCATACAGTATTCCTTAAAGGACACAAATGAATGAGAGAATAGTTTGATTAAAAGAATAAACATTTATAGATATACTCAGCGTATGCCTGAGGCTCTGTTCAGGGAAAATGAGTATTGGCCAAATTTAGATTTTTTTTGTAAATTATAACATTATCATGATGTTTTCAAACTGTAATCTTGTAAAATGTAGTTTGGGTGCAAAGCTTCAATAGATCCAGTTGTTGGATGGAGATGTTTGCACAGCTATAAGAATTAAATAACAGAGAGGGATTTATAACCCATTTAATTTCCCAACACTAGCTTATAATACATCATTAAAACTACTAATGCAAATACATATCCGTCAATAAAACATGAATAATCTGGATTCACGTGAACCAGCTGCTGTAACAAAACAAAACAACAAAAAAGGATCTATATACATCGACCAGTGACTCATATCTGTGATCGATCCGAACTCCGAGCCCCATGATCCTTTGCACAATTGCCGTTTTTCCTTTTTTCCCTGTAAGCATATTGTCGTGTACTAACGAGCGCCTGACCCTTACCTGCACACTTCTTACAGACGACCACGCCCAGGTTGACGGAGGCCCACTCGGGCTGCGGGGCGCGGCAGTCGGCGCAGCTCCGGTTGGCCTCGTTGAACCAGATCTTCTCCGCCACTTCGTAGTCGGAGAGCGTCTCCGCGATCGATTCCTGGACCGCTTCAATCCACTCCTCCTTCTCCCGCTCCGACTCGGCCGTGAAGCTGCAACAATTGATTTTTTTTGGGGGGCCCCGCATCCCCAACACATGCCTCGGAGTTATTGATTTGATTTGAGGGAGCAATTAAAACAGCATAGTATGGCTTGGCAGGGTTACGGGAGGCGTGTAGTATTTGGAGTAGTTTTGGGGAGTTGCTGTGTGACTGCCATAGATTTGGTGAACTTGATAGGGGGGTGGAAAGAGGGGGTAAATCAATCCGACTCACCTGGCGCCACTAAAATCTATAAACCGCTAATGCGGGACTTTTTTTTCATGATATTATTTCTATATTAGACGTTAAGTTCTTATGCCGAGAAACGATGATGGAAATATACTATAAACCTAACAGCTGTCCAGCTTCAATATACGTTTAAAAGAAGCATGTTTAAACATTATTGTTCCATCCAGGACTCATGAACATTTTTAATTAAACAAATTAAAAATTAAAAGCACTGCGATAGGCTCGGGGATGCAATACTTCACTTTTATGTCCGAAATTCCGATATAAAGCTAAAATGATGGCGGCCTTCTCGCCCAATTCAGGCAAAACCTAAAGCGGAAATCAAATGTCCGCGACAGAAAGAGCGCGTTTCCAAAAAACACAAGAACCCGGGCTCCACAGGACGAGCTAACGTGCACCGTTGTGATCGCGCACGTATAATCACAGTAATCAGATTTAGTGATACCATATGCTGCTCCCACAATCGCATGGAGAAGAAAGGCTTTGGCTGAATTGTCACTGCAGGAATGGTGGAAATCCAAACTTGTTGGTAATTATAGAGGCTACTTTGTACGGGTATAATTTAACTGCAAAAGGGTTCAAATCATTTTAAATATGGGGATGCATTGTTAAGAGTCGTGCCATGCTCTTTCTTCCAGCTGCTCTGCAGTCACTTGTGAAAATCAAACGAGGAATGAAGTGGGAATAAATCTTGCTCTCGCAGCCCGATTACAAAAACAACATTTTGCTTAAATTCGACTGTAACTAAGCTTATTAAGCGCGTGCAGGAACCCTGAATGATATTAAAAAATATATCAGCCCCGGAGCATGCCGACTTTTGGCTGGACCTTAGTGCCCAACATCAGCCTCATGTGGTTGGATGGAAGCAAATCCCTGCAGCCAAGTTCCCCAAAAAGCCTTCCTAGAGGAGTGGAGGCACACATACTTTTGTCTACGTGGTGTTTTTATTTTTTGAAGAGCACGTTTAAATCATGTGTAATTGTCTACATAACATCTACTAATTAAAGTGATGCATCCAGTGAGGTAAAACCAGCTGATACGAACTAAATATGCACACAGACCACAAATACGTCGAATGCCTGAGCTGTCAAAGCTCCCAAATTGGGATTATTTCAGGACACTCATTCACCTGTCTCTCAAACCGTCTATGTGCGCACACACACACACTCCCACACACACACACACACACACACACACAGACGAATGACGGCATATGTCCATTACTGTCAAGCGAGCACTAATAAAAAAAGGTACCTCGCAGGGAGAGAAAGCACGGCTTTCTGAGGGAGAGGATGGCGTGACAAATTGTGAAGAAGTTGCCGAATGCAGTGAGTCAAAACCAGATGAGTGCATCAGCGTATGAGTGTACATAACAAGCGATCTGCGTGCACGCGTCAGCTAGATGGTGCCACGGTCCGAGGTTGGTGAGCAGGTCCGTCCATCAATCAAGAGGGATGGCCGGCAACGCTAGTCCGTGTCGACGTGTCCTTGAGCAAGACACTAAACCCCGAAGTGCTCCCCCGTTGCTTTGGATAAAAGCTTCAGCCAAATGAAATGTGATGTCACTTGGATCAGCCGCCGGGCTCCCGGCTAACGGCGCTCAGAAGCGCTAACGGTGCAAACTGCGGCAAAAGCGCTGACACAGCAAAACAGCGTTTACCTGAGGGGTAAGGGGGGGGGGGGGGGGTCACACTCACCAACATGCATAAACACACATGTGACAACAAAGCGAGGAGAAGCGCAGAAAACAACACAAGGTGGACGTTGCTCCGATGTCTTTACTTATCAAGTAGTTGCTGCAGTTATAAAAGACATAAGGATATTCATAATTTCCCAATATTTAAACGGTTATAAAAGTAGACCCTTGAAAAGGTAACTCATAATTCCAATGGATTATTGTTTATGAGGTCCTCTGCTATGTCCATGTGCATTATCATGATATTTTACTGTACAGTTTTGGGAGATGTATTGCAAAGTCAGCTCAAAAGAAGAGAAAATGTAATGCCGTCAGCATAAAAGACATTATATATATTTATATATATAAATAAAAATGTATGTATAATATAATGTAGGCTAAAGGCATCTCCTTTAAATGAGAGCGAGGATGAGAGACGACGACAGACGAGAGATGTAGAAATTGTGGGGGGGACAGAAAAGAGGAGAGAGAGAGAGGGGGGGAGAGGGAGAGAGAGAGAAAGAGAGAGAGTCCTGTCTTGACTGAAAGAAGCACTTTGAAAGGAGAAATGGGACCACTGGTCTCCATGGCAACCTGGCAACTGGTGTAAAGTCAAACAGAGGATGGGGGGGGGGGGGGGGGGGGTGGAAACTTTTCGCCGCCAGCAGAGGATGTTGCACCAGGCCCGCCTCGCCGGCAAAGATCGATAGGTTGATTGGGTTCAGCTGCTCCGGCTGAAGGGGGGGCTGCTGGACTACAACATGGCCTCCAGAACCGCAGAGGGGGGGCGGCGCCGGGGTACGCGAGGAGGGTTAGGGTAGATGTGGAGAAAGTGGAGGCCGGACTCGGGGGGGGGGGGGAGGCCGCTAAATTAACTACAGCTTCCAGGACGACCGGTGGCGAGGAGGAAAACATCAAATGAAGGGATTAATAAAAGAAAGGTGGAGGAGGAGTTGTTTTACAACAGTGATGAAATTGTCGCCATCACCTCACGGCCACCGGCATCGGGCATCCATCTGGCCATCCCCTGTCGCACACTACAATCACGAGCCGATATCAAATGATATATTTCTTCACAGATATGAAGAATGGATAGCCAGGAGATGATTAGCTTAGCTTAGCTTAGCTTAGCATTGACGCTACAAACAAAAGGGAAACGGCTCGTCTATCGTGTCATAGTAAGGTGCAGTGACCGCATCGCGACTAAGAAATCCCTGCTTCCTGCAAAGAAATAGTCCGGCACATTATATCCTGCAAAAAAACACAACTTATGTAGTTTTTGCACAGAATAATGAGCATAAAATATATTGTGTTACTTAATAAGCAAGCTTTAGAGATGTTGGCGGGTAGATTTTATTACCATAGGACTGAGCAAGCCTGTAACTTTTTATATTTAACCAAAATACATGTTCTCATCCAACTCTGGCTAAAAAAAAGAAAATAATTTCCCAAATGTTTAAAAAGCAAAACGTGCGTGACCTTTATTCTCTGGAGTCGTAATGGTGCCAGCTTCAGGGCTCCACATTCACCCGAGGATCTAGTTTCAGTTTTCACCCCTACAATTGAATTTGTTTCACGAATGTTAAAATGACAATTACATTTGGAAATCCAATCTTGAAGTTATTTTCATAATTCTCAGTAACGTTCCACTGTCCTTTGTCCTGTTTCAGGCATTTATGCTCTGCTACTCTAAATAATACATCGCAAGTGAGAAAATGATTTTTCATGATTTCTGAAAAGGCAAACAGCATATGTCTTCTGAGTCCCAAACCGTAATGCAAGTACTTAAGCACTAAACTGCTTAAGTACTCCTTAAAGACCAATTTCAGAGTTTGTGTGAACACAAAATGGCACTTCCACAATGTACCTATTATTGGCAGAAAATCCAATACTGGATACGATGCCATGAACATTTAAAGCAGAGATGTGGAGGAAAAGGGGGAATATATTGGCAAAAAATGGAATATTCTATTCATAGCTATGGTTTCATCCGAATATAAAAACTAAAAACTAGGAATGTTGTGTTTCCCTTAGTTTAGGATGAGTCCTTCATATCTAGATAGGAGGCGGAGTCACACGTGGCTCTGTCGAGGCTTTTTCATTCATTTGGTTGCATTATGCAACCTCACCACTAGAGGCCACTAAATCCTACAGACAGGTCATTTAAGGCAGATATCAGCCGATACCGAGAAGAAAGAGAGAAGTAAACTAGAGGTTGTTTTTCCTGGTACTTCAAAATATGTGAAACCACTTTTTTTCTTTCAATTTCAGAGCGAGGGCATCAAAGGGAGCTTCAGGTTCACACTTGGAGATCATCTTGTCCCGGGCATGAGAAAGAAACACGACGGACCTATTCCTGTCTCTACAAGCTGTGAAGAAATCCCTTCCTGGAACAACTCCAACGATGGGGGATAAAATCCAGACTGCGTGACGGAATTTGGTACTAAAAAGGACTAAAAAGGACATGAGGCCACATGAGGCCACATGGGGTCACATGAGGTCACATGGGGTCACATGGGGTCACATGAGATCACATGAGATCACATGGGGTCACATGAGATCACATGGGGTCACATGGGGTCACATGGGGTCACATGGGGCCACATGGGGCCACATGAGGTCACATGGGGTCACATGGGGTCACATGGGATCACATGGGATCACATGGGGTCACATGGGGTCACATGGGGTCACATGGGGCCACATGAGGCCACATGAGGTCACATGGGGTCACATGGGGTCACATGAGGTCACATGAGGCCACATGAGGCCACATGAGATCACATGAGATCACATGGGGTCACATGGGGCCACATGAGGTCACATGGGGTCACATGAGGTCACATGGGGTCACACGGGGGCCACACAGGGCCACACGGGGTCACACGGGGTCACATGGGGTCACATGGGGTCACATGAGGCCACATGGGGTCACATGAGGCCACATGAGGTCACATGGGGTCACATGAGGTCACATGAGGCCACGTGGGCTGCCTGAAGCACTGACCACCTTTGATATTTTTGTGAAACAAATTTTTCACGTTTCACATGACCTTTGTAACTTGTATTTTTTGATCACGTTCACAGCTGCAAAGTCGCCTTTCAGTGCCGTAAACATGGGGTCACATGTGGTCACATGGGGTCACATGAGGTCACATGGGGTCACATGAGGTCACATGGGGTCACATGAGGTCACATGGGGTCACATGAGGTCACATGGGGTCACATGGGCTGCCTGAAGCACCGACCACCTTTGATATTTTTCCCGTGTGAAACAGACTCTTGGTCATACTGCAAGCAGACCCGTTAGGCCACAGAGAGAGGCACACCGCTTCATACAGATGTTTGGACATCTTTCTGACTCAAACCGAAACAAGTGGGTGAGATATGAGCTCGCCCACAGGAAGCCAGCCGAGATGTGAAAACAAAAATGCATCAACCGCAGACGTCTGGCTGAAGACAGAGATTACTGCCTGCATGACATTATGCTTCCAGCTCTTGGTCCGTAAACACGAAGAAGGACTCTTTGACCTTCGAATCTCATCCATTACTTTGCTGCAATTCCGTTCAAATTAATAAGTAAGAACTTTTGTTCTTCTTTTGATAATTTCTCCTTTTTTTGCCCACTTGAGTTTTCTCCTTTTTCTCTCCCCAAGAGCGATGCGGCGGATTTAAACTTTGAAATACATAATGGTTTTATATTCGCACATTTCACTGAAAAGCGGGAAGAAAAGACGGCAGATAAGTTTGAAAGTTGAAGTATTTTAAAGCCTTGAAAACAATCTGGTTCGAATTAATCCTCCAGCTCTCCAGGTAAGAAGATAAAGCCCCGGTTCTTTAAAAAAAAAAGAAAAAGAAATAAAGGCCAAACGGATAGGACGATGTGAATATTCTTCAGTACCTCAAACTCTTATTGCATTACTCTTAATGCCTCACATGCATAAGAGCAGATTAGTCAATGTTTGCCCTCGTCTTTTAGTTGTGAATATGGATGCTTTGTGAGATACGATTGAGATTAAAAGACGGTATGGGCGTGAGGCTTAGTGCACGTGAAGGGCATTTAGGTAACGGCGTCGGTTCAAAAGAG
The DNA here is from genome assembly GCA_023566465.1 of Cottus gobio. Classification (NCBI taxonomy): domain Eukaryota; kingdom Metazoa; phylum Chordata; class Actinopteri; order Perciformes; family Cottidae; genus Cottus; species Cottus gobio. Next base: position 5,087,822 of record CM042233.1, on the reverse strand, counting down.
ATGATAATGCAGGGATATGTATTTAAGGAAGGAATATTAAATGATATTGCAGCTTCCTACAGATAAATGTGGAGTCAGCCTGTTGAATACATCAGTCTGAGGGCCGTGCATTCAAAGAGAGATTCCTTCACATACCATTCATCTTTTAGATGAGGAAAACCTCTACGTGTTCATGTAAGATCACACAGAAAGAACGTCTCGCACACACACAATTAAAGACGCCATCATATATCACAGGCCTTTTAGCATAGCTGGCTCTTTGTTGTGGGAGGAGGGGGCGAACCAGACGTACCAGAAGTTCTTGAAGGGCGTGTTGATTTCAAAGCCCCGCCGGTCGCCGTCTCTGATGTTGGCGGCCGTCAGTTCTACTTCGGCTATAGCCAGGCCCGCTTTGAAGTCCTGGAAAACACACACAGAGAAGATGGAGATCGATAATTAGTATTAATCAACTGTGAGGTTGCTGCAGTACAGTCACTTCAAATAATCAACATATGGGCTTTCTCTCATTAGCCAAAGCACTTAAAGAGAAAGCATCTTGGAATAAACACTTATTTGCCTCTTTGCTGGGATTTAGATGATCCGTGTTCTTCATCTCGATCTCGGCAAGAAAGCAAATGAACGTATTTAAGAAGAAAAAATGTTTTTATCCTGACGGAGAGTTTTTCTTCGTCTTTGATTCAAAGATTAAAGGATGATTTGAAATGCAGCTGTAGCCCATTTTATACACGAGAAGAAACAAGACGAAACAAAAACAGTAGTGCAACGCGACCGTGCACTTTTGAAATTGGCATCAGGAGGAACACAAACAAAACAATTCACTGGAGCAGACGATACGGCCGACATCTTAACATTCAAACTTGGACGTCATCATTCAGCGTCATCGATGGAAACGGAGTCTGTTTCCTCAAGTCCGGCCAGTCAAGTGCAGCTTGATGTGGGGTGCCACGATGGAGCAAAGTCTCTGTAAAGACGTAGACATGACAGTGGCAGGGTCAGCCTGACGTCTCGTTTCCCAGTGACTAGATATAACTAAAGCTAACTAGGGATTAGCCAGGAGGAGGCTGGGTAGTGGAGTAGCCCTGGGTCCTAGCTAGGGTTGGTTTAGGCTCCCCCCTCCCCTCATGGGGCATTTGGTGGGACACTTTCCCTAAATCGCTATGCTTTGTTCTCCGATGCGCGTATCTCCGTCATACTTGCCCCAGCAATACACACGAAAAGACAAATAATTAAATCAATCAATCAATCAAAATGTTGAAATTGAATTGAACAACTATTCAAAGCACCCAAATGAGAGAAAATGTATTCCTAAAGGGCCATTCGGGGCAAATGAGAGACCCCTCCGAATAAGGTGGGCTCTTTCACGGGGGCTTGAATGTCAATTGCTCTATTTAAAACAAACACCAAAGAAGACCAACAACCACCGAGGCATCCTCAGTCTGTGCTGCCCGCCTTCCTCCTTTAATGCGGCGTTCTTCTTTGAGGAAATGTCACCAGACACAGAGTCACGGGCGCGAGAGGAAATCGTTTGCGACGGGCCGATGACGCACCAAACCGTCGTCAGCTTTTCCTTCTCCTCACCAATGACGTGTGTGTGTGTGTGTGTGTGTGTGTGTGTGTGTGTGTGTGTGTGTGTGTGTGTGTGTGTGTGTGTGTGTGTGTGTGTGTGTGTGTGTGTGTGTGTGTGTGTGTGTGTGTGTGTGTGTGTGTGTGTGTGTGTGAAGCAGCAACGCTCTGCGAAAGGGAACAGGTGCATCTGGGGAACCCGAAGCAACCCGAGCTTTCGGTCTCAATGTTTTCTGAGGCCCATTTCAGAAATCGGGGTGAGTTGCAGAGGCACAGTTTTCATAAGCTGCGATGTGACTCTGCATCCCAGAGCGCCATCGCCCTTCTCCACTCCACCCTCGGCAGTTAAGACCATTTTACATAGCCTGGAGCTGCGAGCCGAGGCGGAAGAAACAGACAGGCAGACAGAAGAAGTGCACCTACGCCCACGCACGCATAGGCACAACATCAAAATAGAGCAACAAAAAAAAGAAGAAGAAGAAGATGCAGGCGTCCAACATTACAATACACAGAAACACAACCGGCGAAGCCAAAAACGTGAGTCAGAGAGACGGAGAGGAAGACAGCGGGAACAAAAAGCAGAGAGGAGGACGGAGAAAACGCGTGAAGTGAGAGAGGGTCTCGGTAATCCTCGCCGAGAGTGGGTGAGACGAGCAGAGGGGTCAGCTGAGCAGTTGAGAGAATGCGAGGCTGTGTGTGTGCGTGCATGTGTGTATGTATGTGTGTGTGTGTGTGTGTGTGTGTGTGTGTGTAAAGAGGAAACAGGAGCGGCGCCAGTACTCTGCAACAGCAAATTAAAAAGTACTGCCTTCGCGGGGAGCGCTAAACGCCGCCGTGCCGTGCCAGCCATGAAAGCATGCGTGTTGTCTGCACCAACAAAACAATTTAGACTAATTACACCAAACAAAGAGAAGACAATGAATGACACCATCGTTGTTGATGAGGCACTTTCTGGAATTGCCCGGCCCTCGCAGAGGAAAGACATATGCGTGTGTGTGTGTGTGTGTGTGTGTGAACGCTGCCACGAATTCGTCGACTAATTAGCGGCAAACTTCTCATTGTCGCCAAATTGTGCAGATCGCAACACGAGGAGGAAGTCGCCGAAACATTTGCGAGTGCCGGGATTCCCACCCTGATCTTTCGGCGCTGCGTGGGTTGGTTTCAATTGGGGCTAATGTTGTCGGAACCTTCATTTGTCCATCATTAGCCCCAATTACAACTCCTTCAATCAAATTTAGAGGACTGTGGTGGGAAAAAAAAAAAAAAAAAAGAAACAGAGCAATCATTCTCCTCTTCCCAACACTTCCGCGCAACGATATTGAGACGGAAGCGAGTGGATTGGAAACCCGGCGACAGGCTAGTGTGGACATGCCATGAAGTAATTAGGGCCCTGTGAGCTCAGAAGACGCTCGCATCAAGAGAAGAGAAAAAGGAGCGAGGGAGCGTGAGCGAGACAAGGGATTTCACTTTATGGCCAGGTCCTAATTGAGCTAAAAGTTCTGATGTGAAGGCTCGGAGGCCGCGGAAAACTCGCCCTCTCTGTCCTATCAATTATAGCCGCGCGCAGTCATTGCTCTTTTTCAAAAGTCGTCCGAGGTTTGAAGACGCGTGACGCGATAACGAGAGCGTCTCGAGGCTCGATCCAAAGGCGCGTTAACGCCCTCTCGTTCGGTTCAGCCGAGTGACTCGACTGTAATTTAAAAAAAAAAAAACACGGAGAGAGAATAAAAGGTTTCCGTGTATTACCGCAATAAATGCTCCCGTTTCACGCCGCAAGGATGTGTGGAGGGGAAACGCACCCGCGCTGTACGTACTGGATGCTGTGCCGAGAGGGCAAAGCAGTCACCTATACCTAATGACCCTCATCCCTCTCAGGCAGCCAATTAGAGCGCTGGGTGTTAGCGGCCGTCCGGCCCTCGCCACTCGTTACCTACCCAATATGTGCCGTGGCCTCCTGCCCTCTCCAATTAATTCACCAAGGATGGAGGGAAGGAGGGATGGAGCGAGGAAGGGCATTGGAGGTAAAAATAACTCACCCAATTACAACAGCCGAGAGGTAGCGGGCAATGGGGGAAAAGCCCGAAAGGTAATGTCCGCACGCATGCTTGGTTTTTACGCACATATCATCATATACTAAACCTTTCTAAGAGGAGGAATCAATCAACTGAAGGAAAGAAAGAAAAACAATCACCTCAACTCAAGGTGTGTGGGAACAGGATTACTCCCGCCCCCAAAATCAATACCTTTAACCTGGTAGGTGCTGAGCAAAGGCCTACTCTGAAAAGTCCGGTCATGCATCCAATTATAATTTATTTCAAAGTGTTTCAACGTCTTATTGCCGTGCTGCGACCTCGATTTCTATCTCCTATTCCAAGTCCTCTCAGATGCTCTAAAAGCATGCAGGCCGACATCGTCTTTAGGGGTCGGTGCATTTAAAGGAGCACACACACTCAATGGAGACAATAGACTTTTGATTATTTTAAACATCAAACAGTGATGCAGAGGTCAAGGAGAGCGAAGAGCTTGTTAAATGTAGGAAGAAAAATAATAAGGTGGAATGTAGGGAGGAAAAAAAGAGGACCGGAAAGAAGCACGTGATTAATGCACTGATAGTTAATTTTAATACATCAGAGTTCAATTTTTCAGGTAAAAAGAACAAAAGAAAAATTGTCCAAAAAAAGTCAGCCAGACATTTGGTTCGGAAATATTCCAATAAGCTTTTCTGTGCATGTTGAACACGGCTTTCAAGACTTAAAAGAGTCTGGCTGCTGCTTCAATGTGAGTTTAGCTGAGTTTGAGTAGATTAAGCAAAATAAAAAATTATTGCGATTCAACATTGAATCCCAAATGAGTCAATTCAGCCCCAACATGACTGGATCTTACCATGAATCACACGCTTTGTTTGTGTCAAACTTTGTAAATCTGATTTGATGTTCAAATATGCACTCGTCAATTTGTTTTAGCCATGCTAGCACCGTGGCTGTCGGTCTATCTTTACAGACGTTAGCTTGCTATTGAAATGTTGTAAAGTCCTGCAGAGCTCCACCAGCATGGTTGTTAGAAAAACTAATGACGTTCCCATCAGCCTCAGCAACACTTAGCGATAACCGGTTCATGTTAGCATGCTAACACGCTAAACTAAGATGGTAAACATACTAGCATGTTAACGTCGTCACGTTAGCATCCTGGCGATAGCACGCTGGCGATAGCACGCTGGCGATAGCACGCTGGCGATAGCACGCTGGCGATAGCACGCTGGCGATAGCACGCTGACGTTAGCACGCTGACGTTAGCATTTAGCTCAAAGGGCCGACTATCCGTCTGGTCTCGAACAGACAAAGTCAGTCACTTTTTCTAAAGAGCTCTGTTCTTGGCAAAGTACCCAGAAAGGGAAATGAATCGTTCTGCACACAGTACATTTCTGGTCACACGATATAATTGTGCCGGCTAAACGTAAGCGGTGGCTACAAATGGGAAGAAACGCCGCTGCAACCTAATTCAGCGGGGGAATACAGCAGCGAGGACCCTTTCCTTACCGGCCAGTAAAACATAACCAGAGCTTTCCACGTGCGGAGAGTACAGCTTAATCGAAAATGTGATTATAAGTGATAAAATAATCAGCCCCATGGCCTATGGTGCATTTATAAGCACATACAAGTGTGCTTGCATGAACTTGTAGGGTACACGTATGTGAGCTAACATTGCACCTGCAGTCACATGCAGGTGAACAGAAACACAACACTCGCCACATACAGTAGTGTAGCAAGAGTGCTTCAAATCAGGTTATTATCTTTCCGCTGCATCAGGTAACAGATCAGAAACAGAGCTCATTACAAGAGGAAGGCCTCGGTGAAATCAGACTCGCTCTCGTGTCACACTCCTACAAAACGGCCTTGCAGTCTTGGGATGATGTTAATTGTGACAAAGAAGATCTTGAGAAGCGCAAATGAGAGAGAGCGAGAGATTTAATTAACGTGGAGATTAATTAAATCCTCAGTCTCTCTGTTTTTGTATACTCTGAATACCTTTCCCACCAGAGCGGGCTCTACTGTATGTGCACGTTTTGTTAAGTAGACTCGTGGTTTCAACCAACAAACTGGGCTCAACCTCGCTAGTGGGAGGCGGGCAGCGAGAAATATGAACATCCAACGATCAATCAATCCCTCATACGTTCACGGGAAAAACCTTGTGATGCATGACGTGATAAGCCATGAAACAAGCTGCTCCGGTTGTACCAATCTGCCTATGCAGGCCCGTGTGTGTGTGTGTGTGTGTGTGTGTCACACCTTGCGCCCCACCTGACTTTCTTTACCTTGGCGCTAAAATGACCTTAAACACAGCTTCATCACAAGACTTACGGCCCGTGAGAAATGGGGTAGGGGTGGTGGGGGGAGGAGCTGGGAGGATGATGTTTCCAATAGCTCGTTCATCATGTTAGATTAAATACTCCACTCCGCTGAACTTGAACGGGGCGACGGTCCGCCTCCCTCCCCACGCTCTTGCTCTCCATCACTCTCTCCTTTTTCTTACAAAAGCACCGGTGCTCATTTCTCACTCGTGGGACCTCTGCACCTCCACCCTTTTTCACTCCATCGTTCTACGCCTATCTCTTCATCTCCGTCTCCTCTTCTCTTGTCTTTCGATTGCCGCCTCTCGTCCTCTCTCTTTTCCTGCAAAAAAATAATAAAATACACGGCCAGCCGCTGACGGGGATTTAGCTTGTGGGCTGAAATAATACAATTAATTTGTCCTCTCTCTCGATTCTCGTCTTCTCGTTTCTCCCGCCGCCTCAGCTCGAGCGAGTGGAAATGTGCTGACGTGGAGCGATACCCAAAAGAGAATTCTTACAAAGATGTTTGTTCGCGCTAATGAGGAAAATAATGAAAGGCAAACAACGAAAACCAAAAGGATAGAGCCAAATGAAATGAGAGCCGGTGGAGGAATGGGGATGAGTGGAGCGTGTGCAGCATTATCAAATGTGTGTCAGGCACTTTAAGAAAGAGCAACATCTCCGATAGGCTATCGGGCTACCGGGACAGGAGGAGGCGGAGAACACAGCCTCTGTGCATGAGCGGGGACCGTCGGGGCTTAATTGGACTCCCATGTACGGCGATATTGTTGGGGTTCATGTTTACTCTTTAGGTCACGGCGGAGCGGTGGTGATCTAATGAGGACGAGAAAATAGTGTCGGGAACAAAAAGGGCGACTTGGCCCGGAGAGCAGAAAGGGGGCGGGGCCGCCCGCTGCCTGACAATAGGTATTGTGATTATAAAGCACAATATCGACCCAAAAGATAAGGACCGGAAAATGATCACTGTATTATTACTTGTCTCAACTAAAATTCCCATTCTTCATACGTAGTCCAAAGTCCAAATGGGCTTGTACCCGCCAAAAATGGAGCACAATACATCCCTCAAGCATTCCCCCCCACATATATATTTACTTTTCGCATCACACATTCACGCAGATCTCCATATCCTTCATGAGCGTCCCCGTCCCCGCCTCGTGTGCTTCAGATGGGCTGTGATTATTATCTTCCCCCTTTCAAACGGAAAGCTGTCATCCTGCAGAGAGGAAGTCCCGGCGGTGTTGGAAGTACCTGTTCTGTTTTGCAGAGCCTGACTTTGCTCCCCGCCAGGGACACCAGCACTCTGCCTTTGTAACCGCGGAGCTCCAGCAAGCCTCGCTTGTTTGTGGAGGAGGGGCGGGCGAGGCTGTCGGAGCGCTTCTGGGAGCCGCCGGCGGGGGGGCGCGTGGCCGTCTGAAGGGTTTCCATCCACTCCTGGCGCTCCCCTGTGGACACGAGCATGAGTGAGAGACAGACACGGGGAAAAACAGAGCGAGAGAGAGAAAAGAGCCGGAGAACAAAAACAAGAAAAAGCCAGAAAGAGAACAAGACAACGAGAGATCAGGGCATCTTAAAGTCTTTGGATCGGGGTGTTAATTCAGCACTTTTACATCCCTTCTGTGAGTTACGCTGGCGTGTTGGCTACTAAACCGCCGTTGCATACTGATGGAGGGAAATTCCAGCCGAAGAGACGAGGAATTTTAAACACAGGATGAGCTGCGATTGGTGTAAAAGCACTTAGCCCCTGGAAAGAAAAGAAAAAAATGGATATCCTGCAAAGCTGAAAAGTGCAGAAAAGTCTGGCACTGGAGATATAGATAGCGGTGACTCTGAGATTTGCAAGCCTCCGGCGAGATGTGGCCGGGGTAATTTGAGTCAAACACACCAACTAATTAAAACGTATAATTTAAAAAAATTTAAAAAAAAAAAAAATGCCACTTCTAAAGAGATACTGACTCAGTTCTGCGAATCCACTCGGAAAACAACGGACCGAAGTCAGGAAGTCTCGGCTGTGAAGGAGTCTCTTCCTTTTTTAAGGAATTCTGAATATGCACTTCACGAGGCTACAGCTGAATGTTGTCGTTCATGCTTGTGTTTGCAGACAAAGGAAATAAAAAGTACCCCATCCAAGCCATTTGTATACAGTTTAGTATTCCTACTACGGCCCCATGTATATCACACACACACACACTTCAAAAACCATTTGTCCTTGAACACGACACCGAATCTCTGACTTATTGTGGATTACCTCACAGCGGTGGCTCAAGCATAAGTCGATGCGTCGTGTATCATCCGGGGTTTACATTCAAACGAAGTGCACTCAAACGGCATCTCAGATATCTTCCCTCTGCAACTTTTCAAATGGACATAAAAGACGACATGAAACCCCCACCGCCCGAGACACTGCGCTATCAAAGCCAGGAAAGTGGAAAGACGGGAGACACCAAAGGACTGTAAACACACAAGCGCACACACACACACACACAAACACACTCAGACATCACAGGCGGCACCCACTGTGGTGACAGTTCAATAAAAGACACCCAAAAAAAAGGAGACAAATCTGAAAAGAAATCTGTAAACTGTTATTAAAACTAAGCAATTGGGACGGACCAGCCTGTTTGAGAAAAAACAGCAAGACACCGGTTTTTTTTCTGAAGTTTAAAAAAAAAAAAAAGTTTAAAACCTGAAACCTTGGAACTCATCATCCGAAAAATACTCGGAAGACAGAATGCCAGACACTTTTCTGAAATACAAAAAGTGACAAAGCGATGCTCTCAGTGAGCACGGAGGCATCAGAACATGTATTTTGGGATTCCCATGAATTTGAGCAAACAACAGGGTGGAGGATGTCATCAATGTTCCCCAAACAGAGGACTTAATTTCCCAACGGTCCTCTTGTATTTTACCAAACTGTTCAGGGCACGGGGGAGAAGCCCTTACTTGGTGTAATCACTTCATTTCATCACCCATTATTGTGCTTATTATGGGGCCACTTTGCCAAAAGAGGAAAAACCTCCGACGCACAAATCATGTCCCGGAAATCCATTAGCTGTGCAGGTTCAGGAAGCACGTGGAAATGTTTTGTCGGAAGTTAACAAATTATAGTGTACTTTTATTTAAGAATAGAGAGAATAATTGTTTTTATTGTCTTTATTTATTGCCACATTTAGGGGAAAAATATTTCACTTTCTTCCCTCAGCTCATCCATTGAAGAAAAAAGGCCTGAAGCTGGCCAGGACATCCCGGAGGTAACGGTGATACAACAACAGAAAACTGTACTGGATTTGCCGAAAAAGAGATTCCTAGGACATCTCATTACCGAGATGAAGATGCACGGACACACATCCGGTCTGTAGCGGGTCATTTAGGTGCACTTCCTTAATCATCCGTCTCGGAGTACCGAAATAACTGCATATGCCATCCTCCCCCTGCGTTCTACTGAGAAGCTAACGCTAGGCTAGTTCTGTTTCACCATGAACACCCTGTACACAGGTTTCCTTTTAGCTTGAAATGACTCCAAACTTTCTGCTGTTTCCTTTAGTTTAGCATCCGGTGCACAGGGGAGACCCCGAAGCTTGTCATGTGACCGCAATGAGCGAATCAGACTGAATGAAGCTTCGTGTCAGGACTCGGGTTACCCGACATTTCTACAAAATTAAGACCGAAACACAGTTTTGGCCTCATTCTTAATCATGTGCATGAAAAAGAAGGACAAAGAGGTAAATGTAACCATTTTATAAAAAAATTGCTCCTCCGGTTTATGAGTATATTGAGGTTTAAAATATCCGTGGCAGATGCTATGCTGAGCTTCAATGAAGAAAAGACTGAACCAACAGTATTTAGAGCCAGAGGTGTGGCTTTACAAGGCATATAACACTCGGTCCCAGGCAACCAAGATCCAGAGTTTGGCAAATCATATTCAATGCTGCAGGACTCAAGTGTTTTATAACATAAAAAAATGATATGTACTAGGAAAAAAAAATTGCTTTTAGTGTTGTTTTCGCTCTAAAGTCATCCTAAAGGCTTGTCTCTATTTTAGAAAATTCACTTTGAAAGGTTTTCAACGGGTGACTTAGTGTGAACATTCTGCCAAAACCAACTCTTTACACATTCACAAATATCAGTTCATATCATAATATTGCACATATTCACACGTATCATTTTAAAAGAAGCTCTTTTTTTTTTTATCCCGTCCCTTCTAGCTTTACGGAGCCAACCGTGAGCTTGCATTGCCCTCAGCGCGACCTGCAGGTGTGTCCTTGAACCTCTCCTCCCGCTGAGTGACAGAGGAAGGGGGGCTTTTCTCAGGGACTTGTCAATCATTCAGGGCCACTGTCAACCTCGCGTTGCCCTAAATTGACCTTAATTAACTTGTGACCTCCTGACCTCTGCGGCTCTGGAGCACGAGCATCTCCACTGACATCTGAAGGAAACAATCTCCTCTGAGCATCAGCTCCCTCCCCCCAAAATACTGTATCCGCTGTCTGGTTCCAAACTCACCTCTGGTCCCCCCCCCCCCCCATATTCTTATGAATTTACAAAGAGCCGGTATTAATAATGAACGGCCTCCTCCATTATTGAGCGCTCTTTACATCACTAGGCTTCAGTGTTCCATCCCCACTCTTGCTTTCTGAGTTCCATTACCTGTCCTGCGCTCACTTATTTGCCTGTTCATTTATTCAGGGCCTTCCTCTCTCCCGCCTCCCTCCGCACAAGCTGTCAATCCGAGAGGGGGGGGGGGAGCTGGAGCGAGGACGGAGGCGGCGGCGAGCGGATTGAGGGGAAACTCGCTGCACGCCACGTGTGCATCCGACTTAAGAGCCCGAATGTGTCTCGCATACGAGTTTTTTTTGCAAAATATATTTCCACTCAGTTTTGCAAACATGCCCTCACATCTGTCTGCATGCATATTTAAAAAAAGAGCATCTAGCTCCAGCTTATTGTATGTACGTGTAGCCATGTGTTTGAAAGACTATTCCACTTTACACAGAGAGAGACGAGGAGAGGCAGATCATCCTCGTTGAAAGTGGATGGGATGAGAGCCAGGTCCACTTAGCGCTCAACAGAGATCTCAGCCTCCCACGCTGTCTCCATCAAAAGGAATACAATTAATAAAAAAAAGAAAAGGGAAAAAAGCTAAAACAGAGGGATTGTGATTGCCTTTGTTTTCTCACCACAACATACAGGCACAACGCAGAATTCAATGATTACGTTACTCTTCGACGTGACGATGATCATTTGAGCTAACGGCTAATGCTAATGTTACAATGCCACAGATATGTTGGCGTTTGCATACAAGTCAGTTAATAAGCAACACGTGGTTTGCGGTCCAGAAATCCCACAGACATTACTGCGTCTTGGAGGGAAATTTAAATTCACTATCCAGAATCTTTTACTTTTTTTTTTTAATTATGGAAAACTTAGAAAGGTGCACATATGGGATTCGAAACCTCAGAATTCAAGCATTATTCGCCAGAATTAAGACTTTTCGGTTAATTTGCTTTCACCGATACCCGACACCCATTAGCTGGTAACCAACTGGTTACTTTTCCATATGAAAATAAAATAAAAGAATTACGTGAAATATTACTTCATTGACTCAATGAGCTTCGGCCGTGCTATATATCCCTCATTTGATTTTCTGTTGGCTTTGTTGAAGTTTATCGGCCCATTATCGGCTGCTCCCGAACACTCCCATCAATCTTTATCGGTTTATATATATATATATATATATATATATATATATATACACACACGGACCTCCGCTCAGCCGCCTCATTGCTCGGTAATACGCGATCAACGGCAGCCGCGAGGCTCCTACTAAACGCCGTTAAACGTTAAAAAGGTACAGGAAGTGAAATATGTACTGGAAGTTAACACAACTTCACACCCGCTCCATGTCCTCCTGAGTTTATCCTCCGTCCATCATTCTCCTCCCGGCCCGTTCCCAACCCATTTTGTTGTTATCTCTACTTATTCTCGACGTCTCTCTCTACTGTCATCTCGAACTAAACCAACACGTGTTCGGAGCGGGCTTTGCGGGAAAGGCAATTGCCGAAGCATCGGAATACAAATCATCAACATTTCTTTACACCATAAATCCCATCTCCTCCCTCGCAGCACATTTGTCTGCATCCCCCCTCCGACCCCCCCCCCCCCCCCTCTTGTCCCGACCGTTTTCCATCACTCCGTGCCGTGTCTCTTCCTGCCAAACTCTACTTTCTTCTCCCCCATTGCTGCCGCTGCTCTCCGCATCCCTCCTCCCCCTCTCCTCTCCCCTCTGCATGCCTTCCTTCTTCCTTCCATCCCTCCTATATCTCAAGCTGACAGTACCTGAGGGAAGAGGCCACCTGCGGACCAAATGGAGAATCAGCCGACAGCTGTGTGCACACTCTCTCCGGTGGCCTTCAATTATTCACTCGCTTCTCCCTCCTCCTTTTCCCCTCTCTCCATCTTCACTCTGCCCTTTTCATCTCTGCCTTTACCTCTCTGTTGCTTCCTCGCGCCGAGATTGCGTGCCGGCCTCCCTCGCTCTGTCCGTTCCTGTTATTCCCTCATTTAAAATCGCTTCCTTTCCTTGTTCCCCCCCCCCCTCCATCCTCATCTGCTACTTTCCCTCGCACACACTCCTCTTAGCATCACTCCCCCTCTCCTCCCCCCCCTCACCCCTACCGCATCAGCCCAGCAGCTCCATACCTCCACTTCACTAACTTACTCCGTCTCTTTCCCTCTGTCTCCTCATGTCTCCCTCTTTCTCATGTGTTTCCCCAAAGATTGATGACTCTCCGCCACGAGGCGAATGGGCCTGTTTAAAGATGCATGAGGGGATGAGGCCAAGTTTTATCCTCCCTCTCCCTCCCTCCCTCTCTCCTCCCATACCCTTTCTTCTGACGGCAGCAGCCACCTCTGCGAGGGGCCTCCCACCGATCGCAGGCAGTCAGAGGCCACCTCCCAATAAGACAGCCTTCTCCCCTCCGAGCGCCTGTCAGGACGGCTGAGGGTGACGTACGACGGCCGGCCGGCTGACAGCGTGATAAATGACGGCGCTGTGGACCCGCGACTCATAAACGAAACAAAAAAGGCCGGCAGATATCGATATGATGCTGCGCCGAATCGACAGGGTGAGGAGGAGGAATCGCCGGGGCTCGGCGTGGTGAAAATAGATGAAAGGAAGCAGAGTTTAAAGGGCAAATTGTTGAATGTTTTGCTATTTTTATAGACCGACGGCGATACGAAATCGTATGAAAAGGAGATCCGACACAGATGTTTGCCTCAGCCGGCATCATAAGAAAGCAGTTGATAAGCTACACATGCATGCATGTCTTGCAGATGCATGGATTGTGTTTCCTATAAACTATCCAGATATTATATGGGTGTCTCCTCCAAACACAGAGTCAAGATTGTCACTGTTATATTGCATATTTCCTCATTCTGGTGCATTTTAGACAACTGTGTAATGTGTCAATAGAGTCCAAGGTCATTAGAGGTCAACCACTGGAATGGTGGTGCAAACAGTGGATACACAACATCAGGCTATTTTAACTATCCTTACAAAAACTATCCTCATATCCTCAAAAATGTTCCGCAGTATAGACACAATAAATACATGTCACATGACTGATGAAACCATTAGAATCTACTCAAACAGCTTTAGCATCACGAATATGTCGAAATGAGTCTCGAGCAAATAAACGGCCAGTTGAACTTATCAACATCAACAGCAGCGGATGCTCAATATCAATGAGCAATATGTCAAATATCGATGATTAAATCTGTCGTACGGCAGGCGTTTAGCGCGTCAATAAGTCCTCAATGGGCTCAAAGATCTTTCTCGGATATTCTCGAGGTGAAGTCAGGACTGACACCAAGATCTCCTCCAACATTTAAACAAGCATAATGTTCAGAGAGTATTGAGGAGAAACCATTCGGAAAAAAAATGCTTGGACATTTGGAGAAATATGCTGAATTGCTGTTATTCTGAGAGTGAAATGAGAAGATGAGTATCAATCTCACATCTGTGTTTGTTCGGTAAGGAGGCGGAGTCAGGACCCGTTTAGCCTAGCTTAGCATAAACACCACACCAAACCCTGAACCCAAACTCAAGCTTTCTTGTACACAATGTGTTATTCTTATAATTTAGCAAAATATGAGTTTGTGATTTTTCAAGAATTTAAATTTTCTTAAATCTTTTTAGCATTTGAACAGATCAAAGAGAGACATTCCAGTTTACAAAAATTGTTATGCTAAGCTAGGCTGGATACCCCAACCTGAAGAGACATGATACTGATCTCCTCATATCTCACTCAATACTTTTTATTTCCATGTGGGTACCTTGCAAACGGATTTAGACGGCATGCAGAGGAAGAGAAGCAAAAGCCGGAGGCAGAGGATGACCACATTTAGAGAGAGGGAGGCAAGAAGGAGAGACAAGCAGAAAGAGAGGGGGAGGGAAGGACAGAGAGAGGTGGAGAGAGAACAAGAGAAGAACAAAGCTAGACAAGGTATCATGAGTGAATGGATGAATGAATGAGGGGGTGATAGGTGACAGGAGGAAACTAGAATCACGGCCTAGCGCTGGAATGCAGTTAGAAGTTGCGGTTTCCATCCATGTCTGTCAAAATCAAATAACTCGTCTTTTTTTCCCGATGAGAAATGTGTGTGAAATCGTCAAATACAGCGCATGGATTCTGGAGCCAAAAATGTGTTTAGTGAGGTCGCGGTGACCTTTGATGCCCAGATGCAAATCAGTTCAACCTCCAGTCCAAGTGGAGCCAAACTTGAGAACATTTTCCGAAGGAGGATGGGATGGCTGTGAGGTCACGGTGACCCTGACCTTTGACCTCCAAACGCCAATCAGTTCGTACATGAATTTGAAGACATTTCCTGCAGGAGTCCCTGAGTTATCACAAAAATCCACGACTCACCTTCCCTATCAGCTCGGAATAAGAAGGTCCGGAGGGCGGTGACGACCTCGAACTTGTTGTCACCGAGTCCTCGCACCTGTCTGACGGCGCTGGCCAGGACCATGCCTTTGGAGTACATCTCCTGAAGAGACACAGACACACACATAAAGAGGTAAATAGGTGTATAAACTCAAGCAGACACACACATGCAACCTCATGCATGCCGATAATGCTACTGAATCGTTGCCTATTCCTATTATCTGCATCTGTAGAGCCACAATTAGGCGTCTTGTTTGCGTCAATAGGTTTAATTCTGAGCTCTGTTGCAGTCGGATTTGACGGCATTCAATTTGAAACGACACCGACAGACATGCTCGTCAAACCGGAGCCGTTAACCATCACCACGCCGTCGAGCGTATTTGCAGGAATAGCTTCCCTGTTCCCTTTCGAGCAATAACTTTGATAAATGGCCCGGAGATCTCGGACCAGAAGCATTTCAAAATCGGAAAGCCGCTGCAGGAACACAAACAATCATCGTGTATGACTCCATATGA
The DNA here is from genome assembly GCA_023566465.1 of Cottus gobio. Taxonomy (NCBI): domain Eukaryota; kingdom Metazoa; phylum Chordata; class Actinopteri; order Perciformes; family Cottidae; genus Cottus; species Cottus gobio. The sequence goes on along the minus strand of CM042233.1, from coordinate 5,072,451 downwards.
GACGCATACTTAAGAAAGCAAAGTCATTTGTTTTGATGTGATCTTTTAGACGTCAACTCAAATTATAGGCGAGAAGTATGTGGGAATTAAAATAGCGTGAACAGGAAATAGCAAAAAAAAAAGTGGATTACATTGCATTAAAAAAGGAGCCCAAAAGAAAACACAAGAATAACACACAGAACACTGTCAATAGGGTGTTAGGAGACATCATAAGACAAATCCTCAAGCTGGAAAACAAACTTTTCAAATCTTTAAAAAGAGACAGGCATGCTGTAGTGGGGATTTGGGTAAAGCACAGGAAGCGCTCGTTGGTTAAAGTGAGATAGTGTGTGTGAGTGTGTGTGTGTGTGTGTGTGTGTGTGTGTGTGTGTATCGTTTCATTACCCACATGTTTTCCCCCCAGCAGCTCTAGTGGAGGTATCTAAATAAGGAGGATGTTGCACTGGAGGCTCCGTGACCCTCTTTACAACCTCCCTCGACAATGGCAATTAAAGTACTGGGTCATTGTCAAAAATGAGAAAGAGACAGAAGAGGGGGGAAAAAATAAAATATATCTAACGTCAATTCAATTCAGTTTATTTTGTACAGCCCCAAAATCACAAAGACTAATTTGCTTCGGGGGGGCTTTACATCCTGTAAAGTCCCGGGACCTCACATGGGATCAGGAAAAACCCTTTCACTGGGAAAAAAGGGGAGGAAACCTTCGGGAGAGCAACGGAGGAGGATGGACAGATGTCAATATCATCACTTCTAAAGAAGAGCGAGAACTCATGGAGTCAGTATCCAAACAGAGAAAGTCCCTTAATGTCAGACTGCAGTACAGTCGGCTGTGGGGGAGTACATTATGCTTGTGTGGCGGCGTGAAAATCACTGGCTTATAAAGAAGAAAGGGGTCGTCGGAGACATTGCATTATTCATGCCGATAATGTCATTATCATTGCAAAGAATGAAGAAAAAAAAACAAAAACAGACGTCTCTTTTTTTCCTTCTCTGTCGCTCTTCAACGGGCTTGACCTGAATTTTTCATTCTCCGTCCTGCGCACCGTGTAACAACTTGATGCTGCTGCTATGACCGGTAACACACAGAAAGCGACGTAAACGAAGGGAAAAGATGAAGGAAGTGGACGTCTGACTCTCTCTCGCCATTCCTAATCAAGCCCGTGACCTTAGCCAGCCACAAAAGCCTATTTTTAGAGTCCATACCGCCAAAGATATAGCAGGTGGCACAGTCAGTTAGGGAGAGAGGGGAGGGATGAAGGGATGGAGAGTGAAATTTGAAGAAGGAAAAAAAAACGTGAAAGGCCGAGGAGAGGACAGAGAGAAGGAAAATGAAAAGGCGCGTGAAGAGAAGTTAAAAACAGAAGAGGAACCAAGAAGAGAAAGAGATGCAGCGAGAGGAGGAGGAGAGCGAGGAAAAGGAGGACACTATTTGGAAATGAAGGGGCCTGAGAGGGTCGGCGAGGGGTTCCTCCTCATATTAAAACTGGATGTTAACAATGGCAAGAAGAGGCTCAACCTAATTACCGGCTGCCAGCCGTGTGCGGTTCTCCCTCCCGAGGAGTTTCCCTCTCTCTAAATTTAGATCCAAGTTAGAGGAAGGTGAGGAAAGGAGAAAGTAAGAGTGTGTGCGTGTGTGTGTGTGCGTGTGTGTGTATGGATTAGCTTGGAAGCTAATTACACCCCTGTATGGGTTAACGGTAATTAATTGTTTTAATTCCACTTTTGGGGTCGTGAAGGAGAGAGTTGTTTAATTGCGTAGTTGTGCATCTGTAAATACTCTCGACGGCGGGAGTCGGGCAGATGAATGATGAGAGGAGGCGGCCGGCGTTCGGAAGGTGCGTTTGTTGTTTTCGCCCACACACACACACACACACACACACACACACACAAGTAATGTTTATAGACTGATCTCAAGACGACGCTCCGCCAAGGACGCGATGAGGCCTAACTATCTCTGCCTCTCCAATAACAGACACACCTGACTGGCCTGCCTCTGCCAAAGATCTCCTCCACTCTCATTTCCTCTCACTTTGACCTCCCTCCCTCCCTCCCTCCCACTCTCGCCTCCCTCGCTCCCACGTCCTCTCCAGTCTGGTCCAGCCTCCCCCAGCAATTATCGAGCCACATCCATTTTTTTCGGCGGGACCGCGTCACCCTGCTTTTCAGAAGCAACCTGGTAAACTTCAGGAAACAATTAAAAAGGCGGAGCAATTGAGCTAAAGCCTACAATAATGGAGGCGGCGTGGGGATCAGGCGGGGAGGAGGGTAAAGAGGGTGGAAGGAGTTTTACCACCAGCATGGAGTTCAGGTTCTGGAGGGTCCAGAGCGCTGCATTTTTAATGGAGGCACGAGGACACCCACTGGTTGGAACGGGGAACTGCACCTTGGTGGAAACGCCTCTTTACTCTGCTGTTTCCCCGGGTGGGGCGCCTGGAGGGTGTTAAGGGTGATGCTTGCAGGCAGAGCTGAGGCCAACAAGTCTTCATGCTCGATGAATGCTGACCATTAAAATGGGACACACTATTAAAGCAGTGTCAAAATATTATTTTTTTAACATATTGAGACCAGAAAATGTAGCTCTAATAATTAAATATTGAGAGTGTGTGTCAAAGCAAGGCCAGCTTAGTACAGTCTCATCTATGTGTTCATTGTTCCAGGATCTTACGAGGTCAAAAACCCCTTAAGCCCTCAGGGACAAATCACTTTACCTTGATGACACCGAAACGTGTTATTTACAATTTACGGGTTTTAGTTAAAACACTTTAATTGCCTTATTCAAATGCCTTACGATACAAGAGGTAATTGTGAAATAATCAATTAACTTGTTTTCCTTTGACGAAGGCGATGTTTGACGAATAAACCCGGTAACGGTTACTACGCTTGCGTCCCTCCCCCGTTTCATTTCCTTAATGGCGCCTTGTAAATCCTTAATGTGAATGTCTCAGCGTTCGCTCAATACCGGGCTGAACACACGTGCCTCCCCTCGTTGTTTACGTCGGGTTTTCTTTAACGCCTGCGGGCCTCCCCCGGTGCGCCGGTGTTTAATGTCACGACGCTAGGAATTGTGGGTAATTCCCTCAGGCAGAGTCTGCAGGAAGGCGGACTTACAGAAAGTGAGCATGAAAGGGGCTCAACATGTCTGCGAGAGGGCTCTCGAGCACTTGACGGCTCGACAGCGGGACAGCCGCTAACCCTCGCAGACGTCGCAGGGAAAACGTGCGGAGATCGGGATTGGGCCCCGAGACTTCTGGTGGTTTGGGGTGACGCTTGAACTCGCACTATTTCATTTTTCCGGGCCTCGCGGGGGCCGGCGCTGTAAACACAACATACGTATGAATCGGGTTATGACTCTCCCTCCTCTCTCCTTGGAGCTCGGTTCACAGCCTCCACGGCTCCTGAGGAGAAAAGCCGGCTCTTCGGGTAAAACGCTCCACTATGTTGGCGCTATGTCCACTATGTGTACAGTGGATATTTTGATTTTTTTTTTTTTTTTTACTGAAAACGGCAGCCTGCAGCAAAGAAAAATGATGAGCAGTGGAGTCGAGGGCCGGAAAACCAAAACAATGAGCTGAAAGACACCACAAAGCTGTGTCTGCAGACTCGGGCTGATAATTCTCTGAGTTTACCAACACAAGTGGCATCTTTTTCCCTTTACACAGTCATTTAATTCTTTAGTAATATAACAATGTTGACGAGCGCAGCGTTAACAGAACATTTTACGACTTTTTCTTCTGTTTTTCTAGAAAGCGCCTTAAATTGAAGGTGCTGGTGTGAATTCAAATGACATCTATTCTTAAATGTCTGTGTGTGAATAAGAACACTTGGATATAAAAATGTGATCATGCCATGGCACGCGTAGGGATTTAAACCCATGGGGGGAAAGAAAATATACCATATTGCTCGTGAATATGTTACATGCTTTTGTCACGGAATAAAATGGGGTAAAAAAAAAAAAAAAAAAAGAAACACTTGAGGTGTTACCGTCTGTTAGAGTCTGCACAGGTATTTTGGGAAAACACAGGAGGGGGCTGGCAGAGGAGCTCTCAGGCTTGGAAAGAGAGCTTTGCAGCGTCAGACAGACAGGCAGACAGACAGGCAGACAGACAGACAGACAGGCAGGCAGGCAGGCAGACAGGTGCACTCAAAGACTGATCCCCGATCCTAAAACCTCATCTCCCCTTTGGCCTCCTTTTCAGCCTCCACCTCCCTCCCCCCATCCTCTCATCCCTTCATCCCCACCAGCCATCCTCCTCACCACCCTGAAGCCAGGCTTTGGACTGTTTTCACACACACACACACACACACACACACACACACACACACACACACACACACACACACACACACACACACACACACACACACACACACACACACACACACACACACACACACACACACACACACACACACACACACACACACACACACACACACACACACACACACACACACACACACACACACACACACACACACACACACACACACACACACACACACACACACACACACACACACACACACACACAGGACCCTGAAGACTACATCTCAGGCCCAGAGCGTTCTCCCAAGTCAATCCCGGTGTTGACGAAATCCGGCGAAAGGGGTGATTGATGGGACGGATTGGATCCAACGCTGCAGAAGGGGGAGAAGTGAGACTGAGGATCTCGCTACTCTCCCACGCCACCGCCGCAAACCCCGATGATGACATCACCGCGGCCAGAGACCTTCAAGCTGCGACTGTGATTAAATGCGATTAGTTCTGTCTGAGGCTGGCAGATTCCAGAGGATTTGAAACTACAAAAGAGGTGTTTTTTTTCGGGGTGTTGAAAGTTCGAGAAAGAGAACAAGCATGGGAATGGTTTAGTGTCGAGGCATGTTCGGGTTGTGGAGACTGGACAATGTGATAAAACCATGAAACCACGCTGACAATAGTCTTGATTTAATTTTAGAGTCCAATCTTTAGACTAGTGCATATGCATTAGACCGTAAGATTAAAGTCAGAACAGCTTCTGTAAAGTTAGCTGACATTAGGGGGCGTAAGCTGCTGCTCACACCTGACACAGGTGTGAGTGTTGATTGGAGCAGGTTGCATGTTATTCTGATTCCTCTTTTTAAGTTATATAATCTTACTTTAATGGGTCAAATACTTTAGTTTATGTGCAAATATCTGCAAACTGATACGTGAATGTTGATAATGCTAACATGCTAACATTAGCATGGTGTGACCCTTAGAATTAGATTAATACATGAGATGAGGTTAAGTAATAATAAAGGCTACTGATACAGCTTGTTAGTCGAGTTTAGGTCCACTTCATTTCGCGATCTTCATATATGATCATTAATTCTGCAACGATGTCATCAATATGCAAATTCAGGCGTGACATCATCCAGCGACAAGAAGCAACATTTGAAGGCTTTCCGTTGAAAATAGTCGGCAAAGCTGCTGGTAGTTGAAGCACCTGGGAAGGTGAACAGTATCCAGAGAATTCCTATAATCAATAGACTGAGATCAATGTGTGAGTTTTGCACCCTTCCATCAACGTGACAATACGGGATGAAAGATGACTTGTAATGAAAGCGGTAGAGCAGTTCTCGCCGTCTGCTCTCGGTTCAACCACACACACACACACACACACACACACACACACACACGCACACGCACACGCACACGCGCACACGCACACACGCACGCACACACGCACACACGCACACGCACACACGCACACGCACACACGCACACGCACACACACACGCACACACACACACACACACGCACACACACACACACACACACACGCACACACGCACGCACGCCTCTGCACTGCGAGGGGAAAGCAAAGCCACCGACTCATATTTCAATTTCTGACATGAAGTGGCGCTGGGAGACTTTCTGTCGGGCCCGTGCAATCTCCTGCTGCCTCCATGGAGGCGGCGCCGGGTGGCACGTAGCCGGGTGGCACGTAGCCGGGTGGCACGTAGCCGGGTGGCACGTAGCCGGGTGGCACGTAGCCGGGTGGCACGTAGCCGGGTGGCACGTAGCCGGGTGGCACGTAGCCGGGTGGCACGTAGCCGGGTGGCACGTAGCCGCGGCGCTCGGCCTCAGCCGGCCGCGCAAAAGCAGGGGGATGACGGAGAGATTGTGCTCGACCCCTCCGCTCACCCGAAACGTGATGAAGCCCGCTGCTTTTCTCAGAGGGGAGAGTCACATTGGCAGGATGACTTTAAAAAAGTCTAAACAACAGTCTCTTGTTCCCACACACACACACACACACACGGGCAAACTTTCATCTTTCCAGAATCTGTCGCGCCCGTGACATGGAGCACAAAGTGCTGACTCGCCGGCCTCCCCGCCGATTCCCGCTCGGATAAATAAAAGCAACGAATGCAACGGAAAGAGAAAACGAGGGGAAGGAGAGAGCACGGAGGGCTATAATTAGTAAGTGATTAACGAGCCGGCTTCAGACGGGTCCCACACATCATTGATTGTGATGTTGTGCAGCGGAAACGAGCCGGCCCTGGGAACGGGGGCGCCAAGGTCGCGCTCTCGCACGCACACCGAGAACGTGTTTGTTCTGGATGCATCCAACGGTCATTAGCAGGAACGTGGAGGTAAAGCACGGGATGTCAGGTCAGGTTGTGGTCGCTCAAGAATAGCTGGAGAACACAGGGTTTGTGCATTCAAAAGCGTGTTTTTCAAAAAGGGATAAATATCAAGGTTTGAGAAAGTGTGTCTACTCAACATAAAATGGATTTCGTGTGTGTGATTCACCTCACATTAATAATCTATTGCGCAATCGTGTCTACTGATCTACTGATCTGTTCTGATCATGTTCACCGTTGTTGATCATGTGAGAGCAGATTGATTTGCAGAGTCTGCGCTGCATGTTCCTCCAGGGCTGAGTAAAAGAGTTAAGTATCAAAAGTTGACAGTGCTTTGTCAGTTGTTTGTTTACGTACTCTTTAAATCAGATAAATATATATATTCTGATCTAAAGCAGACACATTTTCCAATTTCAGACTCTATGTATATTATAGAGGTAGTTTTTAGTAGTTTGTTGTTTATTCAGTCAATTGAATGACTGAATAAAGCCGATGGAGGCTGCAATACACACACACATACACACAACACACACGGGGGTTTGCAAAAAGGTTCCCTGTGATGTAAAGTGAAGTGGGTTGGAACATGCGTGTTTAAAAAAAGGCATGGTCATTTAAAAAAGCCAAAGAAAGAATTCAAAGAAGAGCAAAAAGAATTCAAAGAAGAGCGAAAGAATTCAAAGAAGAGCGAAAGAATTCAAAGAAGAGCGAAAGAATTCAAAGAGCGAAAGAATTCAAAGAAGAGCGTGATCAACGCAGTAGTTTGCGAACGACGCGCACGTACGTAAAAGGAAAGTAAAACTACATCCTTCATTTACAGCTGCACCAAAAAAAAACTGTGTGTAAAGATTAAAAAACGCGATACTAAAAGTTTTCAAACTAAACCGGTGGAGGTGAAGTTGCCATATTGCCTGCACCCCCCCCCCCCTCTCTCTGATGATGCAGGCAATGCTAAGCGAAATTTCAAACTCAGCTGTCAGACAGAAGGAGAACGAAGAGAGGTACAGGGGGGGAGAGAAATGCTGAGGGAGGCATAATGAGTCCTCCCCCCCTCCTCCCCCTCCTCCACTCCGACTCGGGGAACTGGTCGGACGCCAACATCAATGCACTTTACCGCGCGGCTGAGCGGGCACAGAGAACGGCGGCCTGTCATGCACGGCGTAATGTCGCGCCGTCCTTGCCCCCATTCTCTACTCTAATGATGATGATGATGATGATGAAGAGGAGAAGGGGGGGGGAGGGCTGCTCGCCGTACAGATCTCTGTTGGAGGATGTGGGCGTGTCGGCGGGAGGGAAGGAACGTGCTCACTGTACCTTGTCGTTGTTGTAGTAGGCCAGGCTCTCCCCGTCGAACCTCACCCACCTCCGCTGGAAAACACAGTTCCTGCGAAAGAGAGAAAGCGAGGCGCAAATTCAATCCATCCGGCTCAATCGACTAAAAGAAGCAACGCGGATCTAAAAGGGGCCTCGACAGTGAGCCCGTTACTAAATCCGCTCTGAGCAGGTACTCATATTTCATCAAGAGTGCCATTGATTCATTAATGTCAAGAGTTGTATCAACAGCTGTCAATTAGCGTAATCAAAACAAATGGCCACTTTCAATTTGAATATTCAGAAGCCACGGGCGGTTTGCCAAATCTATGCAAATAGGGTGCTGAAGGGGAGAATGTAAAAAAAGAAAAAGGGAAGTTAATGATTGATAGCTTGGGCTTCGGAGCAAGTTGCACGGAGAGACTCCGGCTTTTTTTTTTCCTGGCGGTGTAACATTTATTTTCCAAACTAAGTGAGCCGACACATTTTTGCATCTCAATGCCGCGACGTTATCTCCCGTCTCCACTTTCCTCTCGTTGGGGCGGCACAGTGTGGACGGATCCACTTCGGGCGCCGGCATCCGACGCCATTCATCAGGTTCAAATGGCGGGAAGCGGTAATGGAGTGCCGGCCGCGGAGAAACAAAAGGAAGCGGCGGCGGACCGACTTTTGCGGTTGACACGAGCCCCGATTTGAGTTGACGGGGTCAAAAGGCCTGTGAAACTGAGTGACGGGCATTAAATACATATTCATAACGTGGCGTTCAAGGGTTCAAGGCGATCGATTCATAGATCGTTATGCCCGATTACCTCACAGTCACCTACCCTTGAGGCGACAGCTTGTCCAGCCAGCCCACTTTGAGCACCTGGTGTTTGGGGGCCCCGTAGAAGCAGGCGTACGGGGAGATGTCCGGCAGCGCCCGGCCGCCGGCGACCCCCAGGGCGTCGACGGGGTCCGAGTAGAGGTCACACTCCACCATCACTAAAGGTCCGTCCTTGGGGCCGCAGGCGGCCGGTCCCGCGGCGAGACCCTCGGGCTTCGCCGGGAAACTTTGGCTCTGTGGGGGGTCCGGGAGCGTCGGAGCAGGGGGAGAAAGCTGCTCCTTGGGTTTCTTCCGTTTAAGCAGCTTCTTCCTGTAGGACCAGAGATCACATTAAACAGAACTGGGCTGTTTTTTTTATACCGAAACTAACATTTTAAACCGTTTTTTTTTTTTTTTTTTTAATTTGTGTAAATTTGTGCGTGTTGTACCTTTTTCTTACTGAACAAAAACAACAGGGACTACAGATGAAAAATACCCTCTTTATAGAAATATTTGTATTAAAGTGCACTGCCCCATTATCAAATAAACCATCATTGAACTCAATAAATGATCACAACTGGACTCTAGCTATATGTACTTAGCAAATAAGACATGCCAGTGGTTCTGATCACATCTATTTGCATGTTTCCAGTCCTTTAAGAAGGCCTCCTGTCATGTGTGTAGGAAATTAGCCATTATTGCCCAAGATAACCTCTAATGTTTGTCATGTACAATGCAGCCTAAGAATGTCTCCTTCTTTAAGAGGCTGCAGCGTGGGCTGTACCATACCTCTGTTTCTTGGGCTTCATCTTGTCCTTAAAGCCCCCCTGGTGCCCTTCTTTAGCGCCGTGGTCCTGCAGAGCACACAGCAGATTAGCATCGGCCCAAAAGAAGGCGTCCGTCTTGCGGCCCGACAGCGTTATCGCGTCGGCGCGCCGGAGCTACGTTAACTTTAGTGGCCGGGTGACATTTCCATTAACCTCCGGGTGTCAAACTGAAACAAGCACATTTTTCCCCCCAACTGTCCGCGGTGACAACATTAGCGCCGAGAGGGAAGTTTGCCGTGCGGCCCCCTGTGGCTGAAACGCCACGGGTAAGCGTTGAAGATCTGAGAAACGTCAGTTCCTCTTTGGTGAGCTGCTACTCACGGCTCGTCTTACCGCGGTGCTTTCGGGGTTGTTGTACAGGAACAGCTCTCCGTAGGGAGCGATAGGTGTCGGGCTTCTTGGAAGTGGAGCTAAAAAGGACACAGAGACAAACACAATGGTGGGTTTTTTTTTGTGGCGGGCAGAACACAGTGTGAAAGTGAGCAGCTTAACGGGATTGTTCCAGTCGAATTTAAAATCACTCGCTGCCCTTTGATTAAACCGACTCATTGATCTGAAGAAATGTGAAAACACTTGATCCCTGGAAGCGGTAAACCAATTAAGTTTTGTTTCGGCGTGCCCAACTGGGAGTACGATCCTCCTCAGCGTGCCTCGAACAGACCGAGTCCCTGCCGAGGCCATTCCTCTGTCTGGGATCGGGTCGGCGGTAGTGAAGACGGAGGAGGGGGCGAGCGGCGAGCGGAGAGAGGCTCCGGCCAGACGCTATTAGTCTGGAGACCTGGGGGCCGCCCTGCGTGGGCCGCGGCCTGTCACCGTGAAAAATGACACCGGCCCCTCCTGAGGATTGTGAGGGCCGGAAGACGCCGCCGCCGGGCTGGACACACACACACACACACACACACCGGCGGAGAGGCAGATCGAAACACCCTCAGACACATAAAGATGCCCGGAGACGAACGAATGGCCGGTCAAATAAGTGCACAGTGGATGTACCGCTTCTGAAAGCGCTGCGGACACACACGCTTCCAAACATTGCACGCCATTACGGGAGGGCGTGGAGGGCGTGCACTGAGCTGGGGTCAGTTTACTGGATGATGGGACCCAGTCCGACACAGCCGCCCTCTCTGCGGACGGGCTCGGTGGCCATCAGTCATCGTCTATCGGGCGACCTTCAGGCCGCTGGCGATTCTCTCCGAGGGCCCGCCGCTCGCCGCTGTACTCCATTCCCGTCTGGTTCCCTCTGTTCTTCCCTCGCCGGCTCCCGGTCGACCACGCCGCTTCTTTATCTGCTCCTGACCAGGCTCTCTCTCTTTCTCTCTCTCTCTCTCTTTCGTCGCCATCCAGGGAAGAGACCTCGATGCCGCCATCAGTTCGGAGTTAGTGAGGAGATTGATTTTTGTTACAAACAGGCCACCGTCTGAATTCAAATTAGTCTCCGGACTGCTTGTCATTCCGGTCGCCGCTTCCCCTTCCTTTGCTCCCGAATAGCGCGAGAATAATACACGTCGGGAGAGTTTTCCCTTCATTAATTGACGTTTTGTTCTTCTAAATGATGACAATGAGGATGACAACAATAAGGCCGGTTATTCGGCATGTCGCTATGATTGCCGTTCGGTTACTTTCGATACCAATATGTACGCCGGACCCTAAAGAAAGCTTTTACCTTGGACATGTTTCAAAACTTGAGCAAAAAGGTGATCTACTCATCCTCAGCCGTACTTAGGATATTTATTGCCGATTAGCGTATCTTCGCGCGCAATGATTTCATCGGTATTATACAGCACTTTATTTTTTATATTCACAGGAAGCTTTCTATATCTGCCTTTCCGCAGTTTGTGTGACTTAGCACTAAAAGTGAAGCTCAGTGTGATGAGTACGCTGCTCACCAAGGTGATATCTGTCAACACCACCGTGTCAGAAAGGGAAGTGCATTAAACTGGCCGTAGAAAAGTAGCCTCGCAACAGCAATTATTCATACGTTTCAGTCATTAATGGACTGGCGTGCTTCGTGTGAGCTGCAGAGCACCAGACAGACAGATTTCCCTTGCGGGGGTAAAAAAAATAATAATAAAAACGTACACGTGGAGTTGTTGCGGTGTTAATTAACATTCTGTCAGCCTCCGACGGCAAGTTCTGATTGAATACTGTGAGACTTTTAGATCTCGTCTCCGAGTAAACTCTTCAAATATGCTCAGGTAAAATGATATGTCAAATAACGGCGTGCTAGACCTCGCTGCGAGCTCCCTGCTCGGGGACCGTCCTTGGCTCCCTCTCTTCCTCCGTCTCTCCGCCTGCTTTGCATCCATCTCCTCTTCCTTCCTCCCAACCCACTTCCCTGTCTTGCCGTCTCTCTCTCTCTCGCGCGCGTCTCACTCTACAGCCTTGTTCGGCGCGGAGGAAAATAAATTTGGGAAAAACACGGGAGACTGCTGCGGTACGCGGAACAAGACGACGGAGGGGGAAGCCCGAAAAAAAGAAAGAAAAAAGAAAACGGACGGAAAACTGTTGCTGTGCTGCAGATGACGTGGTCAGATGTGGACCCAGAAAAACTGACATCTCACACACACACACACACACACAAATCCTGGGAGGACACGTCTACCTCGGCTCGTCAGATGAGACACGAGGGCCGACTGAGCCCAATAAAAACGCCGAGGGAGCGGGAGGAGCTCACGACGTATTTGTACTGGTTGTACTACAAGCCGGTGTGTTGTTAGCAAAGTTAAACAACTTCTTAAAAAAACAACTTTGGAGGGCTGGGTGACAGGAATACACACCGGGCTCTCGGCGAGGGACGCGATGAGAGAGAGAGATATTCCCTGTGAGGCGTGTGCTTGAAACGAGGGCGATGCAGTTTCCCACGACACAGCCACTGAACACCCTCACCCACCCACACACACACACACACACACACACACACACACACACACACACACACACACACACACACACACACACACACACACACACACACACACACACACACACACACACACACACACACACACACACACACACACACACACACACACACACACACACACACACACACACACACACACACACACACACACACACACACACACACACACACACACACCCCTCATCTCCTCTCCCTTCTTTCATCCGGGCAAACAACAGCGCCGCCGACTCCACCGCCGAATGAAATATTCATGGCGGAGACGACGGAGCGGATGCATCTGAGAGGCGGCGTACCTTTCTGTGTGCTGCTGGCACCGGCGGGACCTTCGGAGCCCGCTGGGTGTTCGGGGCTGGTTGTTTGCGCCGGCGCCGGCGGTGGCGTGCTCCTGAGGAGGGGCGAGAAATCGGTGAATTAGAACCGCCGATGCGGCGCGTGGGCGGAAAAATAGGTAACGACATTTAGGAGGAGAAATAAAAAAAAGGCCTTCAGAATAGAGATGTGCGACGGTGAAAGTTAGTTTCGCGGTTTAAAAGTTCATGATTAGAGAGAGCGGCGTTAATGTACACGAAATGCAGAAATGAAAATGAAAATAGAGGCCCCGGGTTCTCCATTAGAGTAAATCTGAACGCAATAAGTAAAAAGTATTGTTTTCATAGTCATTTCTCCAGGTGCTTTTCACGGCGCTCCTCTAACTTTGTTTGAATAATTCCCAAACTTTCATTAAGTCAAACTTTTACACTCAAAGGAATAGCTCCACACTTCCCTAAAACGCACGCCATTGCTTTCATGCGAGAGTAAAGCGAGACGATTGATGCCGCTCCGGCGTCTGGAAGCTAAACGTGAAGCTAAATTAAAAAAAAATAAAAAAAACACCTCGGCCTTCCCTCTGCAACAACGGGAACCCGTTACCTGTCCTGAAGCGGCAGCGCGGTCCGGTTCGGGATCTCGGGGACGGGCCGGTGCCTCAGCCGGTAGGAGCGGGTGAGCCGCGGGCCGTCGGGAACCTGGAAAGGGGGCGGCGACTCGTAGATGGAGTTGTCCACCATGTCTCCTTGGAAGCCCGAATTGCCGGGGTGGGGGTCGTCGGCCGTGCGGGGGAAAGGGTCGGCGCTGGACGCCGAGGGATCCTCTGAGGAGGTCTCCCAGTCTGAGGGAACTTCAGAGATGGAGAGGGACTCGCAGCTGCTGGAGGAGATGGAGGAGGAGATGGAGGCGGAGACGCCGGCGTGTTCTTGGGGGGATCTTTCGATGTTCTGCGGGTTCCGCGGGGCCGGTTGAGGCGGGAGAACGCGTCCGCTCTCTTGGACGTCCTCGTTTTCGGTTCCCAGTCCGGCCCCCGCGGGCAGAGTCTGACTGCCCTCCAGCTGATGGCCCCCCCTCTCCTTTGGCTGAGGGTGGCACGACGTCCCCCTCTTTTTATCCTTCAGGAAGACGTGCCTCGGGTGCAGCGCGGGCTTCCTCCGCCGCGTCCCGTTCGTTACCTCTCCGTCGCCGTCTCCCTCCCCACCGCTCGCCTCCTTCACCCCCAGCGCCTCCAGGCTCCGCAGGAGGCGCCGGCGGTGGCCGGTGGGAAACACGTTGAGCCCCAGGAGCTGATCGTCGGTGAGGTCCTTGCAGTTATCCAGAGCTCGATAGCCTCCTTTCTGGAAATACGCGGTGTACTGGGACAGGCGGAGGGTGGACAGCCACTCCGCGATCTCCTGGCTCGGCTCCGGAGGCTCCGACATGATGCTCTGGTCTCAGCTCCGCCGCATCAGGAACACATTCAGAGGATGAGGAGTGGGCCGGCTCTAAACTGTAGACACAACAAAAACAAATACAGTGAACTAAAGAGGCTGCGAGTGTCAGACTGAGTTTAATCTTTGCAGGGCTCCACTCTTAGACTAAAATATCAACCTGCGATATGTCCAATAAGTTAAATAATGTATCTGGAAGGATCTACTGATGCATCTTTCTGCAAGCCCAAATTATTAAGTGGATATCGATTTTTGTCTTAGCGGGTAGTTCTGCAAGGGTGAAAATGTATTTAAGTTGACTTTTTACCACTTTGACATAACTGGACCTCATTAAGGGAAAAGTTCAACGTTTTGGGGAATACACCGACTCCCTCCCTCTCTTCGATGATACCACTAACCGGTACGATTAGCTTAGCACGAAGCACGAGGGAAGCACCAAGTCCGTAAAGTGTAAATGCCCGTTGATGCTTTTGACTCCGGGAGTTTCTTCTATAAAAGTAGACAGGTGACTGCTGCTTATTTATTTATTCAAGTTGCATCACGGTGACATCGGCTCGCTGGCTTCATTTCCAGACTTTGCTCGTTTACACAATCCGTACGTGCGAGGCGTGAAGATGGAGAAGGCACAGTGTACTTACATCGGATTATAGCCGTCATCACTGTGTCCGTATACAGGAGCCTTTATAGACCTTGAATCAATACATCAAGTTGTGATCACTGAATCATTTGACAACTAAAGTCGTGGGCTAATCGGAGATTCATGCACTGTATTAGAAGATATTTTTGGAAGCTGTTGACGCTGTTCTGCACATTTTTCAATGCTATTTGATGTAAATTTAAAAGAAATGTGTCGGTGGTCCGGCCCTCAACAACGCTCCAGGGTGCAGACGGCTTAGAATTGAAGGTTGTTTTTTTGAATATAGGTATGGCTCATTAGCACAAATAAAATAAAAAATGATGTTTACGATAAAGCGGAACTTCAAGCACCGTGTGTTATGGAGATTAAATCGTCGTATGCATATGATTTTTATTTCCTGATCGGTCTTCCATTCACCGCCTTGCTGATTTTCCTATAAAATGTCCACGTAAAAATCTAAAAATAAAACAAGGGTGCTGGTGTGCAGATGTTTCTTATTTTTCTTTACATTACATTACATTACATTACATTTCATTTAGCTGACGCTTTTATCCAAAGCGACTTACATGATATACAGTAGACCGTAGACACAGCAACGGTGAGCAATGAGGGTTAAGTGTCTTGCTCAAGGACACAACGACACAGACTGCCGGAGCCGGGGATCGAACCACCGACCTTCTGATTGAAAGACCGACTTGCTAACCACTGAGCCACAGTCGCCCCTCCAGCCCTCTTTACCTCCGCTTCAAGCCTTTTGCGCTGAGCTAAGCGTCTCTTGGCTGTAGCTTCACATTCACCCCGCAGACATGAGATCAACATTTATGTTGTCAGCAATATAGCGAACGAGCCCCTCTCCCAAAACGTCTACTCCTTGAAGAGAGAAGAAAAAAAAAGAAAATCAAGGCTTTACATTCGACAAGTGAGCAAACGTGCCCAGGAAACAAAAAACAAACCTAAAATGTGCAACAGCCCCAGATGAAACGGCAGGAAGCTGTGAAGAAACGGCATGCCAGCGTTACAGCAGGGCTCTAAGGTCCGGTTTTGGGAAGGAGACTTACCTCGAGGTGCGATATTTGAATCAAATGACACACAAAGGGGGGGTTTCTGCAGGAAAGGCCGACTGACGCCGTCTCCCTTTAATCACAGAACGTACAGATCCGAGCTTCACGCCACAGCCCGCTGCCCAGCAACATCAAATAACAAAGCTACTGGTAAACATCCGTTTCCTCGCGCTTTGACGCCATCAAAGGTCTAATGAATTGTGATGCAGAACTGCTCTCTCACACTCACACACACACACACACACACACACACACAGTCAAACTTCAAACTCACACCAACATCTTGCAAAGTCCACTTCTTGTTTGGGTTGCAAACCTACAGTGCACAGAGGACATGAAGTGTTACTTCTGCTTTCAAGTAAACACAGTCTTGTGGCGTGTGTGTGTGTGTGTGTGTGTGTGTGTGTGTGTGTGTGTGTGTGTGTGTGTGTGTGTGTGTGTGTGTGTGTGTGTGTGTGTGTGTGTGTGTGTGTGTGTGTGTGTGTGTGTGTGTGTGTGTGTACACATCGTGGGAGCACAGAATGAACATGAACAGGAACCTACCTTCAGATATTTTATTCATGCATCAACCTGGTGAGACTGAAGCGTCGCAGCCCCTTTTATTTTATTAAAAAGGCTATTTTCAGACTACAATCTGATAGGAGATAGTTGCGCAAACAAAAAGTGTTTTTTTCTTCTCAGAATGACTCCAGTTGTGTTCTTGTGAGCACATCAGATAACACCTTTTTTCTTCTTCTTTCTTTTTGCACTAAACACACACACACACACACACACACACACACACACAGTCCCAGCTCCACACAACAGTATTTAGTCCTCACAATAGCAAGGGGCCCATGCAGCCCATCAGACCTGCCCAGCTGTGTGCTGCAGTGTTAACATGCAGGGACCTGTACCGGCTGGGAGCCAGCGCAGGCACACGCCGAAGCTTGCTAGCACATTTGACCCGGCCTGCTCCTCATCGCTGCCTTTTGGCGGTTATACGCCCACTCACACAGCTGCACACAGACACACACACACACAATCGAACCACCATAAAGCACACACATTCAGCATTATAACATTATTACGGGATGGATACAGGAGTTTTGATCCACAGATACTGCCCGGTGTCGAAGCCCACAGGGTGTTAAGATCAATAAGGGGAGCGAAAAGAGAACTTCACAGGATAAACAGCTTGCACAACCCACACGGGCATGGCAACATGTGAAGCTGTGTGTGTGTGTGTGTGTGTGTGTGTGTGTGTGTGTGTGTGTGTGTGTGTGTGTGTGTGTGTGTGTGTGTGTGTGTGTGTGTGTGTAATAAAGTTTGTTGGCAAAGCTCACTGGGATACAATAGGACTGCATTTCATGAGAGTAATTTATAAAGTTTAGTTTCCTCTGCAGAACTAAAGTATGCGTGTGAAAGCATGCTGCCCGCACAGGTGTTCCGCCCACTAAGAACACCACAGGTATGGTTACGGCACAAGGTGAGTCACGCCATTCACGCCCATGCATGCACATCTAGTGCATCCTACTTCTGCACATTTATCCCTCAGCCAACCAACTTGGATCAAAGTCCAGTCGGTGTCCTCTTCCTGGTTTGGCGCTAAATAATACCTGGGAATGCTTTACAATGAGTGGTCTGTTAAAAGAGTCGACTTCAATATGAATGCAGTCACACACGTATTAAAAAATTTAAGAAATATCATTAAAAAACCCTCATTAGTGCGGGACTTCATTGAAAGTATATATTTGCGCATTTTGTTCATTATCTTTTGCACTTGCAGGGAAAAAGGTATCACTCCGCGATGAATACAACTAAAGCAGATGTTACGTCATATTATTCATTGCACTTGTTTTAATGTGCCTGCACTTTCTCTCTGACGCCTGTCAAGACAATTAAACACAAAAAAAGAAGCTAATTTAACTTCAAGCTAGTTATTTTCGGTTTCGTGTTACACATTTAAAAGTAAACAAACACCAGTCGGGCTGTTTGCGTAAGTGCAGTGCGTCAGGTGGTTAGTTCGCAAAGCTTACCTGCGGCTTAAAAACAGGAGGCAACCTCAAGGCATCGTCCGCTCAGCTTTGCGCATTTCATTTATTTTTTTTTGTTGCTTTTGATCTTGTTGTTCGCGGCTGCCGCTCTGTTGACGGTCGCGAGCCCTCGCCACGCGCGTGCTCTCACACCTACACGCTGGTCTGTTTCCGCTCCCTGCGTGTCGCTTTGGCCACGCCCATTTCAGCGTCACTCAGACGTGAGTCCAGCTGCGGCGGAGTGAGCTGCTGCAGCGGTGCGGTCACCTGCTGGCTTCCGCCTGCTGGGTGCGACGGTGGGGATTGTTGTCCCGTTGAAAGTTGTCAACAACAACAACAACACAAATAGGCTCGTGTGTGAACGGCAAAGTGGAGGCACTCGTTTTGTTTTGCTGGGGATGACTTGCATGTCCTTGCTTGATCCCCCCCAAAAGGGCCCCGGGCTCTGTATTCAACACACGCACAGGAATGCAGCCTGGCACACTTAATGGAGCGAGTCCCGAGGAGTTTCATTATTTGCATCTGTCTTTATTCATTGAGTGCTATCGTTGTTGATGGAGCGGTAGCATTGGATGCACAAACTGTATAATGAGCTGTGCAGACCAAAAGGCATTTGATTGATGAACAAAAACAAATGTAATGTAAGATTTTAAATGTGAAAACAGAAAGCTAACTGACAGTGTAAACCTATAAACAAATATTGTATTGAACGGGATATATTGTTCCTACTAGTATGATGTCTACTTGCAATATAATTGATGATAAATGCACCTGCACTTCAGTTCCACGTTCAAGTATAATAGTCATTCAACAATGAAATAAAAGAAGCTTGGATTGAATACCATGTCTATGCAGTACAGCCTCTATACATGTAGCTTCAAGACAAACAGCATGCATGTAACAGTTTAACCCCTCCAG
The DNA here is from genome assembly GCA_023566465.1 of Cottus gobio. Lineage (NCBI taxonomy): Eukaryota > Metazoa > Chordata > Actinopteri > Perciformes > Cottidae > Cottus > Cottus gobio. The sequence continues at coordinate 5,053,618 of CM042233.1, read as the reverse complement.
CATGAATATGACGTTTTATTTTATTTTAAACATATATTTAATCTTGGGTGGACACTGTTACTATTTATAAAATCAGAAGTGATGGAATAAATAATAGAATAACAGAGTACAGCTTCAGCCACATGGTGGTGACAGAGTGCTGCAGCACTGCAACTTCTGGGACTAATAGCAGAGCAAAATGTCCACAACAAAGATATTTTGACACGTCATAGCAGTAAAAGCACAAGACTAAATAATAATAATATCACAGATGCCTCAGTTTCAGGGTCCTGGCATTGTGCATGCTGGCTCACGGTCACACTGTTCTGAGATAAGACAAAATAAGATAATCCTTTATTAGTCCCTCAGCAGGGAAATTGCAGGATTACAGCAGCAGACACATAGTAATACAAAGATCAAGTAGTATAAATAAACAGTGAAGAAGAATACAATAGCAATATTAAATATATAGACGGAATAAAAGCATATAAGGTATTTAAATGTATTTGTATTGCACCAACATTCTTCTCGAGATGTACACGATGGAGTAACACATGTTTCTTTAAAATAAGCTAAGTTTCTGTTAAATATCGGGATTTTAACATGTTATTTGCCTGTTGGGGTCATCCAGATTCATAAACTGTAATTCTAACATTAAAGTGATGCGAGAGCTTTTGTCAGTCCATCCAAGTATCTCTGTTTAAACACTGTATATGGGACACTTGAGCATTTTCATTGTATATAATTGTACATTCATATGACATGCGAAATATAAGCTGCATTTATAAAGTGTGATGGTGTGTGTTACTATTAACCAACCCAGTGTATAAATGAAATAAAAGTATTGACAAACTTTACACAATAATTCAATATATAGAAGAACTTGTTTCATTCTCTTGGGGTGTATTCAATGCACTTTGAGAGTAATGTTACTTTCTGCATAGTGAGTATGCTTACTAACAATACAGTAATTGCTCGTAATACAGCCCTTTTGTATTTTTACTTTTGCTGCATATTTTCTTTTCACGTGGAGTATTTTTAGACAAAGGTGTTACTCTGGTATGCATCTGAATACTTCTTCCACCACGGATGTCTTTCACTCGTAAAACCAGAAATTCCAGAGGGAACCCACAAAATGCCGCTCCCCACAGCGCTCGTAGCCAGCATGTGAGTCCACGACCTCCGACCTCCCCCTCCTCAAAATGCACATGAGTTCAAAACAAGTTGCATTTCTGCTATTCAAAGTAAAAGATATAGATATATATATATAAAAAAGACAATGTGTTTGTATTTCTTTTACTGGCTGCACATACAGGCAGTAAAATGAGTGATGGAGGGAAAGAGGAGAGGGATGAGATGTCTGGAGGACAGCACTCTGTCTTCCTGAGTCTTTCGCTCTTTTGTCCCTTCCAGTCCCGCCTCCAGGGGTCGCCTTGGCAACATGTTTTAGTACTGGCAGCCGCATGAATACAGCGTTTGGCTCCTGTAAACTAGGAAAGCTGTGCACGGTCACACTCAATGCCAAGGACACGGCGAGCAAGGGCAGCTTCAAATATAAAAAGAGGTACACAAGGGAACGCAATGTATTTTTAGGGAATATTTGATATTATTCCCCATCGTGTTGCCATGTGCAACACTGACTGAAAAAGGGGCACAAAACAGGCCTGATTATATGATTTCAACCCTAATCTGGTGTGTTTTTCAGCTCAGCATGGAGGCAAATCTGCATGCGGATAAAGTGATGGATGAAGCTGAGTCTCTGCACGGCAGCAGGAGTGAACACAGCCTCCTCGACGTGTTGACTGAAGCTCTTCGGAGGCTTGAAGCTGTCAGACGCCGCCGAGATCCTGACGCTGAGACCGTGGCTGGGAGGAGACGCACAGAGGTACCAGGTGGTGGAGGAGGAGAGGAAACACAGAGAGGAGGTGAAGGAGGGATGCTCGGTCCTGCAGGAGGCGAGGAAGACACTGAAGAGGCGGGAGGGGAGGAGAGAGAGTGTGAGCAGAGAGTTCTGGGAGTGTTGAAGGAGCTGAGTGTGTTTCACTCAGGCAGAGTGACGGCATGGAGGGGAGTTCTCAGAGGACACTCCCACAGGTCTCCACCAGGGGGCGGTGATCAGCAACATCCGTCCACCACAGGTATGCCAGACTCATGCGTGTCTTTTTTTTTGTTTTTTTGAGAAGACAAAGAAGTGAAAGAAGTGTCAGCATGAGACAACGTTAAAGTGTCAGTCAAAGAGGACGCACGGCAGTTTAAGTGTTGGTTGACTTTGAGGGACTGTTAAAGAGTTAATTTTGAACCATCTGTATATATACACGCTGGAGGCTGTCAGTAAATCAAAAGGTGAATTGAGTTGAGCATCAGTTGAAGAGATGGAGCATTTAAAGCAATTTAAAACATATTTGAAGGTGCAAGTGTCAGTTTGTTGTACGCAGGAAAAGGAGTTAAAGTGCCAGTTAAAATGTATAGTTCAGGTGTCATGTAAGCATGAAAAAGGGATTATGTGTTGGTTTAAGAAACTTAAGAAGTTCAGGTATGAGTGGAATTTGAAGCGTTGTTAATTGAAGTGAATGTGCTGAAAGCAGTTGAAGTGTCAGTTCAACTAAAATGGTTGAAAGGAGTCGACACACGAGTGTCAGTTCATTGTAAGCAGTGAAGGGTGTGGAGGTGCCAGTTAAAGTTAAAAGTAGTTTGTGTCTGAGTGGAATTTAAATGTAAGCCTGCAAAGGAGGGGGTCCATGATGATGGACTGTCAGGGGTTCAGGTTTCAGAGGGATTTAAGTCATTTTAGGAGTCAGTTGAAGTAGGAAAAGGCCCTGTACACATTGTATACATATATGTGGGTATACTGCATACAAACTACCACAGCATTTTACTTAATTACTTAGAAATAGTTTATTAGAGGAGAAATGCAACAATATTTCAGTGGATCAGCAATGGTGCAATAGTCCAAACAATGTAATATTGTTCAAAGTTTTTACATATTAGTTTAATAATCTAAAATTGGCCCCCGTTTGCCAAGTAAAAGTGATATCGTTGAGTTGTGTGCTATGTTCTTTACGTCTGTTTCCTTACAGATACACAATGTGACGTCCCACCTTGTTTGGACTCCTTCAGTGACACTTTTCTGAGTGTCGGGGAGAGTATCGAGAGCATTTTAGACAAACTGAACGCAATCGTTGCCAAACTGGACGAAGAACTCCTCAGACCATGTGCAGAGGAGGCCTCGACTGGGGATGCAGCGCTCCGGGAGACCAGAGATCCAGAAGCAGCAGAGCAACCCGGAGATGACGACCATCACCCGGACTCCTCTGACTCTGGGCACAAACAGGCTGGGGAAGAGGGAGATGGAGACCATCAAAGGCATACGATGTCATCGCCAGGCACCGAACAAGCATCTGATTCAAGATTCAGCAGTTCGGCCTGCAACGATGAGGAAGAAGAGGCAGAGGAAGAAGTACCGGTCAACAGCCGAGGGAGTGAACATGAGGACTGTGTTTCTCCAGAGGAGACAGAAAAGGACACAAATCGGGTAAACAGGGAATGGATCACAGTCGGGTAAGTTGACGACATAGAGTTTGAACTCTAAAATCAGCTTCCTATATGACACAGAGTGAAATATTCAAACCTAAAACTCATCATAATTCCGTCATCATTATCGCACATATGCAGACAAACATGCGTGGCGTCTGTGGAAACTTTTGGGGGAGCTCCACTATAATTTAGATTCGTGGCGTCCGGCATCCCGTCCTTCCTCCCACTCGGGGGGCCAGCTTCTGGGCATGGTTTCGTTCCTTTCCGCTCATCTCCCCCGCTCACTGACACAGAAGCTGAACTCTCTCATAGCCGGCTTTCGTCGGGTCAATGGCCAGATTTGTCCAAAAGCCAAACAAAATCACGGAAAATTCAGATCAGAAGGAGAGGCCGAGTCTGGGAGAAGCTGATATGGAAATATGCGTACTCCAACATTTTAGAACTAAGGTGGTTGCAGTATTTTTCTGGAAATGTCGCTTAAATGACAATAAATTCTACTGCCCAAACTAAGATTAAAGCAAAAGTAAATACTGTCACATCAATGATGAATTTAAAGCAGTTCTTCAGTGCAGGACTTGAAAACCATCCTCTGTGCATCACATGCTTTCTGTCGTGATCTCCAGACTCACTGGTGAACAGGAGGACAGTTATTCAGACGTGCCAGACACGTGTTTCATCAGGGCACCCAAGGGTGTGGCTGGAGCCCTGAGATGCGAGGTGGCCGACGCCCTGAGCTGCCTGATGGTGACCGGCTCGGAGGAATTGGTCAGCAGAGTGATCAGGGTCGACGTCCGGGACGGCGCCGACGTCCACTTCCCCGTGACCGTGGTCGTGCCTTTCTGCGCGCGGTATCGCGGCAACTACAGGGACGTAGCCGTGAAGATAGTCGATGGGGAGAGGAGGGCGAGCTACGTCACCCCCGTCACCACCGAGGGCACCTACGGAGGGCAGAGGGTGAGGTGCTCTTTCACTTACTGTATGTTTTAAAGACACTAACTATTATTTTACTGTCAGACATGGCCTTATTTCTTTCTATTCACTTATTAGCATAACTGTAAGTGCAAAACCTTTCAAATTCAGTTCCACCTAAGTAACTTTTCACATTTTATACAGAACATTTTATATACACAAAGGCATTAGTAACTAACTAATAGCTTGGTTTAGACATGTGCCAGCTGTAGAGATAATTGGAATATCTGGATTCAAGCTAATCTGGTTGGATGATAAACAGAAGATGTCCTAACATAGAGCCTTGTGGTGCACCTTTTGTGATCTTGGGACTTTGAATTTACAATTATCAAGAGAGACCCTTTGTGTTCTGTCTGAAATATCTTTTCTAAACCAACCGTGTACATCTCTACTGCTGCATTTGTTTCAAAAGCCAATACAGATGTGTTATGTTGCAAATTGATGGACGCAATAACAGCTGACACCTCTGTATTTGCACCTGACCGGTTTATAAATATTGAAGACTTTGTCAAAACTATATGATTTCATTCATGTTTGGTCCTTGTCTGTTGTCAGGGCTCGTTTGCAGAGGTGAGGGTGTACTCCCTGGGCCTGTTTGCAGTGGTTTCCTGTTTAAAAACAGAAAATTACACAGTTCCCACAAAGGGTTTGTTACTCAAGCTGCCCATGGACCAACGAATCTGTCTGAACTACCCCCCAGAATGCTTCACTGCTCCAGTAATGGCTCAAACCACGGTATGGGGATACTGATCTGATCACTATCCATCTGTGTCCTACTTTATACTTTCACTTCACTGATGCATAATGTATTCTGGGATGTGTGGGACTGAGAAGTAGGTAAAAACATCTTTGAGATCAATGTTGTAAATATTGAAATTGTTCCAAAAAGGAGATAAAAACAGGGGCATGTCAAGAGAAATAGATGTACTGCTTATAATTCACAGGCAGACTCGTAGTTTTCCCAGATGTTTGCTGCGAGGTGGAAGCATGAACAGCTGTGGCCGACATTTTAATTGACTTCTGTTGTAAACTAACTCCACTACAGCGGTTTTGATGCTTGATCTCCAGTCAAAAACCAACAGATCTCCCTCTACGCGGGCTCTCTTTGATAATAAAAAGCAATTTTCACATCACACAGCATCCCTGTCCAAACTGCAGCGTGCATAATGCAGAACAGCTGTTACCTCGTCTGCCTCAGATCCAGCCGGTGGATGCCGTTCTCCTGGCGGCCGTCAAGTCCAGAAGCGACGCTTATCACTCGGTGGTGTCCACGAGTCCTCTGCTCTACCTCACCCAGCCCTCCTCTCAGCCCCTGAGAAGACCGCTCACTCTCACCCTGCCCTGTCCCCCGAACCCTGAAAAGAAGAGGCCCACAGGGGTACCGGAGGAGGAGAAAGACCACCAGAAGAGGCCTGTTAGCTCTTCGGCCCACAGAAGGAGGTGAGGGAAGTGTGGCCTCTTCGTATTTGTCTAATATTTCTAGACACCGGGGTGTCCAAAAATGAGCTTCTCCCATATGAGGATGATTGTTTATGAAGTAACTACTGAAATAATGTGTCAAAACAACACATGCAAAGGCATTTGGTCCATCGCTTTTGTCCCAACAATATACTGTGCATAAACAATGGTTGTAGTCACTGTGACATCACTCATTGTTTTGTTTTTTTGACGCTTTGAAGCTTCGAGTTTGACATTTTATCCGTCACCATCTTGTTTTTTGACATGGGAAGGTGGAGCTTGTACAGCTGTACTCCTTCTTCTGTGTTAATTAGCAATATGTTGCATGTTAATACCCTAAACTAAGATGAGGAACATGGTTAACATTAGCATGCTAAAGTTTTAGCATTGGAGCATCACCCTGATATATTATCTAATATTCTGAATGTTTCTGTTAGAGTCCTGGCTGCCTCTGTGAAGTCTAAGCAGTCCAACGAGCTGCTGATGGTTCTGGGTTCAAGAGACAAGCAGTGGGGCGTCCTGGATAAAGTCCCAGTCAGGAACCAGCAAAACGGACTGGTGTGCTTCGAGCTGACGGAGAACTTTGACAGGTTTGCAAATGCAATGTTTCCTTTGGTGGCTGAGAATATATAGCAATATAATGCAGTCATATAGCAACTTTATGTAAAGAGTCCTTTAAATGTAATACAATTTATTGTAGGGATTTAGAGGACTGCTTCAAGAAAGATGCATACACACCATGCAGTACTACACACCATGCAGTAGCCCAGAAACACACAAATAATACAAATAAAAGATTATGTTGACATAAAAACAAATGAGGAAAGCAGAGTTTAAGTTGTTTCCAGGAAATGTGCATCAGGTTTTTAACCACAGTTTTATGGCAACAGGAGCACAGATATACAGCTAAAATGTAGGGCAACAGCAATATAATTTTATGGAAATATGGAAAAACTAACAAGAATCAACTGCAGGGAGGGAAGATCAAATGTAACAGTGTTTTATTATCTTGAAGCCAGTGGGAAGCTGCAAAGAAAAAATGTGTAGCATCCTTAGTGTGAGAGCTGGTTTGTCAGTTTTGTCCACCCAGTAAAAAAAAAGATCTGAAAAAACATGCAATATTGTGTTAAAGAACCCCTTTAACAGTATTGTGCGACTACATGAGTATTGTTGTGATGAGGCCCTCACCACATCTCCCCGGGCCTGCGCCTTGCCGCTGAAGTTCATCAACCACTGGCGTCGGTTTGAAGGGTTGTAGGTTTTCAGCTTGTGGCTGCCGGGCCCGAGCCGCAGTGTGAAAATGGTGCTCGCGCCACAAAAGAGGATGTAGTGTATCCTGCATCTGACCGCAGAACACGACACACTGTCAGGCGTCACAGAATAATCGAAACGAAAGCAAAAAAAAAAAAAGGCCGGTTTTGTCTGAGTGAGTATACCTTCCTGCTGAGACGCAGTTGTTTGCTTGCTTCTCTGGAAACCAGCCCAAAACCTTGAGATGATGAGTTCCTGGAAGTGTTGTGGTCGTCATGTGAAGGAGGAAGTTGAAACCGGAGCACAAATAGAGGGCTGTTAACGGTATTTGATGAAGTCAAGGACTGGATTTTGCCAAAAGATGAGTGAATGTTAACACCTGTCAGTGAAAAACAGCCTTTTGGGTTTTCTTTTTCTCACAGGGTTAACCTGCAGGACACAGAGAACATCGTTAGCAAATCATCTGAAAGATGAGCTTTAAAACTATGGAAGCCCATTTCCCCAGTAAAAGAAAAAACTATGAGATAAAAAGGGAGATACGTGCACATGCGCTCCAGTGGGGCTGGCTTCTTTTATTTTTTTGTACTTACTATCTCATAATTTCGTTTTTTTTTCGACTTTCTATCTCACAATTATGACTTTCTATCTCATAACTTCGACTTTCTATCTCATAAATCTGACTTTCTATCTCATACTTTTGACTTTTTATCTCATAAATAGTTTTCCTTTACTGTTGTGTAAATGGGTTTCCATGCAAAACTGTAGTGTTTTCACGAACAGTTTTGGGTGAATGAAATCTTAGGCTCAATATAAACCAAAGGCATTTCAGTGTTTTAGCAGGAGAGGGCTAGTCACGTGCGTATGTTAATGTTTTCCTCTTGATAGTCACAGCTGGAGGTCTCTTACATGTACCTGGTGTTGGAGGCCCATGAGTCTGATGAGCGTGTTTGCCAGGTGCAGCAGGCCAGCCGGGCTCTGGACCGTCCTCACAGCCCCGCCCACACAGCCCCGCCCACACAGCCCCACCCACACAGCCCCGCCCACACAGCGGCCACCAGCAGAGGAGGTGGCAAGCGCTGCCCCTGACTAGAGAGAGAGAGAGAGAGAGAGAGAGAGAGAGAGAGAGAGAGAGAGAGAGAGAGAGAGAGAGAGAGAGAGAGAGAGAGAGAGAGAGAGAGAGAGAGAGAGAGAGAGAGAGAGAGACTGACTATCAGGGAGTGTGGGTTTGCATATTTAAAAGAAAACTGTTCAAAATGATGGATCCTTACTTGTGAACAATTAGCGCTGGTGAAAACTTAAACATGAAGGGGTTCGATGTGTGCGGCCCCACAGGAGCAACGCTAGAAAAGGAAACATGTTTATGTGCACGTTTGTTCAGCGCAAAATTATACTTTATTATATTTTGAGATATTTCTATATGAGATATTTGAGGTTGGAAACACTTGGTTTTACTCCTGTGTACTTATTTTTAGTGCAACTTTCCATTTAAAAAATGCCATTTAGAAAATGTCCCAATTTATCTCACACAAAATAAAAAGGCACAACCTACAAACTTCCTTTTTTAATAAGTTAGGGGCCGTGTACAATATAAAAAAATGAAACCAAACACCATCTGCAGTCACAATTAACAAATGCTTAGAACAAGCACTAAACACATGCAGTCACACAGAATCAGTACTGCACACATACACACACACACACACACACACACACACACACACACACACACACACACACACACACACACACACACACCATGCGAGCAGGAAGTGAAGCAGTTTTTAAATCCCCTTAACTTTACTGATTTGGAAGAAAAACATTACACATTATCTTTACAAAGTGCTGTTGTTGCCTTGCTTAATCTAGAGTCAAATAAAGTGGAAAGATATCATCTAGAAGTACTCACCGAACATGCAACCACTTTCCCACTTCTATGCCTTCTAAAAACTGATAAGAGACTACAATCAAGCAGACTTTTCTTTACTTAAGAGGTTTAAGAAAGGCAGTGTGGATAAAGGGGATAAAGCTAAATGCTTTGAATTCCAGGCTTCAGCATTTCTAGGACTTGGTAAAACTTTGATTGAAGTCATACATAATAAGAAAATAAAGGGATCGGATTGCTTTTGTGTTTTTAGTCCGGCTTAAGAAGATTGAATAATGAATATGTTAGACCGATAGTTGTAAATTGGGATCTGTTCCTTTAATAAGGATGGATTGTCTTTATTTCTCTCATGTGCTTTAGTTCTCTTTCTTATCTGAACCAGCTTCCCCATGGGATAATATATGTGCTGTAGGTAATATGAACTCTTTATTTCAACTTAAGTACATTAAGTCTGTATTCAGTCCCAGGATAACAGACTCATCTCTTCCCTGCAGCATCAGTCTAATCTCTCCTCTGACGCTCCCCTCCTCTCAGACTCCTGGTGGTCCGACTCCTCTCTCCACTGCAGTCCTGCCGCCTCGCCTCCCTGGCGGAGGAGCTGGAGGAGGCGGTGTGCAGCCACGCGGTCACCGTCGTCCTCCAGCGCCGACAGGAAGAGCCCCACGCCGCCCTGGTGGCGGCCCTGCCCAGCAGGGACCTCGGCTGGGAGCTGTCCAGACTGCGGGCCCAGGGCTACGGAGGCCTCTCGGAGGAGGCCGCGTCCGAGATCTCCATGCGGGAAGGAGACCAGCTTCTCCTGCGTTTCAGCGGCAACATCACCTGCACAGGTAGGGTGGCCATTTAAAAAAAAAGAAATGTACAAATAATGTGGGGGTGAAAAGTGACAGAAAAGTGAAAGTTTAGATTATAAAACCATCCTCAGTACAACACAGAGTGCTTTCTCCTTACTGGCCCTTGCTAGTAATATAGTAGTACATGTGATTTGAGCTGATAATGTGCTATTGGCTGGATTACAGAGCGAGAAAGCGCGTTTTCCTGTTTTTTTTTAACGTCACCTGAATGCCCTTGTAGTTTGGAAAGTGAATGGTGAATGGAGGGTTATTCAGTTGGCTGCAATCTGCAACATCACCACTAGATGGTACTAAATCCTACTCACTGGTTCTTTAATACAAGTTGGAATCATCCATAAAGGTTGAATATATTGTAAGCAAAGTAACTTTAAGAATCTCTCTCACGTCCCTGCACATCTCGAGAACCAGCCATGAAATCTGCTTCCGCTTGCCATGTGTGTTGCTGGGTGTGCGACACGCTCAATGTGGTCTCCAGGTCTCTGCAGACTGAGTCCAGCGTGTCGGCAGCAGATGGCGCTCACAGGCTTCGGCTCATTGACTGCAGTTGGATATGCTATTATTATTAAGTGTGATGTCAGAATAAATCCATCCGTGGGTCATTTGACCATAAACAGTGAAGCAAAACTCGAAAAATCTGAACACAATTGTGGAGAAGCTAACCCTGCATCACGCAGGTCACAAATCCAGCAACGCACAACCAAGCCTCTGATCTGGTGTGGATGCGGCCACAACTGCCTGCCACAGACCATGTGACCATGTGGTGCAGTGAATTAACTATACGTCAGCCAGCAGAACGCATGTGCACCTTCATTATGTCCACAATCCGCTCTGACGGCTTTCCCTCGCACTTGAATGCGACGCGCCGGCCGAATTTTGATGCGTTCAATGCCAACGTTTCCCGGCAGGTGCCCAAAGCGACCGCCGTGGCCTCCTCCCACACGAGCGTCTCACCTTCCACAACCAGCAGAAGAATCACCTGCGGGTGCGTCTCACTGAGGTGGACCCCTTCGGGAACTACAGCTCGCCCCACTACAAGGGCACGGCCCTGTTCCACAAGGTCAGCAGAGGTCAGCTGGAGTGGCGAGGCGACGGGCCGGTGCCCATGGACACAAAGCTTCTGGGAGACCCCGTCTGTAAGCTGTCTCTGACTTTACCCAAGGTGCACGAACACTCACCAGATTCTGCGTCACATTCGGTTTGATCGTGAAACGTCGGCCGTCGTAACATTTTATTCTGTTTCATCTCAGAAAGTGAGAACCGTTAACCGGCCCGTCACCGTTCGGGTGAAGTTATGCGAGGAGACAGGTGGGTGGCGTGTTTTCATCCTGGCACTACTTTGTACGTCCACTCCACTGCATATCAGAAGGAAATAGTGTATATGTATATGTATGTTGGTTTATTTCTATAAATTTATCTGACCGCTATTGTTATGGTTATTGTCTAATAGTACTTTTTTGTGTAATAGTATAGTACTTTTTTGTCTAATAGTACTTTTTCACGTTACGTAAATTTGTATTTTTACCGAAGTTGCTCACACATTTCTGATATCCACACAAATAATTTGAAGAAAGCTGTAAATGAAAATAAACAAAACCTTTTTTTTACACCGTTAAACAATTTGGTTGTATGCACTGTGTTACAATTGGACAATTTATTACTTTTAATACTTTACATGCGGCTTTGCCTATTTGGTATATTTACTTATCTATCATATATTTACTTATATATCATATATATCAGTATCAGAAAGTGCCTTTATTGATATTGTGAAAATGTCACCATATCAGCCCAACTCCCAGGATCTTTTTCTTATTTTCCTAAGCAAGTTATTGTTCTAAATGCACCAGCTCATCCATCTTTTGTTCACCAGATTCCCTGTCGGACTCTCTTCTTCTCTGGCTGTCCGGGGAGCTCTCGGAGGAGGAAGTAGCCCTTCTGGTGCTCTCCCTGCGTCTCCGGCGAAGCGCCGCTCAGCTGGTGAAGCTCCGGGCCGGGGACAGCCTGCCCACCCAGGCCTTCCATGTCCTGGCCATGTGGAGGAGGGGGCTGCCCGCCGCCTCCCACCAACCCAAGGCCTCTCAGCTGGCTCACTGCTTAGCCAAGAGCGGCAGGCCGGACCTGGCCAGGGAGCTGCTGCTGCGACAGGCCACGCCCACAAGGCGGGGCTCACCGGAATGAGGAAGCTGGAAAAGTAGAAATCACACTGCTTTTTTTAATTGGTGCTTTTAGTCAGAGTCTGTGTGACTGTCAAATGAGGTGGATGCAGTTTGTTGTTTTATCCACAAGGGGTCAGCATTGGACTGTGAGATTACGCCGTCTCTTCCAGACTCGAGTCGAGCCAGCCCAGTGATGTTTTAGAGCTCTGAAGACTTTATGTTAGAAAAAACTAAACAAAACAGAAATATATACAGGGAAAAAGGAAATCGAATTTTGGATCGCAAATGTCTTTTTTTCTGCTTCACTGTCTCGTCTCTTATATTTTCCTTTTGACCCTGAGGAGGGCCGTAAACCGGGGTCTGGGTAATATTTCTCAGCATTTCTTGTGACACATTTAAAATAAAAATCGACAATCGAGGTCAAGTATTAAGGAGAATATTTAGTTTAATCCTTTGCGATGAACACTGTACCTCATATTAAGTGTTAAAATGCAATGAATCTCCATGGACTCTATAGCTAATTCATTAATTAAATAAAGTTAGTTATTTACTAGGCTTTTTTTCAATGTGGATGTAGTGAGATTAATATATAACTGTAGCTGATACATAAACACACACTGCCAATGTCAGCCTGTATGAGTGGTCACATTTGACAACTTTTTTCTCAGGTTATTTTTACATTTAAACTCTGAATCTTTTGGCAGCATCCTCTCTTTAGGTTGCACTTTGCCTCCGCAGACAGGAAGTGATTTACTCGACCAGTCAGCCGTCTCCTCTCCGTGCAAACCAACGCTGACACTGAGCGGTGACCTCTTTTCAGCTCCCTGACACAGACTCTTGAGACTTGACAGCGTTGCTTCATGGCAACTGATTGGATAACGAAGGCTGGTTTCTCAGCTTAGTAAAAGGGGACTTATGGTTTTGATACTAGTTGGAAAAACACCAACAATACATGATTTTTGTCTCCTTTGGAATATTATTATGCCTTTAAAATAAAATAAAAATGCCAATATGCAAACAAATCCTCTGTATATGTTTATGAGGTCCATTTAGTGGGTCTACTGGAGTTTCCAAACATATCACATTACCATTACATTGAGTTTTCCCAGTCATGGAAGTGGAAGACGCCAATTAGTAGTAAGTAGTAGCATAGTGCTTCCAACAAAATCATGGCGCTATTGTGAGCTTAGTTAGCTTTTCGAGATACATGTGATAAAATCGGCCAGCTACAGATGTCCTTTGAGCACAATTGGTTGTCGGCAAACAGAAATTAGAAGCTTTTGTTTGTCCAAGCCTCTCTGAAACATGCTAAAATCAAGGACTTGTAAAATAACTAAGGGGGGCTTAGATATTACATTTTTTCTGTATTTTCGGTAGTAGCATGTCCAGTAGAAGAGCTAAATGAGGCGCGTTTTGAAACCTGTTGGAAAGGTCGAGAAGGAACTTTGAACCTTTTAAGCCTTTACATGCTCTGATCTGCTTTATTTATCTGTGAGAACTCCATCTGATGAGTGGAGATGGTGTGAAATGCCACTAAATGGACCTCAAAGGTCAGATTGCTCTCCGTTGTGTTCCATGCAGAAATCCTCCAGTGTCCTCAGCTGAAGTCAGTTTGTGCCGACGTCTCTTTTCCTATCACTAAACCACGTGCTCCGTGTTTTTAATGACATCCGCCAGGGTTTTCCTTCAGAGCCTCACGCTCCAGCTGTGTGACATTCTGCAGGCCCTGAGCTGAAGCAGGAGGGGGGGTAATGATAGATGCCATGTGTCCAGGTGGGGGACAGGGGACTCCCTGTGGAGACCACCCAGTGCCTCAAATGAGATGGGGTGGAGGGGGTGGAGGGGGTGGAGGGGGATTCGGTTAATGAAGTATGAAATGGTAACAGGTGGAGCTGATGGATTAAACAGGATGATAGCTCGTGCTCTTTCTCCGTCACTTGACAAAAAACTGTCTCCTCCATTCATTAACTTCCCACTTAGATGGAACTATTGCTCTCATATTTATCCCCGACATCGCTCCCCCCTTCTTTCCCCTCGGTGTGATCCTAAGAGGACATGTGTGGCATCACTATAGCAGGCGACTTTTGTGCCTCCAGTGTGTATACCAGAGGGGGGTATCATTAGTCTGGCACAGGGCCATCAGACACACACACACACACACATTGAGGGCCAGGCTAGAGATAAATGTCACAGAGGGGTCTCCCACTGCGCTAGCAAATCGGTTCGCCTCCTTTTGTCCCCCCCCCACCTCTACATTATTGAAAAGGCCACGCAGCAAGGCACTCTGGGAGGTGGCCCGCCGTCCAGTCGTGGGAGGATGCAGAAGGCTGATGAGGTGAAGGATTCCCATGCAGCGCGGGCATAAAGAGACTCTGATTAAAACCTCGCCTGTTTCATCGTCGGCTTCCTCGTCTTTGTTCGGGGGGGCTCTTCCTCCTCGCCGCCCACCATCAGCCTCCGACACTGCCATGAATGAACATATGCACCGTCACAGCTCATCCCGGGAGTTATCAGAGCGTAGGATTCACATCTGGGAGGAGGGGGTGTGTCCCTCACATGGAAACCTGAGATGTGTTCGTAAATTGGATGCTCGCATAAAATAAGTGGAGAAAGTAGGAAGTCTGTTTTCTGTATGGTTGATTATTTTTGATTCAAGGCTGCTTTAATTACCTCTTGTTGACTCTTGTTTACTCATTTAGCCAATCGTACACACCACACCGCCTCGCAGCGATTGAGAACCAAGCACGGCAGAGTTCTCAAAAAGATTAAATCTTAAGATGCAGGAAAAAAAAAAGAAAAAAGCCTGATTGTGATGTTTGTTGATCGCAGCCTCTCAGCACCACAGTCGAACGTATGCCCACACACATGAAAAGGACTTCTTATGATTGAAAGTCAACAAATAAAGCAAATGAACTTCTTCATCTCAACTTCAGTTCCTCTCAAGTGGCTGAAAGCTCTTTAGAGGAAAAGTTCAGAGCTTTAGGAAAGCGAAGGCCTCTCTGCACACCGGGGGCATGACACACAAAAATATGTGTTTCGCGTCAAAACTATTCAGCGATGCTAAGTGCAACCTTTTTTCAATAAATTACGCAGGCAGTGGAACAAATACCAGGATCTTCTTGACCTGGAGCGCAGACTGTGTGAACATACTCATGATAAAAATAACATTTAAAAAAAATGAATTGCACGAAAAACAAACCTTGGTATGTGGAGTCTTTTATTTGATGCTATCACTATTACGGTATATGAAGCTACAGCTATCAACCAGTTAGCTGGACAGTCTGTCCATTTTAGAAGTAAAGTTTGGTTGGATGTGTTGTAAAATGAGTAACTTTAGTGTTAGTTTCTATTTCATCTGTCTATCAGGAGGCCACGTCGGTCTAAGCAGAGTGAAATTTCACTAAAGGGTCCAAAAGAAGGTTGAGAAGCAGGTGACCACGCGATTACATTGTCAGTCTTACTTGGTTAATCTAGTTTGGTACATTGTCGGAAAGGTTTAGCGTCATATTTATTGCACAAACATGAGAGCGGCATCGATTTTCTCCCAAGTTGTGTCACCAAATCGTTTTAAAATCAGCGTTTTTCAGCATGAGATTTGCTTACTTCCTGTTGGAGCACCCTACGGTCCAGTGGGTGATCTGGGTCACTTTGGGTCATGAACCCTGTGGTGAGTGGGAAATGGAGACAGCTCCGCTGTGGCTGCCCGTTCATACAAAAACCAGGATGGATCGAGTCTCAGGGGTGATTCTCTAACTCACAACTGGGCCGGACTCCAGCCCGCTGTGTGTGGGATGGGGAGGGAAATTGACAGCGAGAGAGAGAGAGAGAGAGAGAGAGAGAGAGACCTCTCAGGTGTACTGCTCGGTGGTCCGTGACAAACTCTTCATTTGTCCCTCATCTCAGGGGCAGACAGGGCAGCTGGGCCACCGTGGCCTGAAAGGGCCTCGAAGAGCACTGAATATTCACCTCAGTCTCACAGTATGTTTTATGAACTGGTCACCAAATGCAGTCTATTAGTTTTGTGTGTTTTTATTTCTTCCTGTCAATCCAAACTGCTTTTTTTCGGTTTCGGGGGGCATTACGTTGATGAAAAGTCGGGTTTAGGCAACAAAAGAACTTTGTTCGGTTCGTAACCAGACAACTTAGCTTAAGTTTGCTGACAAACATTTTTTCAAAAAAGACGAGTTTCCCCAACTGGGCACTGCGTAACAGCAACAGCAGGGCCGTCCTTTTACCAAATCAAAACTAATCTAAAAACCAAAACTAAAACTAATAAAAACCACTCATGCAGCAGCGTATCGCCTCTGAATGGTGCTGAGTCTACGAGCTGTTCGGGACCGAGAATAAAAGAGGGCATCGTTGAGGATCGTGTTCAATTCCAAGCTCGCTGGCTGCAGTTTTTGAAGATAAGCCAGTGTTTTTCCGAGGGAATTTGGGATTTCTGATTGGCCACTGTGCCGACCTGTTTGAACCAAATTATATCTGGGTTGCTCTTTTTGAAAAGGAAGTGCCGGCAAAGCTGACAGCCCGATCCATATCCAACTTAAAATACTCTCTGAGTTGCGGTGTTGTGCTTTTCCTCACACATCAAAAGCCAACATTCCCGACTTTTCTGGCATTGGTTCGTGGTTTTAAGATGCACATCCTCACGAAGACACAACCACACCGATGCCATTCCGGCGACAACCTTGCTGACCATTTTCAGATGGAATTAAATTGGTTTTGTTCACTCTGGAAATCCTCCCAAGATTGTGTGTGATGTTGTGAGACGGCTCGTGGAGAGAAGAGGTGAAAAGAGGTTGGGATGACGTCGAGCGGGAGAGAGGAGGGAGCCGGCAGCAAGGGGTGAAGAGGTGATGGGAGAGGGGAGCGATGGACGACCGAGTAAACAGGAGAGATGGGATGAGAAGAGGAGCCGGGCGGAGGAGAAGGTGTGACAACGATGGGAGAGGGTGTGGGAACCGGCGTGACATCTGGAGTGGGCGTTTGTGTGTATGCGAGCGTGATCGCGAGGCAGGGTGGGGGTGGGAGGGTGTTGGGGGGTGGAGTCATGGAGACTGGCTCCGTTTCTCTCATACACAAACACTTCTGGTTGGGCTGAGAAGACCTTTTCAGGGGGTAAAATATAAAAAAGACTGTGTGGCTCGGCCTCTAATGACACGTATGTGTCACATATAAAGAGCAATTCGGACCTATATGATCGTAACACTTAAACTACAGAATGCCTGCAAGCCAACTGTGTTCGCTTTGTAACATTAACCATTAATAACCATCATTCAGCAAGAAAACCGTTCTCTTTTTCCAGAAAACTGAGGTTTTTTCTTGCATCGGCTCGTCTATTGGGTCTATGTAGCTTTTTGTGAAAAGTATAGCCCTGTCAGTATGTCCTTCCCACTCAAGGCAGACCATTTTGCTCTGTCACACTAATGCTACAGTGTCAAACCCTGCACATTTTGGTTAAACTCAATACCTCATTTGATATAGCTGTTAGGCTGCCAGTTCTGAAATATGACATTTATCGAATCTCTTACAGAAATTCTGGCATTTCTTGAGCTGCCTGCTCGAAAAGCTTCATATCTGTTTACATCGCTGAAAGCCAAGGGTGGACACTCGAGCTGCAACGTGTACCTTCGCCGCTTATAAATAGACGCATCCATTGATTTGCAACTTATTGTTTGACTTTTGCAAGATAATTGCCAAAGACTTCAAAGACAAAGTTCCCAACCCTTCCTCGCTCTTTGACTTTGACAGTTTTCCACTGCCATCTAAACGGGTGTGACATGAATGATTCAAAACATGAAATGGCTTTTGCAGAATCTCCACTGTGTTCATACCGTATGTCGTAATTATTTATGCCTATTGATTCTGCCCCTTGGAAGGCCACAGGCTCAGGGGTGATCTAAGCGGGAGATTGGCTCCATCTAAAAGTAGTAATATAATAACTCAAGAAGAGATTTCCTTCACTCCATATGTGCATCTCCCAGTATGTGAGCTTGTCGATCCCTTCTTTATTTAAAGATATTTATTTCAGCACCTCAAGAGGCTCAAAAAAAGGTATTTCATCTCATATTTGGGGCAGATTTTTTTTTTGGAGGATTTTTATGGAATTTTGTTGAAAAAATATTGTAAAACGATGCTTGGTTAAAATACATTGTAAAATAAAAACAAGCCTCAGAGCGAGAGGAGATGTTGTTCTTGTTTTTTTTGCAGCAAGAAGTCTCACATGTTAAACAACCAGCTGCCTTCTCTCCTTACTAATTCCAACTGTCCTCTTTAGACGCAGCAATGCAGAATAATTATTCCAACATGTGGCCCCTGAAGTGGAGACGAAGTGGAAGCATTACGGTTAAGTGTCCAAAAAGATCGGATTTTTCAAAAAGCTGTAGGGATCCTATTGTTCCATCTTAATTTAGATCTTAATCTCAAATGTATCCCGCTCATTTTAGATTTTCAGACCTGTAAATAGGCCGCAGATATCAGCAGACATGCACACACTTGTGTACACAGACAACATGTTTACTGTTATTGTGGAGTGACCCTGGTGGATATACGCACTAGATGCACGCCCTACTGTGACAGGAGAGTAAAGAGAAAACAACAATAGATGTCAACACTTTGCAATGCGAGACAAACATGCCACACTTCTCCCAGCGGACGATGATTCATCATTTTTGATCATTTTCTTTATTCCCCCCTCAAACGACCGGAGGCAATAATGCGGCTTCCTGGTCACAGCGTATAGCAAATATATAACAAAAGCTATATTCCTACACTGCAAAAAAAAAAGAAGGAACAGCGGTGTTTGAATACAGCCGGTCCATTTGAGCCTTTGTTTACTCGACTCTATGGGACTCCTGTCCAAATATAGGCCAAAAGCAGATATTCAATTGCGGAATAATGGAGTTTCTTTTTTTAATTCTTCATTTTAACAAAAGACTTTGTCCAGGCACAGTGTGAACTGAAGGACCCCCATTTCCTCACAAAACCAGCCGAGAAGAAAGAAAGACACGTTTTCCCTCGGAAGGATGGAAAAGCTCCACTATAGAGTGTAATCTCACACACTCAGTAGGGTGCCTGTCAGATGAAGTTTGACCTTCAGAGAAAAGGAAATGTTCTCCTTCAAGTCCCCTAAAAGTTGCCGTCCTTTTCCACCAACTTGCATTTCACTGTCACTTTGCGGTTACATTATTTCCATGCGCCATCCATTCGGTTAGGGAAATGACAGACGGGTGGGAAGAAAGGGGTTTGTCATGAGCATGACAATGTCCTCCACGTCTCTCATTTTTCTCTGTGCCGGTCTCTCCAGGTTTGGGGAGAGTATCTCCGTCTCTCATTTCTCTACTGAGACTTCAACAGACCCACGTCGGCTTTCAACACATTGGCAGCGCCGATTATGTCTTCAGTTTGGGACTTCAGTTCTGTAAAATAAGGTAAGTCCACGTCAAAAATTCTTTCTTTTAATGGATTAAATTAAACATTTTTCATCATTATTTCCCACCTAAAACTGTGCAATCTACTGTGAATTCCACGGAGATCGATCGGTCTGTGGAGAAGAAGAGCGCCACGCAGCTGATAATATTTTCTCACCATCACAGGTTCATCCTGGGTTTACTCTGCCCGGGGCGCTGGTTTCATGTGGTCATTTACATTACATGAGCATCTTGTTCGTCTCTCGGCTGAAAAGCAGCAGTCTGTCTGGTTGGCTGACCTCTCCCTGACCTATGACCTTTACCCCTTGGCCGGCACACAGCACAGCGGTTGCAAAGAGATGAGACAAGCCTGCAAACATCCACATTAAGTACACTGGTAGACACATGGATCTACGGTTTTGTAGAGAGCTAGCTGAAAAAAACAACTCTACAGTACAGTATGTCTTGAATGCAGGGATAAAACCAAGAGGAATAGCTAACCAAAACTATGAAAACAAGACTATTTTATTCAAACCCATGTCGGTGACTAAGGGCTCGTCACACTAGCAGAAAGACAAAATATGTAGACTTCAATCACAATTTTAAGAAACACAATGACAATTTAAGTTATATACTTGTTAACAAGAGTTAGATGAGAAGATTGACACCACTCTCCTGTTTGTGCGTTAGCTAGCTAAAGCCAGAAGGCTATTAGCATAGCTTAGCATACAGACTAGAAGCAGCTAGCATGGCTACGTCCACAGCTGTAAAATGCTGCTAGCTAAAGCTCAGGGATGTACACTGGAGAAGGAAACTATTCCTTAAATAGTTTTTAAGTGTGATAGGAAAGACTTTCAAGCAGAGTTTCCGGACTTACTTAGACAAATGTAGCATTTGTGGTAGATATGAAAATCATGCCAAACTGTTATGGTTATGGTGATGGTAATCGTCCTCATGCTCATAAGGGTAAAGGGATTTATGTACGCTGTGTGTGCCCATGCATGGTGTGTGTGTGTGTGTTGTGTGTGTGTGTGTGTGTGTGTGTGTGTGTGTGTGTGTGTGTGTGTGTGTGTGTGTGTGTGTGTGTGTGTGTGAGAGACTAAATGCCATAGTTGAGATGTTAACAGCTGCCGGCTACCGCACAGCAAGTGTAGTAGTAGTAACAGTAAATATTCACATCATAATCATCTTAATGAGCAGTGGCACCAGCACAATTTGGAAGTGCTGTAAGGTCTCTCCCTCCTCCTGTATGATTATCCAACACTTTTCATTTTGTGTGTGTGTGTGTGTGTGTGTGTGTGTCCCCTTCCCTCTCCCTGCCAAATCCCACAGCTGTCATTTCTCTACTCTTAAGAGCATTAAAGTAGTTGCTTTTCAAGGCCTTTCAAATTTGTGATCACGAGGAAATATGAGATGAAATGAAGAATGCTGAGTTATCTCAAGGTCAAAGCATCCACATTATCTTAATCTCAATCCCCTATGTGTGTGTGTGTGTGTGTGTGTGTGTGTGTGTGTGTGTGTGTGTGTGTGTGTGTGTGTGTGTGTGTGTGTGTGTGTGTGTGTGTGTGTCTGTATATGTGTGCATGTTTACATACTCTATACATATGAATCTGGATCATGTTCCTGAGATCCAACATTTTCAGATCCTTGATTATTTGGTAATCTTTCAACATATACAGCAGCAGCACACCAATGGTTGAAATGGTTCATCTTTGACATGAAAACACTCCCATGTAAGACTTGAACAGACTCTGCAGAGATATTCGTTTTCTTTCTTTTTTTCTAGGTTTGGTCATCAGTTCTGTCAGCTCCAACAAAGAAATTGCTGAGATCATTGGACTGGTGCAACTTTGCCAGAGAGCCGGAAAAGGCAATTAGCACTTAAGCAGTCAGGTGACGTAAGGCTTGCTGACTGTGAACGGGAAAGATATTGCAAAGAAATGCAACACACCCATTCATTTGAAAAGCATGAAACTCAAAACTGGATTTTCACTCCAAAAATAGTTGCCATTTGATTTTGTTTCCCCTCAACTAGTTGATTTATTGTCAATTTATATATATGTGTGTTCCGGTTTATGTGTTTGCAATGTGGCTTTTGCATTTATTTGATACTTCACTGCCTCAGTATATTTCAGCTCTTCACTAGAATTGACCTTCCACATTCTCCATCGACGCTTCACTTTCCCCCATGGAGCGATTCAGGACACTTCCATGAAGCTACAATTGTGGGACTGCATCGATAGAAAAACCGAATAGTTCTTAAGCTTCACAGCCGCGAGCCACTAACAGTCCTGAACACATAAAATTGCAGAGGTTTTCCAGCAAAATGAACCCAGCACCCTTCAGAAATGTTCCCATTACGGCTCGATAGTGTACTCAGTAACCCCAGAATCTCTCAATTAAATACCCTCTTACAGTCCAAGTCGCTCTCAGTTGTAAATGGAACACTTTCAAGAAACGTCTAATGTGATTTCCCTCCTATGTGTTTAAGCAAAGCACAAGCAAAATACACCAAACCCCAAATTAAATGAGAAATACTGTATCCGCGTCTCCCTGACGTGTACCCGTAAATAGTCCAGACAGTGAAAGCGTTAAAAGGATTTCTTCCTAAAGTCAGCCAGATGGATGATCAAATTTAACTGGCTTGATTGAGAAAAGTCATGTCTGCTTAGTGTCTCCTTTAAACACCAACAAATGCTCCCTCGGCTGCAATTGGCACTGGTTACCATGTGTGTATTTGCATAAGACTGAGTGTGTAGTAGTTTATGTAGATGCAGGGGGGGCGGGGCCTGTTTGCTCATGTGCACTGAGCAGTACTTGCAAATATTGCATTTGTAAATCACGCAGACTACTTTTGTGAGTCTGTATTTGTGCTGATCCGGGGTACTTGAGATTTTACAGTCAGAGACGGATGGAAAGACAGACCGTGTTTCTTTCTTTATGCGTTTGTGTGTTTGTGCGTTTGTGCGTGCACCGTTTGCCATTTCTCAAACAGCTGTCAGCTCCAGCCAAAGTGTTTCAGCTGACTGATCTTTAAACTGGGCCAATAAGTCCCCACACAAAACCCCACGCTCCCTGCGCGTGGACACTTTGGGTATATTGCTGCATCTATCTAAACACATCACTCTCCATCTTGCCATCCATTACTCTCTCTAACCATCCCTCTCTCCCCAGTCTATTCCTTACACGTAGTCTACCTTTCCCTCCGCTCACACTATGTATTTTGCTCCTAGACTGCTGCAGATATTTGACATTTTTCCTGTGAAATAATGTCGTACAACTTGGATTTATAATCCTGAAGAGTTTTTTGACATCAAACCCAGTTTTTGTAATGATTTATGTGCAGCTTTTTTTTTCAGCAATAGCCTACATTCTGTAACTCTACAGTATAGAGGTTTTATTGTTAATGGAGAAGGCTGCCATCCAGGTATTGGATTCAAGTTGCCTTCACACGCACGAGAGATTCACAGGAAACGAGGAATGTTGTAATCCAGTTTCATCATTTTTGATTCTAAAAACTGAGCTAAACGAGAGGGAAAGTTAGACTCAAGTGTCTGACACAACTCCAAATAAATGTAAAAACCTAACAGGAGATGGCTGGTATGCCAATTATTGTTCATGTTGTCTTACTCCAAACTCATCAAATATCTGTGGGAATGTGTTGGTTTATTGAATAAAACTTTAATGTGGAGCCCAATCAAATGAAATATTGCATCAAATTCATATTTCTGGTAATTTACAACTGTGTGAATTAAACCACGTGTGCATGAGCATGTGGGGGAGTCAACAGTTCATATGACCGTGCATTGTGTGTGTGTGTGTGTGTGTGTGTGTGTGTGTGTGTGTGTGTGTGTGTGTGTGTGTGTGTGTGCCGGAGGCGAGAAGCATGACGGAGCTGAACCATGCAGCATCTCCTCCGGTCCCACCCTCTGCCCTCCAACTACCCCCCAAGGACGGCCATCCCATTACTGTAATTAACTAGAGAGGGAGAGAGGGGGTTGATGGGATGGAAAGAAAGAAAGAGGGTTGGGATAGAGGAAAGGAGCTATGGGAGATAGAGAAAGTGCTTTTGAGTGAGAGAGGAAAGAGGAATGGAGGTACGGTCTGGGTGGGAGAAGGAAGGGAGGGTTTTTCTGCAGAGGCAGCAGGCGGGTGGGGGCCGCTGCCTCCCGGCCTGCCGTTAATCCCTGAGTGACTTTCACTGCGTACAGTAAGCAGTGCCGAGCAGGCCAGAGCCCCCGCAAATTAATCTAGCAAAGAGCCCGGGATGTGGCCGCGCTGAACCCCGCTTTACAACTCCCTCCTCTTGGAGCGGGGGGGGGGGGGGGGGGGGGGGAGAGAGAGAGAGAGGGAGAGAGAGGGGGAGATAAGCTGCTGCTGTGCAGTATTGTCCAGCGAGTGGAGAGAAAATGTGGAGGATGGGAGGCGAAGGGGACAAATGAGCGGAGGATGGGAACGACAGGAGGTGATGAGTAAGGAAGGGGAGAGAGATAAGCTGGCCGCCTCGCTCCGGTGACATCACTCGGGGACGTGGTGATGTCACCGGCAACGTGGTGATGTCACCGGCAGCGCACGGGGTGCTTTTCTGCCTCTCCAGTCGTGATGTCATGTCCCTCCGGCGGGAGCCCGTCATCACGACACAGACGTCTCCAAAGGTCGTGATGCAGTTCACTCCTTGTAATCTTGGTAAATGATGTTTTCCATAAAATGAGTTGATATCATATTTCATAGTTTCATAACATTGTTTACAGACTTTAAGAGGGAGCGATAGGAAGATATAGATATACGTTCATGTTTTCCGTTATCGCTTCTCTGGCTATGTGCCAAATATACCGTCGTAAAAAAATAAATGTATACTTCTCTCCGGCTGTAAAACATTAACATATCTTTTGATGACTCATCTTGAACTTGATGTCCCATATATGTGCCCATTACATGTGATCTGGGGCAAATAGCTAAAGCATCCATCATGTGATACAGCTCTCGGGCCACCGAGCAGACTAATAGCATGGGTCGCATGGAAGGAAAAGTAGAGGAAAAATAAGTTTGGGTCATTTCAGTTTCTCCTAATTACACAAATATATATCGTGACCTCGCTGGCTCTTTAAACATCTGGTAAAACATCTGATTGGCGCTGACCCAGGTGGCGTGCGATGCTCACACTGTGTCCAATCAGAGCCTCTCTTTCCCACCATGCCGGTGATCTTTACTCACCTGCAGGGAAGCTCCTCAATCTGCAAAGAAATCTTCTAATTTTGCATAAATCTTGAGTATTTATCCTTTGGGATATGACCCTTTTTTCCATGTAAAGGTCGTTTCAGTTCAATAATTGTCTTTTTATTCACTAAATGAGGTATGTAGAAAAAATAGACAATGACACTAATGAGAGGAGCAAGTGGATTATTTAGTTACTTATACCTGAAAAGTATACTATATAATTTGCAATAGTTATTCAGATAGATGGATGATGGATAGAAGAAACCTGTGTGAACTTGAATACATTTCATGTACAATACAATTGGAATATACCATTTCCCCATTATAGTATAACAATGTGTACTGAGAGTGGTGTAGAAAGTGAGTTATTTAAAAGAGAGAGAGAGAGTTAAAGGGTCAACTCACAGGCAGCATTGGCTCCTTTAATTAACATGATGCATGTTGAGACCCTGCAAAGGGTAAAAACACCTTTTGATTTAGGTCCAATGCCAACAAGAAGCTGGAAAATGTAGATTCTCATCTCACATTTGATGGTATTAACTGCGGTGCATCTCCTCTAAACCGTGCACTTGAATCCCCACGAGTCTGACCTTCATCACATGCCATCCTCCCACGCGTCCGTCCACCTCGCTCGTTATCGTTAAACCGAGCAGGTCAACCGCGGTCTGACTTCTTACTGCACCGACGCAACCGGAGGGCTTCGCACGCTGTGATAGTGGCCGCCACGAGGTTGCAGCTTTTGGGGGATCGAGCCAGTGGCTGCAGAGCTGTGTGGCTGCACCAGCTCACTAAAGAGAGAGGGGGGTGGTGCCGGCTAAGACGGAGTTCAGTTTAATCCTTATCCCTCTGCTCTTCTGCCGCTGCCTCCCGGGTGTCCAGGCAGAAACAGCCCCCCTCACTAATTTGTTTATACTACCTGCAGCACCCAGTTTAGTGCATCGCCAGCAAAGAGCAGCCACATGATTGTAGCTACGCTGTGCTAGAGAGACGGGGAATAGCAACACACAAATCCACAAACCATCTATCCTCTCCTTCATTTTCCCCTCCTCCCACTCTTTTTGTGTTTCTGTCTCCTGCTC
Organism: Cottus gobio; assembly: GCA_023566465.1. Taxonomy (NCBI): domain Eukaryota; kingdom Metazoa; phylum Chordata; class Actinopteri; order Perciformes; family Cottidae; genus Cottus; species Cottus gobio. The sequence continues at coordinate 5,027,833 of CM042233.1, read as the reverse complement.
CTAATTCCCCTCCTGTTCTGTCACAAATATATCTTTGTCCCATTCACTTCCATTACCCACCACTATTTTCTTTCTTTTTTTCTCCAATCTCCTCAATCAGCTCATATATCTTTATCAGTGGCAGCTGCTAGTCTTCCTCAGAGGGGAGCGCAATAACCCAGCATCATGTTGTTACGGCCGACCGAGGCCCGGTGATGAACGATGATAGTACCAAACAATCTCCCCAATATCCTCTTTCATTTAGTAAGCCGCTCCTGAGGCCAACAGGCGCTTATTGAGCTCCATACTACAGCGTTTAGCTCCGGGGACCCCCCACGCCTCGCCCACAGAGGGCTTGATTGACCTGATAGCTCATGACGATTCCAGGCTGCTCGTTTATGCTGCCGCTGATTGCTGGACCGGGTGCAGTGGGGTGACGGAGGGGGGGGTCGGTGTTAGTGATATGACTCGGACAAATCAGTTATAAAAAAAACATCACGTTGAGTAATCGTGCGCCCGACATCTCAACTTCTAACCCTGCAGACGAAAGGCTCATGTTGTCAGGCATGACACTATGCACATGGGAGGGGTCGGAGGCTGACTGAAATAAAATAGGCCCAGCATCATCATCATCATCATCATCATCGTCACATCAATACCAAATTGTATTTCCTCCCCCCCAAAAAATAACAACAAAAAACACTATAAGAAAATAAATGTTACAACAAAAGCCTGGACATGTCATAATTAGCCTACTATGGTAATCGTTATCCTTTGAAGGATAAAGTAAATGTAATTTGATGATGATGTTGGAGCAAGAAAGTTATTGTATGATTGTTAAAAAATGTCTTTCTGTCTGTGCAAAATAGTGATTTATTCCCCAATCAGTAAAAGTAATTAGATGTACTGTACATCTGCAAAGGAGAAGCAATAACTCCAACTTCAAAGAAATGTTCTTTTATTGTGCTAAATGACAATTTTACATCATGAAGAAAATGAAAAATGCAAGGCTAAGATGATCACTAAAAAATAGCAAACTAGGAAAAACTTGACTTGTTCCATTTTTGTACATATGGATTGAAAACCTTTTATTATTTCACATCTGCTACTTTATCTCCATGATGTTACACATAATCATTAATTGCACTTCAGTAAATGACACTTAGAATTCCTTCTCTCAACCGATAATCATGGCCTTTTGGATTTGTTATATTTTACCTTCCTTATTCTCTGGGACGAGGAATAAAAAAGTCTCCACCAATTCAGAAAGTTACCGTTTGAATATCTATTCATGCATTCATTGAACAGACACAAGTTATTCAAAACAGAATGACTTTTAAAGCTGAAGAGATTTTTATTTTATTTTTTGACACCTGATGAATTATTACATTACATTACATTACATTACATTTCATTTAGCTGACGCTTTTATCCAAAGCGACTTACAATAAGTGCATTCTACGGTTACATACAAGAATCAGAACAACAAGAATCAAGAAGGTACAATTTCGACAAAAAGTTCAACTACAAAGTGCTATCAGTAAGAGCCATTTCAGTGCTACTATAGTGCTACATCCTTTATTCAAGGTATAGTCGGAAAAGATATGTTTTTAGTTTGCGACGGAAGATGTAGAGACTTTCTGCTGTTCTGATGTCAATGGGGAGCTCATTCCACCATCGAGGAGCCAGGACAGAGAACAGTCGAGACTTTGTTGAGTGTTTAGCTCGCAGTGACGGAGCTACAAGCCGATTGGCAGAAGCCGAGCGGAGCGCACGAGTTGGGGTGTAAGGTTTTACCATGTCCTGGATGTAGACTGGACCAGATCTGTTCGTAGCACGGTACGCCAGTACCAATGTTTTGAAGCGGATGCGGGCGGCCACCGGTAACCAGTGAAGGTCGCGGAGGAGCGGAGTAGTGTGGGTGAATTTCGGGAGGTTAAAGACCAGTCGAGCTGCTGCATTCTGGATGAGCTGCAACGGTCGGATGGCACCAGCAGGTAGACCCGCCAGGAGGGAGTTGCAGTAGTCTAGACGCGAGATGACCAGAGCCTGGACGAGAACCTGTGCTGCCTTCTGGGTGAGAAGTGGACGTATTCTCCTGATGTTGTGCAGCATGAATCTACAGGAAAATGAATATTTTGTAATAATTCAAATGGTGGGCTGTGAAAGCCGTGATTTCAGATCTTCTGAAATGTGGTTCTTCTGACAACTTGCCGAGAGTCAAAATGCTCAAGCTGAGAGGAAACACATTTTCCCATAGACGTCAATCAACAGATAAAATCGATCCCACTCTCGTGTCTGACCATTAAAAGCCGGGAGACAGTTAGCTTAGCATGCAGACGAAACAACAATGTGTCATACTTACACTTTAATTTTTGTATTTTTCTACAATAGGTATTACATTATATGTCAAAAGAAGAACACGTAGAATGAGTGTTATTTGGTTAAAGATAGTTCAGAGATACAATAGTTTTGGGGGCGTTTTTTCAGACTTTCCCAAACATTAACTAATACATGCAAGCGCTAGCTGTAGCAAAAGAAGTAGAAACTCCGGGATCACCTTCAACAACCTGAAAGATAAATGCAAAGAACAAGCCACACATCCAATGTGACACCTGTTGATGGCTTTCTGCGACAGTGGAGGGATTACACCATAACTGTGGACCAGGTGTCAACACCTCCACCTCAACACTGTGCGTCTCCACCAAAGCGATTAGCCTCCACCGACACCACCGGGAGCGTCCGATGCTTCCGGGTCGAGAGGTTGTCGCCAATCAGGACCCCCTGAGCCGTTGTTATGAAAGACATCGGGCTCAGAAACCATGGCCACAATGCAGAGATGAGGACTCGGGACTTGGGAGGGACTCGTGAGCATCCCAGGGTCCGGGTGGCTGAACAGTAGATTGCAAGATGTCTATGCCAGTGTAATTACAATATAGTTGTACTCTAATTCTTCATGAAAAAAAGGTTACAGTAATTTTTGCATGTGTCTAATAATCTTTTACCAATTCTTTTCCTGTGTCAGTGTTTTTTTTTATATTTTGCATTGCAGCAGCCTGTCACAAGTGATAATATTCCACATAACCAGTCAATGTAGATGGTGCACAGTTGATGTTGTAGAGTCTTTGAATTCCTTGGGATATATATATATATATACGTATATATCAAATGTATTTGGAAACCGTTTTTTGCCAAAATTAAGTGCTTCAATAATTAAGTGGACCCTTCAGACGTTGATGGCATAATTCGCTTCGTGTGGCATTTCTTCATGCCGTCACACACGTATTAATTTGTACTGTGATTTATTTTCTGTGTGTGTGTCATGTATTAAGCAGACTGCATTGCATGCAGCAGATGATAGAACATCCATAAGAGACAGGAGATTTGACATGAGCATCTTTACCGCGCTATAGAAACACATTATCGTATTGAAGAGTGTATTTTCATTAACAGGAAGGTGCAGGAGTCGAAGCTGGGTATATATACGGGCCCCGGGTGTTTTTGTGTGTGCTCTAATTGGCTCCTCTGGCTTTCACCTTCACAGGCCGTCGAGTCTGAGCAGACCCAGAGTACAGTGGTGCGGATGGCTGAGGTCAAAAGGTCACGCGGTGCTCTGTATGCTCTGTGCCTGTGTGTCTGCTCATGTCTTAGGGCTGTGAGTGTGTGTGTGCGTGCACATGTGGGATTTTCTTTTTCGATAACTCCGCTTTCTGCTTTCGCTGTCATGAAGAAAACAGCGTATTATAGGGAGACAAAACAAATGGAAGCAATAAGGACGGGAGAAAAAGCTCCACAGTTTGCCGGCTGCTCTACTAATTGAGCCACCACTGCACTTCACAAGAGGCTGGTCGGCTCGGAGATTGGATGGATTGACACTCACACACACACACACACACAGCAGAGCTGCGCACACACATAAAGGAAATGCCTCAGACAAGCTTTTCATCTGTTGTTTTCTCCAACAAATTCGATTACGTCGTGCACAGGCAAAACAGAAGAGATGGCGGCCGGCTCTCAAGCCTCACCAAGTGCTGCTTTATTGGTCCACGAAGATGCATCTCAATGAGATCCACCCACTTTCGGAGAGAGGCGTTTCTTCCGCGTGTTTGACAGGTTTCCCTCCGCGATTTCGAACGGAGACCATTTTACACACGACGTCATCAAAAGGAAAGAATATCTTCAAAAAGGTTACACAACGGGCGCTCGGCAGTCTTCCTATCTGCTGCATCTCCCCGACACCGTGGTAGCATGCTGGAATTAGTCACACATTAAAGCCACTAAAGGGAGAGAGAGAGAGGGAGGGAGAGAGAGAGAGAGAGAGAGAGGGGCAAAAGAGACCTCGAGCTCCATGCAAGCATATCCATCTCTGTATTGTTGTTATTAATCCTGTGTCAAACAGGAAAGCTCCGGCGTCATCCAGCGAGGAATATAGGCGCCAGCTTTGCATCTCAATGTGGACGAGGCGCGCAAACTTGTGCCCCCCTTCCTCCTCCCCCCCACCCCCAGATTATCACGTCACTTAGGATTTTTTTTAATGACACCCTAAGGCGCTACCCTACTTTTTTTTATTTTTTATGATGACGAGGCATGCGTTTATGTTTCTGCCCATAGGGTCCCATTATTTATTCCATTATTATTGCTTACCTTTGTTTACCTTGAGTTAAAGCCGGCAAAACCCCGTTTTGTAACAGATAAAGCATTCTTGTTTTGAGACAGTGAAAAGGATTGTGGGTCAGAAGATTCAACATTTTAAAACTGTGGATGTCAAAGTCTGGTAAGTTAGCAGTGGGGGGAGAGAAGAGAGCGTTGGAGACTTTGAGAGCTGCACTTGCTTGTAAATGTGTTAAATTGCAAAGGTTTCACCTTTGCAATTCTGGGAGCCAATTTGTATTTCGTAACCTCAGAAAAAGGTTTCTGAAATCTGAAAAAGCGATTGCATTGCTGTTGTAGAAGCTAGTAGACCAGCTGACCTGGACATAACATCGTGGCATCACACTGCCAATGGGATTCTTTCATTACATTTTGGATTATTGCAGAACATGTGCTCTGTGGCCAAGACACTTTTTTAAAGTTATAAATGCATTTGACAGAACTAAAAAGCTAACATTAAGCTATCGACGATCTACAGATTAACGTGGACACATTTTCGGGGTGACAGTAGTCTCATTTAGTCACCTGTAAGCATATTACTGACATCATTTTTATCGCACATATATATATGTGATGTTTATGCTTGCTCCCAAGTACCTTTTTGCCTCTTTTCAGCTCCCCTACAGCACCACCAGTGTGGTCATCTATCAATATCCTATATAGACATATATTTTAAAAACTCATCAACCGTAACTCATTGTTTCACATTCTCTGGCTAATTTAGCTTTCAGCCCCTAGCATGAATAGCTCATGATGCAAATTACCACTGAGGATTTAAAAGTCCAGTTGGAAATAAAGCTCCCACCCATTTGTAAAGCCTAATCCTTCACTTAATTCCTCCAATTGGACAAAGCACTTGTTCAGTGGTTTCTCATACGAGCAGATTAGCAAACAGTCAATGAGGCGTCGCGCTATTAGCCACAACAATGTGCTGCGCGCTGCGTGATTGGAGAACAGCAAGTTGCCTGGAAAACAGTTCCCGAAGTAATCAACGCAACTACTGGGCGGCAATTCATTTCCGAATGAGCCGAGCTCGCCAGACATCCATTAGCCGTCAGCACAGTGACATATTACAGCCAGACACAATAACTGGGTTGACCTTCATGCACGTGATTATCCTGGTTCATGAAAAGCCGATTCACTCCTTTTGATTTATACGTCATTACATTTCACCCCAGATGATGATGCTGGAGCGGAGACAAACAATCACCCCTCCAGTTGAGCCAATAGCTTTGTATTGATTATTTGACATGTTCTACCTACGACGCATTGCCTTCCCTCACTGGGTGGAGGATGACATTTGATATTGTCGGAGCATCATTTGGGGGAAATAATGTGACTTTCACTAAACCCGGAGGTCTTCTCAGACTTTATTTGTGATGACAGCGAGGCCTCGAGGCTCACAGTGGAAGTATTTCCCCGGAGGATTCCAGCAAACAGGAACGCTAAGAAGCCGAGCAAGCACCAAGTGATGTATTCTCCCCAAAATGGTCTGTTCACTCAGTTTTTAAACCAGATTCAGACTCCCATTTATTCCTTTGCATAACCAGAAAAAACCTAACGATGAAGTCGGAGAAACAATACAATTATTATTCATTACAGCCGTGGCTTTCGGCTTTGTTTGCCGTCACAGAAGTGCATGGATATCCCAGCAGTCCGTGCATGTCTCTCACATACATGCCCGTGGTTAATGGGCAGGCGTCCATTGCTTGAATTCACAAACAGGCATAATTAGCGAGCACTGTGACTTGCTCTCCGTCTGAACTGCGTGTTTTCTCCAGCAGCACAAACAAGGAACATCTAATCATAGTCTCCCGGTGCCACGAAGGGTGCACTGTGTCTCTGGGAAGTGCCTTTAAGCAAATTAACAAGTGTAAACAAGTCAGATTGGCACATGTCAGAGGCGGCACCCTGTAGTGTGGCAGCCGCGTCGAGGGACTACAATCTGTGGCTTAGCGAGGGGTGGGCTGAAACAGATGCGTGCATGTGTGCAAACACTGGCGTTTTTTTATTTTTTTCTAAAGCCAGATAGCAAATTCGACAAGTGGAACACGCATTTTGAAATGAAAACCTAGGGTATTTAATATAGGGATAATCTAAAAAAACTCGATATTCAAAGAAATAAAGAAAGAAAGAAGGTCAAGCAGCTTCAGGCAGATTTAAAGTGCTATGGTCATCACAATTAATTCTGACATCCTTTACCAGCAGTCAAAGTTAATACCAAAAGGGTGCCGGGAATTGAAATAACTAGCCATGCTTACACAATGGCTGTCATGTTCTATCTACAAGGCCCTTGCCTCACTCATCCTCCTGATTCTTTCCCACGATGCAGCTTTTCAACAATAATTGTCAAGATGGCTGCTGTAACGAACCCCATGGGAGCGTTTGGAGGCTTGTGCTCAAAGTCAAAGTGACGCTTGGTTGAAAACATAAAAAAAGGGATCTGGAGCGGGCGAGAGAGAATAAGAGAGAGAGAGAGATCAATCACTATGTCCTGCTCATCAACAGCACGCTGTCTTCAGAGCAGGGTGCCCCCTCATTTGGACGGCAGACTGTTTGGATTCGTGTTTGAAGCTCCGAAAACTGCTGATTCATGGCAGTCATGAAAGTGATGCAGCGGATGGATGCCAAAACATCACCATGATAACAGTTGTACCATGATAACAGTTGTACCATGATAACAGTTGTACCATGATAACAGTTGTATCATGATAACAGTTGTACCATGATAACAGTTGTATCATGATAACAGTTGTATCATGATAACAGTTGTACCATGATAACAGTTGTATCATGATAACAGTTGTACCATGATAACAGTTGTATCATGATAACAGTTGTACCATGATAACATGATAACAGTTGTACCATGATAACAGTTGTACCATGATAACATGATAACAGTTGTACCATGATAACAGTTGTACCATGATAACAGTTGTATCATGATAACAGTTGTACCATGATAACAGTTGTACCATGATCACAGTTGTATCATGATAACAGTTGTATCATGATAACAGTTGTATCATGATAACAGTTGTATCATGATAACAGTTGTATCATGATAACAGTTGTATCATGATAACAGTTGTATCATGATAACAGTTGTATCATGATAACAGTTGTACCATGATAACATGATAACAGTTGTACCATGATAACAGTTGTACCATGATAACATGATAACAGTTGTACCATGATAACAGTTGTACCATGATAACAGTTGTATCATGATAACAGTTGTACCATGATAACAGTTGTACCATGATAACAGTTGTATCATGATAACAGTTGTATCATGATAACAGTTGTACCATGATAACAGTTGTACCATGATAACAGTTGTACCATGATCACAGTTGTACCATGATAACAGTTGTACCATGATAACATGATAACAGTTGTACCATGATAACAGTTGTATCATGATCACAGTTGTACCATGATCACAGTTGTACCATGATAACAGTTGTACCATGATAACAGTTGTACCATGATAACAGTTGTACCATGATAACAGTTGTACCATGATAACAGTTGTATCATGATAACAGTTGTACCATGATAACAGTTGTACCATGATAACATGATAACAGTTGTACCATGATAACAGTTGTATCATGATAACAGTTGTACCATGATATCATGATAACAGTTGTATCATGATAACAGTTGTACCATGATAACATGATAACAGTTGTATCATGATAACAGTTGTATCATGATTACAGTTGTACCATGATAACAGTTGTATCATGATAACAGTTGTACCATGATATCATGATAACAGTTGTATCATGATAACAGTTGTATCATGATTACAGTTGTACCATGATAACAGTTGTATCATGATAACAGTTGTACCATGATAACAGTTGTATCATGATTACAGTTGTACCATGATAACAGTTGTATCATGATAACAGTTGTATCATGATAACAGTTGTACCATGATATCATGATAACAGTTGTATCATGATAACAGTTGTATCATGATAACAGTTGTACCATGATAACATGATAACAGTTGTATCATGATAACAGTTGTATCATGATAACAGTTGTATCATGATAACAGTTGTATCATGATTACAGTTGTACCATGATAACAGTTGTATCATGATTACAGTTGTACCATGATAACAGTTGTTCATGTAGCTGCAGTAAGGATGTTTGAATGTACTTAAATATGACAATATATAGTCCTAAGGTGTGGACTCGTCACATGACCTGGATTTGAATCCGCCTGAAGTAATTTGATGACTTGGAAAATGTACTTGACCTTGAGTCGAAGGCTCAAGGTCACATTTTGGCCACAACCTATTATATTTCCTTAATTTCCTGTAACTTATGAAGAAAAAGAAAGTATCCTTTATTGATCACCTTGGGGAAATTATTATCTGCATTTATCCCATCCTTAATTAAGGCACAGTGTGCTGCCCTGTGAGGCGCCTAAGGAGCATCTTGGGGTTCAGTGTTTTATGCAAATTATGGGGAGACCAGGGCTTGAACCGGCTACCTCGTGGTTACAGAAGAACCACTCAGCCCCATGAGCTACAGCCGTTTTAACTTAACGTTAAAGCTATTCATTCGTCGAAACTTAATTCTCCAGATCCAATTAGCTTGAACCAACCGGAAAGCATCCAATCAAGTTTGAGGAGACCACGAAGTTCGTTAATGGGGGGGGGGGAAAACAATATCATATATATTACTTGTCGGTCAACGAAAACTGACTTGAAAAAGGTGCGGATAGAAGACTTCACACAGACTTTTTGGGACCTGTCGGCCGTGACTTTTGACTTTCTTGCGTCTTGCAAAATAATGACCTGACCCCCCCTCTGGCGTTTACTGACGACAAACACACCATGAAATGCATCTCGACATCATTTCCCTGCCAATGGAAATGACGTAAATAGAGCTCGGAAGTTAATGGGTTCTCCCGAAAACAGAGCAGATTGAGACGACGCAATTTGATTGGACGCCAGTCGGTCTGACAGATTGTGACAAATGAAAGCCGTGCACACACTCTGCTCAGTCAGCAGAGAGGGAGTGTGTAGCTCTGCTGGGCATGGTTTCCCCTTGAACTCGAGGCAGTGAGATTATCAACGCAGGGATAAGGGAATACGTATGTCATTGTAAATGTGTGTGTGTGTGTGTGTGTGTGTGTGTGTACTGTGCACAGAGGAAAGTCACATTGCAGTATTTCAGTGCTGATGCATTGGCTTTGCCAAAGAATCCCCAGTGATCAAGTCCAATTCAGCAGCCCTGCCCTAATAAGCTCTGCACATCAAGGCATCTCTCCCTCTCTCTTATCCTTCCTCCTGCTTTTCCCACAGATCGCCACCCATTAGCCAGCCCGGACCACACAATAGAACCCAATCACATCCCCACAATTTAAATTAGCCCTATTTCCTCCGTCTCCTGCGCTTCAAAACACCTTTCAACACAACGGGCCCCGTGCTTCCGCTGCGCCCGGATTATTTGGCTCCCATTCATCTGCGCCTTGCATGTGTGTGTGTGTGTGTGTGTGTGTATGCCATTATTTCTGAACGCTACTCTGAGCATAAGAAGAGGAACAAAGAGGAGCCCAGCAATGACAGGGTCACACTCATTAGGCTTTCTAAAGATGTTATAACTGAATGCCAGCACTATTCTGTATGAGGCAATTAGTTTTTGAACATTCACTGTGAGAGTCGCGGTGACGCTGTGTGCATATACATGAATGACGGAGCGAATTAGACAGCTTGTCAATTATTAAATCCCTCGCAATCTTTTTTTATTGCTCATTCCCTTTGAGTTGCTGGCAGGCTAAAACACACATGCATGCACACACACACACACACACACACACACACACACACACACACACACACACACACACACACACACACACACACACATACCGAGGCCTAGTTAAGAGATAAATGCCATGTTGATGCATTTTCACTGTTATGTAAAAGCATGATGTGTTGAGTGTTTGTGTGTGTGGTGCCAGTGTTAGGATTTAGCTGTCATGCAGGCTACTTGGGACAGTGTCCCAGCATGCATTTGGGTTGCATGATGTAGCTTCTCTGACAGCAGCGCTATGAGATAAACACATTAGTTGTAACAAGCCGCCCGCTCAGGGAAGGAGAGGAAAACTGCAACAATTATAAAAGCAAGTCCCAGTGGCGCTCTAGTCTGGACGTGCTTGTTTGAACAGTAGTACCCACAGCACAGAAACACACACACACACACACTCACATTGGCTATACCTTGAAATAAAACTTTCTCTCATTCACACATATACACTACGCCTCACTAGGCCCTACTTAAGAGAAAGCTCGGCAGACAGCTGACAGCCTTGGCGGTGACTGATTGGGAGTGTACGCGACTGTGAAGGCAGTGACGCGGACGCTTCCAGCCCAGAGACAAATAAATAACCACGGGGAAGAGAAAGAGAAGCCGGGGAGTAAGACAAAGGTGTCTCCCTGGGAGGAACAACACGGCTCCGTATGCCAAAGAAATCAATTACACTAATGTGCTGTACACAAGTGTAACACGCTGCATGACAGGCTTCTGCGGGTGCATATGCTACACATATCTGTATATATATATATATATATATATATATATATATATATATATATATATATATATATGCATATAGAATAGCTGTAGTACATGGAAAAATCCAAGCATAACAAATCCCTGTTCTTAGCCACATGGGGGAACACATCGATGGCAATGTAGCTAACATGGAAGCTAATTTACACAGCAAGCAGTTACGGAGGCACGTTAGCATTCATTTGGAGTTGTGTTTCTGGTCACCTCTAAAATGTTAGTCCAACATTCGCTCTTCTTTTAGCTCAGTTTTGTTTCCCACCAACTCTTTTGCTGCTAATTGGTGCACTTTCTCCGCTAGCTAGGTGGTAGCTTTGTCGTTTGGTGCTGCTTTCGCTAGCTGAAATGGGATTGTGTGTTTTTGTAATCCAACAAAACTAAAGAGTCGCATCTGTTTCATACACTTTTGTACATATCATAACCCTATTGTGCTTTCTTGGCCTGCAGGTCACCATTGGAAAATGGATTTAATCTCTATTGTTTTTTACCTGGCTAAATAAAGGTTCGGGCACTTTGAACTGCTTGGATAAATTAAAATGACATGTTGTGGAAGATGCAAATAGGGTTTCAGCTAAGTAAGAGAAAAAGTATATTAATTTACTATATATTGCTTAGTGTGTGATGGCAACATAGACAAAGCCATTTCCTCCTCCTCCTCCTCCTCCTCCTCCCTTTGCTCTCTTCTACCTGTCTCCCTCCCACCTTTATTCTGCCTTTCCATCTCATTTGGTCAGCCAATCAATAACTCTGCAATGATGTGTCTCCATTTCCCACAGCCTATTCACACGTCAAAGAAGCGGAGCTCTCCAAACGCGGCGCCTGAAATAATCCCGGCCTCCCACTCAGCCGCCGCCAATTAACTTAGCGAGTGACTGCTGCTCGGCTAATTAGTCCTGCTGCAAAAAGCTACAACTGTAAGCCAGCGATGACTGAGGTTGTTCACTATGTTGTTTTGCCGGAGTTAACAAAACTCCCCGTCTTACGCCATAACCTTGTGTTTTTTTAATGGGATGTACTGGTTTGTGATTTTGCCAGACATGTTGTTTACAAGCTCAGTTACAGCTCCTGAGCCTACTGATGGCTAATTACATTTCTGTTTATTTTGGGAGGGAAGCAGTGTTGTCTTTCATCAAATAACCCCCCCAACACCACCACATTTTCTCATTCACACACACACACACACACACACACACACACACACACACACACACACACACACACACACACACACACACACACACACATTGTTTAACCCGCCCCGGCCCTCTTCTCTTTACTTTGTGACGTCTGCGCTGATTAAGCAGCGCGGCGAGCAGCTGGGGAGCGGCAGCGTTCGGCAGTGATAAAATCCCTTCAGGTGGAACTCTGTCAACACCTGCCATCTCTCTCCGCTCGGCTCTCGGCAGCGGCAGGCAGACACCAGGCCGGAGCCGGAGAGAGGAACAGCGAGCACAGCAGTGCAGCGCCACGGCACTTCTACCGTCTGGTGCACCCTGGACAGCTGAGTGCCAAGGACAGGTCAAGTGTGTGTGGAGGTTTATTCGGGGGAAAGTAAGGGGAGAGTGTGCATCGATCGGGTCCAAACTTCTCCTGGAGAGCAGACTTTTTTTTTTCTCTCCACATTCCCTCTTTATTCACTCTGAATCAAACATTTTGCTTTCTTTGGCCCCTGAACGATGCCGGTAGCTCCATTTCCCAGCATCCTCCTCCTTCACAGCTCTCTTCCCTTTCCTTTTTGGCGAGCAGTCATTTCCTGTCTTCTTTTTCCTGTCCCCTCCTTCAATAATGACGGCCGCTTTCTCCCCGACAGACACTAACAGCTGCATATATATGGATCCAAATGAGGCTGGGCGAGCTCTTTATGGCTCTTTATGATATATTAATATTTATGCCCCGGCCAACCAAGATAACAATAGCGGTTGAATTTAGCACTCGCAATTAACAGGTTTCCAGCTGCTCCTTTTGGGGCTTGTGTGGATGGGTTGTGCATGTGTGAGTGTGACTGTGGGTGCATAAGTGCTCAAATGAGAGAGCATGAAGAGGGCGAGTTAAATGTGCCATTTAAATGTTATGTCACGAAGATGGAATCAGGCTTCTTGAAACACAATTAGGATTTTCCTGCTATAAACTTCTCTCCCTGTTGCACAAAGGCACGCACAACTCAGACAATACGAACAGAACATGATAAGAAACGTCTTGTAATGAGTTTATGATCACCATATCAATATTATGTTAACAGGAAACCTGTTTGAGGAATTTATCGCACCCACCTTTTTTTTCATATTCCAATTTCCCTTTTTCTAATATGGCAAATATGCTCAGCAATTTCAGAAAGTAATCTAAAATGGAAATATGAAATTAAATAAAAGGTATTATTTATATTCTCCTGTCAGGAGCCGAGAGCCTACACTGCTCGATGTCATGGGTGTGTGTGTGTGTGTGTGTGTGTGTGTGTGTGTGTGTGTGTGTGTGTGTGTGTGTGTTTATCTGCAGAGTTGACTAGTTGGTCTTAGTCATCCCTAAAGTGTTTGATGCAAATTGTACATAGTGGCCAAACGGTGGAATTACATATTCTGGGTCTTGTTTGAGTATTTTCGGAGGTTTCAAGCTTCAAGGTAATTCCACCTGGATTAGTTGCAAGTGATGGACCAATCAAATAGACGGACATTTGCATTCCCAGAGCCACGTCGCTGCTGTGTCATGGCTAAAAACATGCCATCTCTGCTTCCCCCATCCTCTGTGAATACACATAAGAAATGGAAAATCATGCACTGCAATAAATGTTTCCTCCGAGCGGCGAAGAAATACTGCAGACGGATCGATCGTGGCAGGTCAGACAGACTGGAAGCATGCAGGTAAATTCATCCCAAAGGATGGACAGACACAACAGAGACCAAAGAGGAGCGACTCCTGCTATGACTCACACGCATTAGCATAATCAATCAACCGTCTTGCTCACACAAAAGCCAATAGATATCTATGAGCATGCTTAAAAGGCAACGCTCTGCTGGCAGCTGCCTTAATGAAGCCATTTCTGGTCGCACACATAAAACCCCGAGAGGAGGTTGACAGACGGTCACATGCTTTGTGATTCTTATCCAATTTTGCCACCTTTGATTTCTCGTTGAATTCCGCCTGGCTGGCTTTTACAGCACTAATAAGGTATCCAGTGTTCTCTAGAGCCCGAGCTCGACGCTCCTTTGTGATTGCCGGGCTATTCTTATAAATACCGGAGCGTAATAAGAGCGAAGACATCCAGTCAGCCGGCGGTGGAGACGATGGAGTCGGCTCAGCTGCTCATTAGCGAGCGGGCCCAGTTATCCTGACAAGTCGGAGATGTCTAACCTTACCCCGGCATCGGTAAATCCCAGACATTTCTCAGCCCGTCAGGCACAGCGGAGCGCCATGGGAGTCACTGGAAGCCATGAATATTTCACAAAAACATCCCGGCGACTATTGCATCGTTCTTGTTTCCCGTGTTCTAAATGGGTTCTGGTATTATTTCAAATCAGCTCATTGTCAGCAAACGTTGGTGGGGGAAAAAAAAAAAAAAAAGTTTGCTCCTCTCAACAGAAATTGGCTCGGAGAACAGAGTCTACAAAAACCAATAAAAGCCAAGAAGATGCTCCGTCTCCTGTGTGTCAACAACCGCATGTCGATGTCCCCGTCCTCCCACGGCATCCTCACGCCCGCTTTCTCTCCCTCTCTCGCGTATTCTCTCCGTCCGTCAACCGGCATCTCTTTTGGCAGCGGCGTGCAGCTGCGTGTGAGAGGGTCACCCCGACACTAACAGAAGAGGAACAGCTTGGTTTTCAGGTAGCTGGCCTTTAAAGGAAACTGTGTTTATATTCTGTGGAACAAATAAAAGCCGGATAAAACACCAGTCCCGGAGAATTGAATGTTTTTCAATCTCAGCCCCACATTTTGAGGGTTGCACCTCAGCTCAGCAAGTAAAATACTTTGAATCCCTTGATGATGGATGTAAAATCCTCTCCACGGGGAATGTATTGCCTGCTGGTGGGAGAAGACCTATTGATGGGTGCATTTTGTCAGGATAGGCCTCAACAGGCAGCTCATTATTTATTTTTTCAATTCAGAGGCCAGAGATAAAATAGCTGCTCGTCTGACACTGATGTATGAGCATCTCATCGAGGGAAAATCCACTCTGCTGATCCCCGGAATCTAAACCCAAGGAAATAGGGAAAAATCAAATCAATTGTGATTAAAAACAAATAAAAACACACACACACACACACACACACATACACTAGCTAGGTGCTGAATAAACGCTAACTCAGGGGAGTCAGTAAAAGATGGGTGATGAGGAAAATGCAGCAGATTTCATACTCATTTGCTAATTGAGGAGATAATGTAAATCATTCTCAGAGCCGGTGGAATAAACGACTCTTTAAAAATCAATGGGAGTTACAAAGCGTCTACTTCTATGGTTTGAGTCCTGGAGGACTGAATCAGTATCTCTGAGAGACGGAGCTCATTCTCTGGGTTTTGCTGTACTTTGCCTCTAGCCTCGTAAGATTGAACGTTTTAAGCTAAAGGTTAATAAGAATTTCACAAGCAAGAAGAGGGACTTGGGGACGAGTGGAGCTTCTGTCAGCAATCGTATCCCATCACTGGCAGACACTGACTCGCCAACCAGTTTGTTCATTATACAATTAAAAGCTTTTCTTGAGAATTAAAAGGGATATTTTAATGGTGTCATTGGTAAATTACTTCAGAAATGCCAAATAGATGTTTGAGGTAATGAAAAATGACACCAGAAAGTTTATTTTTCCACTATTAATGTCTCGATTACTATGAGTCTTACTCACTAGGATGCTCAACAAAAATATAAAACAGATTGTGTTAAGATCCCAAATACAAAAGAGGTTTGGTAGCCTAAAAAAAGTATTGATCAAGTCTGTTTCAACTGTGTCAGCTTCAAAGATCCAGTATTTGGGAACTATTGGTAGCCGAATGATTCAGGCGCACATAAACACAACGTCCATTGTTCAATACTTACTGTTTCCTATCAATTAAAGGTAAAATGCCCCAAAAGTAGTAATTGTAGCTATTGGTCAAGTACATTTTTACCCACCACTTCTGTTTTGGACATAAGTGGAGTTATTTTAAAGCATCAGTTAGAGTAGAGTGAACTATATTTTGTCATATTTTGCACTAACATGAGCACAGTGGCTACATGCAGGAATACAGCATGTAAGATTGCCTGATTTAGCTTGTGAGCTATATTTCTATTGGCCCGTGAATGTTTTCTTACCTTTATATTTACAATGTTCTACTGGAGTCACTGTTTTACAAATGTCTACAATGGAAGTGATGAGTAAAATGTTATTATGACCAATGGTTATTTTGCACAAAAATGAGATAATAAGACTCTTGTTGACAAAGTGGAAGGCTGAGCTGGGAACAAACGCAGGTTTTATTGGCCAATTGACTGGCTTGCTTTTCGGAAGAAACACATTTTCACTTTCTGATTTATTGTTTTTTTTTTAACCCATAGACAATCCCAATCAAAATACTGTAGTCAAAGGTATTTGGTGTGATTGTGTTGGGGGGGAGGGGAAGTCCTTAATGAGAGAGTGGGAGGAAGGCTGCTGGAATCATTTAATCCTTATACGTCAACTTATCATGCCACAGCAAAACTAGCCTTAATGGCTTGGCTGTGCTAGGCAGGATATTATTTCATACATGGGGGAATTAAATGAACGCACGACAGAGTTCAGTCTTCGGGAGAAAAATAATGGGAATCCACTCAGCTTAAAATATTGGATTTGTTAGTGAATGGAAGCAGTTCATCTAAGGCTTGACTCCAAGAATTGTCAAACAAATTCAGGAGATGAAAGGGGGGATGGGGGAATGAAAAGGGGTAAATAATAAAAGCAATAAACACTGTGATTTCTTCAACATTACAACCGACGTCTATCGGAGTGACACAAGCACGAAATGCCATGAATGCACACGAAACTGTTGTCAGACCCTCCCCGGTGGAGGGTTAAGATGAAGGTCGCCCGTTGTTTCTCTAGCACTGTCATTATCTGACAGTGAGGGAAGATAAGAGGTCGCCGATAATAAATGCTCCGCCATGATTGGAAATAATCTTGACAAGAGCCTCTCCAACGGTCCAAAAAAAGTCCGTCAATAAAAGAGGACATGTTTTTTGAAAACATGGACTTGTCGCAATTTCAAATGAATCTGCAAGCGGCACAGCCAAAGAGGTTTTACTAATGCGAGCTCACTAATGCTTCTCACTGCGCATAGCACTTGTGCAACCTTTACCTCGGAGAAATGCTTTAAGCATGTTTTAAAGGCAGCCGGGGGGAGGAGACCATGCTGGATAATTATGAAGAAACTGACTGAACTGTTGCTGCCTTTAAGTACTGCAGCACATTTGGTTTTACAATGGCTCTGTGGTTAAAGTGCTGATTATTAGATTGTTGTATTGAACTATGCAAAAACACATAGTAGGCGTTACAATGGACCAGCTGCAGGATTCTAATAGTTAATAGTACGCACACTTATAGGCTACCTTTATTGACTAGGTTACTAGATAAGCATGTACGGAGTCAGCTCAGTGAGCGAGCAAAGAGAAACCTATTGATTCATGTCACTTTTGTTTTAGTGTCTTTACTGAAAAATCACAACACTGTTCAAAGATTAAATAAAAGGGAATACATAGAGCCAGAGGCAACTTAATATTACTTTAGGCCCTGGGGCTATGGGCCTTTTGAAGGCCCTTCCCTCCCTTCAAAATATGCCACTGCAACATTAATTCAGCACCACAGTCAATGGACAGCGACACAAACACGTGAGTAAAAAAAACAATAAGTCAAGATAAAGCTAAGTGGTCACAATAAGTCGTCGTCGTCCACCCCCCCCCCCCCCCCCCCGAATATGAAGTAAGGCTTATTCAGAATAGTTCCCAGCATTATTCATAACTTTTAAGATTATCAGAGCTGCCAGAACATGTATATTATTGTAGAATACAGTCCCCACTGTATATGATTAGTTAAATTGGGACAGAGTGTAAAATCCCAACAAGGTCTAAGAGTCATTATTTGATTTCATCAAACCTGCTTCTTCTTATCACAGGAAAATCGGCGTAATTAAACCGTTATCAACATTATTGTGGCGGAGAGACAAGCTTCCAGGGGAAACTGCTTACAGAGGAGATATAACGCCACATGGAGATTCTGCAGGGCTCGTCAGAAGTTTCTGAAGTGTTTGCAAGAGTTTATCCATCTTGTGTGAAGTGCTGGTTTTGCATTTCCAATTCCATTAACTTTTGTTTTGGTCCGTAGATGAAACACGGGGGAGGTCATTAATCTGTGTTTTCTCCGTTCAGAACTGAAGATCACGATCGATACTTTTATCTCGCGGTGGCATGGGCCAACTCTGGAAGTGTAAACTTCAGTCCTAGTTGGTGGGGATTTTACAAACAAAATTGCATGATTTAAAAAAAAAAAAAAAATACACGAGAAATGCTTTGGGCGCCTCGGAGGTCTGGTGCACCAGAGCGAGGGAGATGACAGGAGCCGACGCTCGATGGCGGCGAGTCAGGGGAGACGTGCCAGCAGTGCAGTCATGCTGCCGGTCTTCATGCGTCCTCCGGGGACAACTTTGCAGAGAAAGAAAAAGAAGTGTGTGAGCTGGAACGACCCAGACTTCACAGATGCTCACCTTTGACTGTCCTTCTACCGTTTCTTTTTTGTCGGCTGCGAAAAACAATTGCTGATCAGTAGCAGCTGTGCTGAATGGCACTCAGGTGTGGGTCATTAGAGGTGATTATCAAACCGCCGGCTTCCTACTCGATACTAGCGGCTTTGTGTCTTCGAGACAAAAAACTTGTCAAGAGCGCAGCGTCTTAAGCTCGGCTGTTTGAGGGCGCGTGATCAATGGAAGGGACACAGGTTTTGGTTTCAGCTGGTGTAGCTTTAGGGTGCAGTGGGGCGGCGAGGCCCTCGTGAAATAGGTGGGGATTGGAAGAAATAGGTATAATTTTATAGATATTATATAAATTGTCAAACCATCCTCAGAATAAAAAAAAAAGATCTTATATGTCGTCAGTGCAAGCACCTTATTACGACCCCTATTTCACGTTAGTTGTTAGACAGCGACCTTTAATAAATGTAATAATTATGGCGGGACAAAAGGTGCAAGTCAGGTGACTTAATATAAAAGTACCTCACATACGACGTGACAACCTATCCAAGTAGTTTTGTTGCCTAAATATAACAAAGTAGTTACAATTCACCACACATTAAAAAACCAATTCACAGCGTTAATTAGAACATTCATGAATGTCCTTCTGGGAGTCACTGGCAATCGGTCTATTCTGCCCTTTAGGTACGAGGACGTGTTGGAAAGGATAAAAAGCATCTAATATGACCGTTAGCTTCATTTTGAGTCTTTTGGTTCCCCTCGACCCGTTATTATACTCTGTATTGTAACGTTTTAATTAATTGGCACACAATTAGCGTCCATTTGAAGTTGTGATTCTAGCCAAATGACGAATGTTTGTCCAATATTCACGCCCCACCAACTCCTGAGGGAAATGCGTCTCATCAGCAGCAACATATTCACCAGCTAGTCCTTAGCTTTGTCTGTTTGCAGTTCGACGTTGTGCAGGTAGTGTACAGTGGGGTCATCGGGGCACGTTGCTGAAATCAGCGGGAAATAATGCTGACGAGAGCTGTGAGAGAAAACCAATAGAGATGAACTGCCTGAAAACCAAAACAATTGCTGAAAAACGCTAAATGCTCCCCACCAGAGAGGAACTGAATAGTTGAGTGACAGTTCCCTGTGTGTTTGTCAATACAAGCTTCACCTCTGACTTCCATGAAGTGATTTGACCCTTTGGCCTTGTTGGTTACTATCACTCATTTAGTTTTATGTGAACTCTCAGCTGTTGTAGCACATAATGGGAGAGCCATGGAAGCACAAGAACACAGGCTCTCCCTCTTCTCGCTCTAGCTGTCGCTGGCCTTGGTGCTGAATTCGCTGTCAGCATCTGCTGGTAAACCACTGACAACACCAAAGCAGGAACACACACACACACACACACACACATACATTGGCCTGCTCACGCCGCTTCGTACATGACTTTAAATCCAATTAAAATGTGTGATCCAGGAGGTAGTGTCACCCTGGCACAACACACACAGAGTGCACACAATTAATGAGACCCCGTGCAACCAGCCGGGAGTTCGTCGACTCGTTCACTCGGAGCATTAATGTGTTTCTCGCTTTCCTGCTCTGAGCGTCAAAGGATTACCGTCTCGTTTGGAGTTAGCGGTTTCCTTGTGTGCCTCCGTCAGGGCGACTGGCGGAGCCACGCTGCAATAAAATGTTAATCTTGAGGTGTTTTTTTTCCCCTTTCTTTTATTCATTTCACAGTTTTTAAATATTGTCATGTGAAGCAAGGTACATGTTTCTTCTATTTAAGATGCAGCTTCGGGACATTTTTAAATTAGAGATAATTGAGTGATTTCAAGTGACACTTGAAACCAGGTAAATTAAGACATCAGGCAGTCTTTAATGGGAATTGAGCTCTTTCTCTTCTTTTTTTTCTGGCAGTGACACTATCTAAAGGCTGGTCACACACACACACACACAAACACACACAAACAAACAACAACATAAAACCCCTTGTTTTCTTCCTTCCTGATTCTCTCTCCCTCCTACACCCACAGTTATTATTGACTCTTTGCTGTCTGGATCTTCTTGCTGCCGTTTAAAAGCGATGGGCGGCGCCTCACACAACCACCCTCGAAGACGTTATTGTTTGACGGAGCCCGCGTGCACACACAACCGCTGCTCTTCTAAACAAGTCGCGGCGAGCAAATGAGAGCAAAGCGACGCGCCGATGGAAGCGACGAGCCGAGGGAACGGGGGGCGAAAGGAAAGATGAAAGCCCAAAAAGCGTGAGGGGGGGGGGGGGGGGGAAGAGGCGAGAGGACATATTAACAAGGAGTGAAAGAACATTGCAACATCTTTAGGCTGAGTGCTTTCTATGTGCTCGCTGTCATTCTTCTTCTCATCTTCCTCCTCTTATCAGCAGTGCTCTCTTCTTTCTTTCCCTCCCTCCCTCCCTTTCCTCTCGGCTTTTTGCTGCCTAGTCATTGGAGTTCATTAATTTTCCCTGACAGCTTTGGTAGATACGGCACTTAGTCCTTATTGAGGAGGTTATCCATGTTTAATGCTCCCAAACGCTGCAAAAGTCTCCCAAACGGCTGCAAGTTAGTGCTGCAGAATACCAGCACACGTTTTGCACAAGTAAGAAATAGAGACAATTGATTATGTTATGATTTATGTTGAAAATCCATGCACGTTTAGTCACCGTAGCTTTACAGATTCATCCACTTATCATAGAATTACATCCGCCTGCTCAGCCAATAGAGATGCTCCCTTTCGATATCAACTTTAAAAGGCCCTGCAGGCTCCTGGTGCACGTGGTGCTCAGGTGTCTTCACTTTGGGCTGATTAGACTTGTACAAATTGTGTTTGATTGACCCAGATTTCTTTCACCTGTTTGGGTGGGACAACTCACAACTTATGCTCCTGCAAAGTCCTTGAGGGTTTAGGCCCGGCCCACTGTCTAGTCGAGTCTGTGAGGGCTCTACTTTATGAACCCTTTCTGTAACTCGGCATTCGATGCAGACTTTGCCCAAGGGAATTACCCACAATTCATAGCATTGCAACATTAAACACAGTTACACAGTTAAGGGTTCAGGGTTTGAGGCCCTAGGGGGCACATTGGGACTGCGGATGTGCTGCTAGTTACAAAAGTTTGACACTTTGGTGGTCTCCATTCTCCATTCGGCAAACTTTTGAAATGTCGTTAAAAATGAATGCAACTTTCTAGTTTGTAGCAAATAAACAAGGCTACTCTGATGTTTGCCTTCTGAAGGAAAAAAAAACATGAAACGCTACAAGCTTTGTTGATGTATTTTGATGTTAAGATTTAGGCTATATATATATATAGTTTCTGCTCCCAGTTCGTATCATTATGAATGCATTAACAGACAATACAAGACACAGAAACCTTCAATTTAAACACACATACCTTTTTGCAAATACAAGGAATTATGAATGCAAACACCACAGCTAGCAATAAATAACTTATGGTAATGTGTTCGCTCCATAGATGCCCACTGAGTGTTTTATGCCATTTGCAAACAATGCAAGACTCCATGCTGGTTTACACAAGTGCTCCCACACACACATGCATACAAATCACCAGGGTGAGACAGATTTGGCTGCACTGAATCCCGAGGCTGCTTCACTGAAATGCAACCAGACAAAGAACACACACAAATCACACAGTACACACACACATCTACACACACACACAAAGAGAGGGATTCCCCAGACACACATAAACATTTACACACGCATTACACAAACGGCACACAGAAAGTCACACACGTACACGCACACACACACAACTGACCGCAACATGCAGGCATCCGAAGAGATTTATTAACAGAGGCCGACAGGAGGGGAAGAATCTGCCTTGCTAAAGGGCCTAATGACCTCATCTGTGGCCAGCAGCCGACATGACTGATAACATCCGAGAACACACACAGACACACACAGACACACACGGACACAAACACCGCCGGAGGCTTGTCCTTTCCCGCCCTCTCCAACACTGTTCTCGTTGTGTTGCAAGGGTTTAATTTTACACCGTGCAACATTGCACCCTGATTAGCAGTGAGCTGCACCTTCCTGAGATTTAAAAAATACAAAAATACAAATAAAGTGGGCTTTTTTTTACCGAGATGACCGGGGAATGGTGCAGTGGGGCTCCATTTTCTTCAAATAACCTACAGCAACACCACACATAACAAATAACGTTAAAAAACAACAACATTGGAGCATCACACACACACACACACACACACACACACACACACACACAGAGAGAGAAACATTCAAACTCCTTAAAACTAAAACAGCCGAGAAGGGGATGTAAGAAACAGATCAAAAGATGGATTGAGATTTCCAGTGAGAGAGATGAAAAACAGATTATCTCGCCTCCGACTGGCATTTCATTTTTTACCTGTTTGTTTTCTCTCTCTCTCTGTTTCCTTCCTTTCTGTTGTGTTTACAAGAGGTGTGTTTGCGAACATTCATTTGCGTGACATGGCCCTTGTGACAGCTCTTCGCATAGCCGACTGATGATGAGTGCAGATGCAACGTCCATCCCTTATTTCCACATTTCCTCTCTGGTTTTTTTTCCCCTCTTTGAGTCTATTAATTATACAATATTTTGCTCTCATGACAAGACTTCCCCTCTTCGAACAGACCCAGCCAGTCGCCTCGTAGTTACGGTCGACAAGCAGCGTGTGTTTTCATGCTATCTTTCCTCCTTCACCACCATTAAATAGACCAGATAAGCCAGATATGTGTTCTGTCTGGTTCTGCGAGTGCATGAATGTGTGTGTTTCTGCAGCACGACACCTATTAAAGTGGATTTCCAACTAATACCCTTCAACTAAATTCTCCAACCCTAACCCTATTTTATTTCCCCCCCCCCCCCCCCCCATGCTGTTTCCTGGATATTTGACCATGTTTTGTGTTGTTTCTCTCGTTTGTTTGGGCCTGATCCATTAGCAGCTCTACAGTGTAAAGCCCTACCAGCTCAGCTCCCCAGGATTGGCTGGAAGAGATATCCATTTCTAGACGTAAATAAATCTGTTACTTCCCTGACAGCACAATTCATTAGCTCTTGCAGCAATCTGCCTGTTCACGCAGAGGGCTTTGACGCAGCGGCAAGTGTGTGTGTGTGCAGCAAAAGACAGAGAGGGGGTGAGTGCTAGGAAAATGTGTCGGCTTGCTCTTTGGAGGTTTGGGTGTGATTACAGTAGGGAAATGCTTTCAGAGGACCGAGCAGCGTGTTTACTGGGGGTTAACAGTGAGAAATTGCAGTATTGCCCATTGTGTTACCTCATCGCTGGCTGTGTTTGTTTATTAATTAATTCAACAAAAAGCTTTCAGGAGCGATTACGTAACAACTAAGCTGAAATGCACGCGTGTAGTTGCATTGCACGAGCAAACTACGTGCAGCTGAAGTCGCATTATTACAGCATTGTGATAATTATTTGTACCATCTGCATGTATTACCACAAGGCATGTTTTTAGTGGTTATAGACTCCCGTAACATTATTATCAGGCCTGGCCACGACAGGAAGTCTTGAAGCTTGGGGACTGCATGCTAACATGCTAACCATGCTAACCATGCTAACCACAGCGTGTCCTTTTAATTGGAACACGAATCCGTCTGAATTTAGCATTTGAAAAGTCTTTCAAGCAAACAGACACTAATTGACGTACAGTACAACCAGGGTGACATTTGATTGATGTTTTTGCCAAATGCCACAGTGAGTAAAATGATTTTTCGAACATTCAAACGTGCCACCAGGTTATCGGAAGAGTTCTTTCAATATTGTGATCGTGCGAGCAGCAGCTCAGTGGAGTTCATGGGGTATTGAACAGGAAGTACATTATCGCCTCGTAACAGGCTCACAGGCATTATTCTTGTATTGATCCTAAACATACATTTGCATTTTAATGGTGGAAGACCACCAAGTGTGATAGATACTGCATCTACTCATGTTTGTGTGCTTTTAATTACTCACATACATAGTTTGCATGATATGTGTGTTTTGATGTCTCTTTCCCGCGCTTATTTAGTCCCTTTTCCCTCGTTGGATCGGCTAGTTGAAGCCACGCGGTGAAAACAACACTTCCACACTGATAAAATCCACGTTTTCACCGTTTCCCTTAGAGGATCAAGGCGCCTCATCAATGCCAACACTGTGAGAGAGAGCTGCTTGAGGTTTTACGTCGAGCACAACAGAGCGGTGCATGTGGAGTCAGCAGGAAACAGAATGTCTATGTTGAGTTGTTGAGCAGTGGTGAGGAAGATATGATGTAGTCAGTAAATCATCATTTGGGTGAGCAGGTCCCTACACCTGACACTATAAAGTACAAGCAGCAGGAAAGGTTGGGGGGGCATTCAATTATTTAGGCATTTGCACACTGTCTGTATTGCTCTTCTGAAATTGTTGCACGTTTAAAAATAAATATACGCTCACATTTGTCTTTTCTCATTCAAGTTTTAAGAGCAGGTTAGGTTTTCTGTTTTTTTAAGAAAATACGTTTTTTTTTGGCCACTCACAGCCACCGTCCATGCAAATGTTATCGTCAAAAATGCACGAATCACTTTACAGTATCAAAATAAAAGAATACACACTAGCAGAATTTAAAGACAGATTGTGGCAGGTGATTGCAGAACAGATTGGAAAAGGTTTACAAAAGATTAAACTCAACTGATTGTGCAATAAACAACTAAACGGAAAACAGCTAGCCCGACTATTTTTGGTTACTGATTACACAAAATGATATAACACGTTATTATCAGACAAATCCAGGGTAGACATTTGCCAGGTTTTAATGTTTACGCGAATGCTGATGTGAGAATGGTTTCAATCTTCTCATCTCGCTCTTGGCAAGACCGAAAATATGAAAGCAATCGAATAACAATCACGTTAACATTTTTACTTTGATCCCGTTTTTTTGTCAACAATCATTCACTTTTCAGAAAAAGAAACATAACCTGCTCAGCAAACAGTGTTTCACTGATTCCTCTCGATCAATGCGCCTGCGGTCCAGCGAAATGGCAAAACCGTATTCATAAAAACGGTAACAGATGCCGTACATTCATTAACACGTCTGAATCCTCCAACAGTTACTGTTGGCAATAGCATCTGTGCTAACAAGGTTCGCAGGGCACACTCTGTGTGACGGCCAGCTCTGACTGAAGCTCTCGCTTTGTGTTGTGTCTCCTGTTTGCTAACAATGCTGCAAATAGTTCACAATACAAGCACAATAATGATGCTATCTGCTGAACAGTGAGCTGGATTCTACTGTTTAAGGATCAAATTGAAGTGTGTTCGTCAGCTTTTGATCCAAACAGTGAATTTCCCTTTGACCACTGTTTTTTTTTAAACTTTTTGTACTGTGGTGCCCATTGCAGAGGACTAAACCTGTTCTCTGAGTAACCTGTCCTCATCACTTCATTTCAAAATCCTCTAATGCAATAATAATATTGTAAATGTGTCTTGGTTCAGTCTCATTGCTAATCATTTGCCTGCATCTATAAATCGTATTACAATACAGTGTCTCTTCTTTTATAAAATAAACATCAACATCAGGATTGTTTCCAGATGCAGCCGGCAGCTCTCCAACTCTGGACTTGCATTTGTCAGGTGGCCAGTGTTGTGTTTACAACTTGAATGCATGGTTTAAAAATGTAAATGAATAAAACATTATGCATTTAATGAGTGTCTTGGCATGCGTAAATATCTTATATTACGGCGCTTTATTGCCTTCTCAATGACATTCATTCTAATACCATTTCCATGCAATTACACCACTATTTGGGTCACCAAACAGCCTCACAACTTGCTTCGGCCGACCCCACCAACAAGCGCTGTGGCTGTCATAAGCTATCTCGTTGTGTCATTCTGCTGCGCTAGCCTCTGCCCCCGCTGCTGCCTTCATGTGCTGCTTAGGCAAATATAGACAGAGACATCGCACGTGTGACATGCAAAGCCACACATAGAAAAAACCCCTGAGAAGGTGCATCCGCACTTTTCCACACACTGTTGCATAATAGATAGGGCATGGCAAAGGCAGCACAAAAGAAAGAGGGAGACTATCGTGGTGTGTGTGTGTGTGTGTGTGTGTGTGTGCAAGAGAGAGAGAGAGAGAATGTGTGTTGGGATGGAGGGAGGGACTGAGAGAAAACTAATTAGCACAGCACTTTAAGCATCACGGGCCACAGACTGCTGCGAATGGGGACTGCCACAGACAATCCCAGTCAATGTTCCCACTCAGCGGAGAGAGCTGAGGCATGCTCTGACATTGTGTTTTATCTCAGCGGGCCTCTTCACTCATGTCAAGAGCTGGAGAGGGACGAAGAGAGCGAGAGAGAGAGAGAGGGAGCGAGAGAGGCAAGGTTGTTGGTCAGAGAGTGGAAGAAAAAAAAAAAGATGGTGAATTAAGAAGAGGGAGCAGTTAAAGCAGGATAGAGTAGCTGTGCAAGAGGGAGACAGCTTAGGAGTCCAATCCAGAAAGACAAAGACGCAAGCAGAGCGGGAAATAAAGACAAAGAGAGCCGAGCAATGTTTGAATAGTCTCGTTTGTTAGGGATTTTCTTCAGCTTAAAAAGAATATCGGTGGTCCACCGACTATCCTTCGCCACCTCCAGTCAATGACATTTGCAGAAATGTCACCGGATTGGAGCTTATTCATAGATGACAGGGGGCGCTCGGCCTGGCAGCAATTGTTGTGGACAATCGGGGAGAATTGAAAATAACGACTGCCCTTTGTGAGGCAACGCAGCGACGCCGGGTTCGACTCCAGCGTGTGTTTGATGAACGCCGTCCAGGAAAGCTCCCGTTCGCTCTCTGGGGGGAAACAAATAAGTGCAGTATATCTCACGGCTCTGCAAAGACGGCGTGAAGCGAGAGGCCGTCGCATGCTAGCTCCCTTCTGCAGGCTCCATGGCCCCTGTGCATGGATCAAATCTGAATACATCATCCTATGATACAGCCTTTGCCTTTCAACAGCTCTATTTTTAGGGTCTCCCAACCGTTTGTATAGACACACAACAGCCAGCTAACCCCTCGCATGCTGCAATATGCATCGAGCCAGATCGTGCACCGGGAAGTGGTGAGGAAGCTGGAATATTTGACTGCAACCAAAGGATGAGGAGCCAGGCCCTTGGTCTTTGGGTACTGGTGAGCTCCTGTGAGGATTTAATCCACAACTCTTTGGGAACTTTATCAAGTTGAGGTAGCAATTGTGTGTTAGATGTATTTAATGTGAGGTGCTGTTAGATCTGTAGGGGGGAGCTGCCCATTTTCGTTACACCCCTTCTCTCCTGTTTTTCCTGTGTTGATACCGAGTTAGGCCGAAGGATTATTTTTGGTAATTTTCATCATCTTCGTCATTTCATTGTTACTTCAGGCCAGCGTGTTTGTTATTTTGGTCAGGGCTTCTGAATCTGGAAAGAAAAGGTTAAACTGCACCACTTGATTTCCCCCCATCTGGCTTAATGTTCCTGCCCTCTCCCCTAGCCCAACTTGGCATCATAACAAAGGAAATTATGATATTATTATGACACTATTAGAATTTAAATAGTATTCATATTATTATAACGAAACCCCATATAAGTTTTCCAATATTTTCAGTTCGAGTAAATTAACATTGAGATGTCCAGTGTTGTTTAACAATGCTGTTAGACATGACTCATTAATACTTCTTTCAAAGTATAGCAATCTAAATAAAATGATTTCATTGTGTAATGATCTCTATTTCATGGATCGTACGCTTCTTGTTAATTTTTCTTATTTTCAGCCGCTAATCGCAGCACACAGTCCGTGCAATGGCCGCTCACTCAGTGCCTGCATGGGGGTGAGTACGATAAATGGAAATACAGGAAAAAGTCTGAAGCATTTCTGCCACACTCGCTCTCAGTCTCACTTTCTCTCTCTCACACACACACACACACACACACAGAGAATCTGCGGGAATTAATTAGCGGGCCGCTGGTTTATGGAACACTGTTGTCAGTGCATAATAATATGCATTATGCAAATGGTGAAGTGGACATAATTAGCATTATAATTAGTGTGGTCTAAGTTCAATGGAAGGAAGGAAGGAAGGAAGGAAGGAAGGAAGGAAGGAAGGAAGGAAGGAAGGAAGGAAGGAAGGAAATATGCATTAAGCAAATGGTGAAGTGGACATAATTAGCATTATAATTAGTGTGGTCTAAGTTCGAAGGAAGGAAGGAAGGAAGGAAGGAAGGAAGGAAGGAAGGAAGGAAGGAAGGAAGGAAGGAAGGAAGGAAGGAAGGAAGGAAGGAAGGAAGGAAGGAAGGAAGGAAGGAAGGAAATATGCACTAAGCAAATGTGGAAGTGGTCATAATTAGCTGATTAAACAGCGTTCAGATCCTAGAAGAGATGCTGCAGGTGTGAGGAGGGGAACATTGTCATGAACTGGCTCATTTTCTTGGAGTTAAATTGTTGGCATTGTTTTGCAATCATAAGCAAACTCGTGTCACAATGTCAACACGATGAATCACGCAATAAAGCTTTTGTAAAGGCTTTCTTTGAATAACTACTTTCCGCGTGGTCAAATAAATATTACTGTGTTCAAAGCTTTAAAGAGATAATTCCATTGTGCTTGCAAGGAAATGCAACAAGTGATAATTATCCTCGCCGGTCTCCAAAAGATCCGGTTATGTGTCAGGTTGCATGATTACAGACCGAAGCCCGTGTGTGATACCAGAGGTTATTGAAAAGGCCATATCAATACACTATTGACTGCTTATTTCCCATTTGAGTTCTTGAACAAAAACAACCTTTCACCAAATGTCAATTTGAATGGAAAAGAACTGTAATTGAGTTTTTGAATATCTCTAATTAACAGTGACTAAATTATCATACATCAGAATTGGACCGTTTATTGACTATGTGGTTAGCAGCCGGGTTGGCTGGTGGTCCGTCCAATGTGGCCAAAGGCGACCCTTTCTGAAGCAGAAAGGTCAGTGGACACACACACACACACACACGCACACACACACACACACACACACACACACACACACACACACACACACACACACACACACACACACACACACACACACACACACACACACAGTGAAAATCAAAGGCATGTTCATCTCAGAAGGAGGCTCAGTCTGTGTCTGATGTGTTCTCGGCCTCTCTTCAGCAAAGCATGGCTCACGGTGTGTGTGTGTGCGTTTTATGTGTGTGTGTCGGATCAATACCCAGTTACAGACAACTCAGCCCCACCCTGCCTCAGGCCCTGGGCTCCAGGGAACACGCACACACACCTGCACACACCTACACACACACACACACCTATACACACACACCTACACACACACAGAGCCGGAGCTTTTAACCACCACATGAGTCTATCGCTGCTTCTGGAAAACAGGAGAAAACAGGGACTAAAAAGGAAGGACAGTGGACAGTATATACCACCATGAGAAAGTTGCATCATGGGACATGTACACACCAGAGGGAGAGGGGAGGGAACGAGGCGAGCGAGAGATTGGAAATGACAGATAAAGAATCAAAGCGACAAGGACAAAGAGACAGAGAAAGCATGAAAAAATAAAATGTGCAGAATAAAAAAGACCCGTGGAAAAATGTGAATTGATGGCCTTTGATTATTTTTTTTTATTGTTTTGCGGTTCTTTCTCCTGCCTCAGCATATATGACAACGTGCCATACAGTACAAGCCCCGCTGTGATTTTCCAAATCCCCCTTCATGTTGTGACAGCGCGCCGAGGTGAGCCTCTTCACGCTTTGGAGTTTTCTCTTCCCTCCAGTCGAGCTTTTTTTTTACAAGGCTCTTTTATATCGTAACCGTCTGAAAAGTGTGGAGTTAGTACGAGATCAAGAGATGGGGAGGGAGCGTGGGGGAGGAGACCGAGAGGGGAGATTCCTTCAGGCGTCCGCTGTGCTCCACGCTTCTTGGAAAAGGTGTAAATTGAAGTGAAAATGGGATTTGACTTTGATTAAAAACATCCTCGTTTCAATATTTCACATCATCTTTTTTCGACCTCAACCTCGGTTTTCCCACAGAGAGCTCGGGGGTTCGATTCCCGCTGCTTCTTCCTGATCGCTCACTTACTGAGAGTAAGATGAGAAGATTGACACCATTTCTGTCTGCACAGTAAATAGCAGCTGATTAGCGTAGCTTAAACAGTTAGCCTGATTCTGTCAAGGGGTCAAACAAATCTGCCTAGCAACACCTCTCGAGGTTCCCAATTTACATGAAATAATTTGTTTCTTCAAAACCAAACAGCCACCTTTCAACTCTCTGCTGGACAACGAATGAAAACAATTATTACAAGAGAAAGACAAACTACAAACAATGCAAAATATGACATTATGTGTGGCTCTCACATTTGTCAAAATAAAAGCTTTTGCAAATCCAAAGTCTGCGGTCTTATTGTTATACTGCACAGTGAAAATATGCCGTACAGCATTCACCAACTGTTCAAGGACAGCTGTGACTACCTTCTTACAGTAGAAGTACAATAATCTGCAGCGTATGTTCTCATGGAGATGTATTTTATGTTCTCTATAAATCTTCCCCTCGGACAACTGTCCAATGTTCCTCTGGGTCGACAGTAAAATCTGCCACCTACAGCTCGTATCCGGCTGATGCTACGGTTTGGGAACATAGAAGATGAGCCGGGTTACAAAGCAAGGCCTTCAGATCTCCTTAAAAGATCAGATCAAACACACTAGATATGATATGAATCAAAGATGGAGGTTTGTGGAGTTTGTTACGTTAGGACAGAGCCAGGCTGTTTTAGCTGTTTCTAATCTTTATGCTAAGCTAAGATAACCAGTTACGGGCATGTAGCTAACAGCTAGCATGTAGCTAACAGCTAGCAGTTAGCATTAGTCATCACATTAATGGTGCAGCTGGTAGCAGTGGGGCTAATTATAATGTCTTTATATATTGCTGGGTTGAATACAAAGTAGCATAAAAAAGTATGGAAATACTCAATGTAAAGTACAAGCATTGCAATATTATACTTAAGTACACTACTTGAGTATATATTCCACCGCTGGCAAATGACGGAGACTAATACCGAGCATGCATAATGCACACAACACTGCCTTAACAATCTTTCGGTTCAGGTTCCCTTCATTTGTGAGGAAACAAATGGGCTCTTAAATGGTTATTGATCCGAGTATCCCTTTGTGGAATATTCTCAGGCCAAAACATGAAAGGGCATCTCAGAAATCTCATCCATCATCAAATACCTTTGATTCCGACCATGCGCAGCACAGACCAGCTTAATCAAAACACAAACCACAGACGGATGAAGAGGAATAGATTAGAAAGTCAGTTTCTCAGAATGTATTGATTGCCTTCCCTTTTGGTCTCCCCTCTTTCTTTCCGTCTCTCGCTCCTCCACTGAATTTTGTGAAACCGGCGTAATCACCGGCAATTTGCAGGGCACCTCGCTGCTGGACTCTTGCCCGCTGCTGACAGAGTCAAGCTTGTGTGTGTGTGTGTGTGTGTGTGTGTGTGAGTGATGATGTGTGTTTCAAAAGGCCTATTTTGGGAAGATGGGGAATATCTCGATGTTGGATTTGATGTGCTGGGATTTTCAAAGATTGTTGATCACCTGGGGAGGTCCCTCAACCTAAATGGAGTCGGGGGCCATAAAGAGACACACACACACACACACACACACACACACACACTTTGAGCACATACACTTGCAGTTCCCCTGTGGCTATGAGTCACTATCCTCATACCATGTTTGAATAGCACCATTCTGTATGTTGGCATCACTCTATCATGGTTTTATATTTTACAGGCTACATTTTGCAATGTAATATTGTAAAGATTTTGTCATACAATTTTAAAATAATAACCACTCACCCTTGTTTTAACAGCACTATGATGAGTCTTTGCATATGTTATATTTTTCATCCGTTAAGAGCTCTGTCATTTACAGCTTTTAAGGAATAGTTCAGCACTTTGGAAAGTAGGTTTTTACCTTTTCATTAAAAAAAAAAATTCTTATTACGAGCTAAAATCAGTCACCATAGTATACATGCTATATAGCTAACATTAACAAAATATATGTAATATAATTGCCATAAGCTTCCATGTGTTTTACTGTTGCTTTGTTTATGGCTACGTTCATAATATACACTGTTTTATTTTATTTGTGTTTTCGAACATCTGCCCAGGGACGTCTTGATCAATGTGACAAATAACCAGATGAAATACAATAAAGGCCCGTTTCCACCTTCCTATATTGGAGGGTTTGAATGGAAGGAGAGACACACTTACACAATACTGAAAGCATGGATGTGTCCACCTCCCACTGTAGGTTCTGCTGGTTCATTTCGAGACCGCATCTGTAGGCGTTCGAGGCTTTTTTTGTCGGAAAAACGTCTCCTTTCCCACAGCAGCTGCGAAATCAGCTGACATCACACGCGAAGGTCCAAACGCAGCTCCGGTAAAATTGTATATGAGACCGAAACTATCGCTGGCTGGGCTGAAAAGTGCGTCCCGCGTCTGGCAATTTCCTTCCCCCGTTTCCATTTGGCTGGACAAATTGAGAATGAAATCGACAAGAAAATCCATATGTCATGTAATTATGTAATGATCATTCAGAGGCTGTGGATTATTAGGCTTTTTATTGTCACGGATGTTGTAAGGCCCATTGCCAAACATGATTGCCTCCCATTAATTTCCATCATGGTTTGTATCACGTAATAGCCATTAACTGGAGAAGTTGTTTCCCTTTAAGCAACGCTGTCCTCATTATCATTTTTTAATTTAGTCGCTGTGTAAAATCATATTATTGATGAGAGTCTAGCGTCACATAGAGTAGTTTGATTGAAGAGATGGCTGTAATGGGTGTGAATTAATACATCCACACGCACTTAGTCCATAATATAAGAACACAAAACCTAGATTATGAACTCACAAGAGCAAAGTTACACACACACACACACACACACACACACACAAGAGGACACCAGCCAATCTCTTCCCATCCCCCACACACACTCACGATGGACGAGCGCGATCAATCCCAAGGAAAACATCAATAGCTCCGACAGCTGATAGGTGCGATAGTAATATCAGGACTAAGCTATCATTAGGAAACAAGGAGTTAGGGTGCAAGGGCAGGAGCCTGAAAGACCGACGGCGGCAGAGCAAACGTGTCTTTAATAACCCCCGAGGTCATTAAAAAAAAGGGTTTTCTAATGACGCCTCGTTTATTTTGTCCCAACAAATGGATATTTGTCATGCTGAGGGAAAGTCATCACAGCTTGTCGTGTCCCAACACAACAGAGGTATTATGGGAATGAATGGGTTGGAAACACAGCAGCCATTATGAAGGCCGCGTCTAATCTCCAACAATAGTGAAGCGCCACGTCGGCCCACGACGACAACACACATCTGCACGCGTCTTTTTGTCGTCTCTAACGCGCATTCTGGTGGTCACCCTGAAGCCGGCTGACGGTTTCCTCCAGAGAGACGGGAAGGGCATCCTGTGTGGGAACAACTCTCCAAACGCTGATGGAGGAAATGGGATAATTGCCGGGTTAAAAAAAGCAGAAAAACACATCTGGGAAGAAGAGAGTCTCCATCAAATGTTACCGAAGAGACACCGAGTGTGTGTGTGTGTGTGTGTGTGTGTGTGTGTGTGTGTGTGTGTGTGTGTGTGTGTGTGTGTGTGTGTGTGTGTGTGTGTGTGTGTGCAAAATATGTTGTCGCCGATTATCCCTAAATCCTGGAGCCCTTCAGTCTGCACTCAAAGCACTCTATTCGGTCCCAGCAGGACCGGGGAGCTTTTTGGGCCGCTGATTGCGAGGCCGGCTGCAATTCTTCTGTCATTTCTCTGAGTTTGAACTGAAACCGCTTTAACACCGTCCTGTCATCTGATTGTCGCTGAACTAAATGTGGGTCGACGCCGGGCTTGTTTCAGCCAAGTTACTGCAGTTATTGAACTTATTGCCATTGTCATCTTGTGTTTTATTGTTAGCGTTTAGGGATCGGAGCGTGTAATGGACCGGTGGTTTGATGCGGCATCAGCGGCGATGTTGTGGTAAAAAGGGCGCTCTCCGTTATCAGACCATCTATGTTTCGACCCTCACCTCAGATCGCGAGCTTTACGTCGTGACCGAAAGAGTGACATCATGGACACAAGCAGCCTAAATTTGTCTTTTTTTTATTTTTTCTTTCCACCACTTCAGTCAAGCCTGGAATATTTCAACAGCTTGTACTCGTAAATACTTCAACAGGCGTTCATGTTCCCCAGAGGAAAAGGCCGACGGACTGTGAGGTTCACATGTTTGTTTTTTAACTATTGGATTCCCATGAAATTATGTATGTGTATATGTATATATGTTCCCCAGGGGTTGTGAATCCTAACGAGAGAATTGTGGGAATGTTAGCATGCTGACATTAGCTTCCAGCTCAGTGCACCGCTCCACAAGCAGATCCAACCATTTCAAAAGAAAGAAATTCTCAAAGATTCCATTAATATAAAATAAATTATGTATTATGAAGGATACAGTGAGCTCGACATTTCACTCTCAGACCACCAAAACCAATCCGGATTTTTAAACTGGATCTTTCATTATCATGAATCGGTCCAAAGTCTGGATTAATTTGGACTGCTGCTTGAATTACAGATCACTCTACAAGTGGCAAGTAGTGTAATAATGACACATTTTTCTAACGGTGCCTTTAATTGTATAAGTCGTTAATAAATGCAGTGCAAACAAAGCCACATGCACACAAGCGTTGGCTCACCCCGCCGATGGAGTTCACAGGTCTTGAGCTTTGGCTTTCATCAGATAGCAGAAACCTCACTGCACACAATCTCACACACACAAACCGCACACTTCTGATTTATCGCAAAGCTATTTTTAGAAGCCCACAGATCTTCATTTAGTATCAGCCGCCACGAGCCTCCAGGAGGAGCCCCTTTAACCGAGTTGATTTCCAGACCCACATGAGTAATTACGAGGCATCGGTGGGGCAACACGAGAGGGATCCCTTTTCGAATTTCGGCTTGTTTACCACGCCATGTTCATGGTATGAGCACGAAGGCGTCTTTAAATAGAACGCATGTTGGAGCTGCGTTTTAAAATAGATATTATTGCTCATACATCACGATGCTAACAGCCTGAGTGCATGCATGCAGCTGCACTCTGTAAGCGGCACTATTTTCTGATGCTCCCATCAATCTGAACAGGCAGACTGTTGTTGGCTGAGGCTGTAATTTTGTGCGTGCGTGTGTGTGTGTGTGTGTGTGTGTGTGTGTGTGTGTGTGTGTGTAAGAGTGACAGGGTTCTCAACACAGTGCAACGTTTAACGGGGAAAAGCGGGGAGGGCTCGTGACAGGTTGCAGCGCTCATGGTTTATTTGACAGGCGCTCCCCTCAAAAAAAAAAACGGCGAATGACTCGGTGCCGGGCATGGCGGCTGACATCACCGGTGGCACGGACGCCGCCCCTGCCATTTCAGGAGATTTCAACGGCAGCAGGGTCAGCCGAGCCGGTGACTGGTAGGTCACATGTTGCTCCAAAAGAATGAAAAGTGCTGCACACTTCCAGGATGTGGTCCATTTGTGCTATTCCCGCCGTAGCATGCGGAAACGTGTCAAGGTGAGAGGTAACGCTTTACTTTGAAATTGATTTGCTGAGAAGCGATCCAGAATATCTATGATCTAATCTAGAGACATGCTATTTCCTAATCATTTGAATGGTTTGTTTTTATGCACACGGTTCTCTATATTATACATTGTATATTATCAGTATATTATCATCTCTAAGGCGCACAATAAGAAAACATTCAGAGGATTTGGAGGTGATGCCTTGCAGATGTCAGGACCTGCTGTTTGGAGGCTCCCCACGCCTGAAGACACACACAGTTATGTCTACAGGAGATGCGTGTGCCAAACTCAAATTAAATCAAACTAATTCAGCCTATCATCCAAGCCGCCACGGTTTCATAGCCAAAAAAATAAACTGCTCCCTAATTTATTTAGTAGGTACTCTCCCAAAAGCATCACAAGGGTTAGATCAATTTAGGTGTTTTCAAGAAGAAGAAAAAAACTCTAAAACTAAAATGGATAAAGTTTATGCCTGTCTAATGTTGGCACATGCTATCATGGATGGCGCCCATTATTGTTAATGAGAAAAGGTCATTAGTCCAATATATTTAAGTAAGTTTATCCAGGCTGGTTATGCATAGACTCACAAATGAAAATTAGTGTCACTGAAATATTAAAAAGTAATGAATAAATGAGCATATATAAACACAACGTGTTGCAAATAGAGGAGTTTAAATCCACATTTGTATTTTAGGCACGTCATTGTAAATTGGGATGTATATATATTACATCTCGATCACTAAATATTGCTCAAGTTATACATCATCAAGTTATACTATAAAATACTGTATGTCTTCTTTATTTAGAAAAAAACTACCATAATAAAATAATTATATTTAGCAATAAGCATATGTGTTGAGAAGAACCCTGCAAATATAATTCATAGTGAGAACCATTTGTTTGTTCATATACATATACATATGCATTGTACAGCATTTTCTGATTAGATGAGTTATGCTGAAGACAAATGCCAATATTTTTCTTAGCTTAATAAATCCATATGCTAAATCATCCCACATGAAGTGTTCGGCGTGATGTGGCAGCCTGTCTTCCAGTGCTTTGAGCCCAGAGGAGAGAGGCCGGCTGAGGATGTGTTAATCAACTCGCTATGAACATTTGAATATTTAACCAGCTTCCATTAAATCACTTATTAATTTGAGCGCACTCCAAAAGTTGCCAGAGCATAACAGAGAGAATGAGGGTGGAGGGAGTGAGTGTGTGTTGGATGACTGTGTGTGGAAAATGTTTATACTTACAAATTATAAAAATACATTTAAAAAGAAACAGAAATAATTGCTTCCCTCCTAAAGTGACCCTTTAGAGAGAGAACTGAATTTATTGGATGGAGAGGCAGAAATAAGACCCTCGTCAGAATATATTAATATTTTCATTGGATACATGAGCTGGAGATTTTATGATGCATTTAATTTCAAATGCATTGGAGTTACAGTATTGACTGGGGTCATTTCCCACAGAGTATCTTCAGATACTGGACACCTCGATTTGCACAAATCAATTTGCCATTTTTAAATCCAGGCAATCGGAGCCGTGGGGCAGGCGGCAGCTGTGGCTTGTGAGGGGCGCGAAAAACTAATATTTATTAATACACTCGCTGATATTGCCAGCTGACACTTTTTAAAGAACCCTGTCAAAGGGTCTTGATGATGCTATATGACATATATATATATATATATATATATATATATATATATATATATACATCTATATACACATCTTCATCCTCAAATGAAAATAAAGAAGCAGAATTGTTCTTGCAAAGATAGTTCATCCTAAAATGTCCAAGTATGATTAGGGGAAATATATTTGTAAAGATTGATCTTTTATTCCATTGAACCATAACATGAATGATTTTAGGTTAGATTTATGATTTATTGTTTATATTTTCAGTTTTGTATTTATGGGAGCCTAGTTATGGTGGGAAGTGTGGGTGCAAGATTAGTGATATTAGTGATCAATAAACACCTGTTAACACCCGTAAATAATAGAAATATACAAAAGAATGGGAAGGTGACAACAAAATGAAAGACTACAGTAAATGCACGTAAAATAAAAACAGTACATCCATGTTTTCCAGGCAAGAAGAGGAAAAAGAGAAGAGACAAAGCAACAGGTTAGTTTGTGTTTCAGTGATTTGGTCAACTGCAAACTGTCTCTCATTAAAGTTAATGGCCGAGGTTCAATAACTGTTTATGGAAAATGTGTTTTAATTCTGGCACAGTTAACATTCATGGTGTTAATTTGCATATATTGGAACACATTTTGCAATGATAGCAGGTGGTTTGAAGGGTATGCAGAGTTCATGCAGAGAGTTCAGGACAGGAAATAAACATTTTAAATGAAATGGCTAGAACAATTGTTTTAGCCAAACTAGCTCAAATGTAAAGCAAAGCAAAGTTGAAGGATCAAAAAATGAGAATCCAAAAACACACTCCTGTTTCCTTTAAGTCCAATAGTGGAGAACTGGGACCAGACGTACCGGTTCGAGCCGGTTTCAAGCGAGGTGTCGCAAACAATATCTGTAAAACTCTAAACTGTCCCGCTTTTCACCAGAAATAAAATCATAATATGTATACTTCATAAATTTGTTTTTCGATGCTTTCAGAGGCATTTGTCACGTTCTGGCCGACTCATTATGACCTAAACCAATAAAAACAAACAAAATATAGTCACCTTGTGGGGGTGCAGCTGCTCTGCTCGCTCCTTTTCTCCGCCGCCAATGATTGTATAATATTAATAATGCATTTCACTTTTCTTTCAAATGAGTCTTAGCGTGCCACAGAGCCAATATATAGTAAAACAAATAAAAACATAGTTAAAACACAGTTAAAAACAAACCATAATAAAAATAAAAAAATAGCTGACAATGATTTAACACAAAAAAACACCCTCCTGAATAAAAAGGTCTTAAAGAGTCCAGCTGAGGTGTATTAACGATTGGTTCTCACGCTCGGCGTTACTTTTATGGTCTGGTGTTGGGTGCAAACCTTCTGCTAATGTTAGCTTAGCTCCCACACACTGAGGACGTCCTGCAAAGTGG
Organism: Cottus gobio; assembly: GCA_023566465.1. Lineage (NCBI taxonomy): Eukaryota > Metazoa > Chordata > Actinopteri > Perciformes > Cottidae > Cottus > Cottus gobio. The sequence continues at coordinate 4,988,244 of CM042233.1, read as the reverse complement.
ATGTGCGATTGCGAACAGTAACTTATTTTATACTTACCCCATAACCATGCTCGATAACTAACCCTGATGTGTTCCAGTGCTGCTGTTGCGTTGTCAGACATATTCATATGTGCAGAATATAGGAAAAAATGCTTTTTGCCAAACCATTAATCTCCAAGGTCAGGCTGAATACAGCTCACCTCACAATTCCCATGCAGTTAAAAGACTCCACACTCATGAGCAGCCCGATGCACGTGAAAGCAGCTGCCTTTGCATTGCTCAAGGGCACACTGAGGGCACGCTGGTTATTCACTTCCTCCCACGCACTTTTCTTTTCATGCATATTCTCTGTTTGCAGAATGAGCAACATTCTAGTCACAAGCTGACCTTTACGCTCCGGCTGCAGCCGCTTAAAAGCAATGCGAGCGTTTTTTTTGTTGAGATTCCAGCCGCGACCTCCGCTCGCCGCCACCTGACGATCGCACGACACGACGGATGTTCGTGCAGCCAATCAGATGGCGGGCGGGCGGCGTACAGATGTTACCGATACCCGGGAGATGCTTTGAGTGGCAGGTCCAGATGTCGGAAAAACACTTTATGAAGCTAAATACGGAGATGTGCAGATTGTTGTGAACGCACACCTGGATGTGGAGTTGTATTAATTAAATGTGATGGACGTGAGCACTTTATTGTTTAATTAATGATGATTTGTGCTCATTATTTTTATTCCAGCTCCTTCCCCACATATAAATAAAAACCACAACCCATTCCCACGCTGCACGGCGCTCCGGTTTCTCTTGAGGGAGATACCTTTCCCCACAGAAGACACGTTGTCAGGGCAACGTGCTGAAGCGGCAAGCTAATGGTCTCCTTATCAATTTAATCCATGTTTCTCTCGAAGGCAAAACAACAGCTGACTCCTCAACCTGTCACATGCAGAGGCTCGGTCCTTGAGGCTTTGCACAAATCTGATGGACACAGGAGCTAAATGCAACAAAATAAACACAATTTCCCTCCACGACATAAGGTTCATAAGGAGATTTTACTTTGCTGGACACACACACACACACACACATGGTCGTGTCCCAGTGGAATCCATCTTCATTTGCTGTGTTTGAGAGCAGCCCTGAGATTCAACTGCTTCTTCCACCATAACTCATCCTCATGTCTGCAGACCGTCTGAGCCGAGCAGCAACGTTTCCCACAACCAGTGGCGAGCACGCCGCCGTGGTCCTTCTCAATCATTTCCCTGCAGATGAAACGATGTTTTCATGTTTTTATGATCAATGTTGAGGACTGACGCGTTGCATTTCCTGGTTTTAGATGCTGAGAGCAACAGATGGCGTATCAGCAATGAGACTCATCTGAGGATGGGAACATTAATGTAAATGTTCAACATGTTCAGATAGAGAGCAAAAGAAATATCTAGTCTAGTAACGTTAGGCAGCTACTGTTTATTATTATTATGCACTATTTAACATTCACTCAATCTGTATTACTTAACTTATCATATGCCCATTTGCCTTTTGTAAATTATGTTTATAGTTCCTGCTTATAGTCTACCTACATTTAATGCACAAATCAACCTGTATAACATGTACATATTACCGCAATCAATCTGTATATCCCGTACCTATATCACTAACTTATTATCTGTAAAATACTTATTATTATCTGTATATTGGTATTTACTGCTATTGCACTTCTGGTTGGATGCTAAACTGCATTTCGTTGCTCTGTACTTGTACATGTGTAATGACAATAAAGTTGAATCTAATCTAATCTAATCTAAATATGATGTTGTGCAGTCCTTGTTTATTCACCAGAGACAGACAATCTATTAAAGGAATACTTGAAAATGGCCATCTGTATATCAAGAAAACTGTTTTTTTTACGCATGCTTGCACAGTGCACGGAGAATTGGAAAAACGGATGAAAACAGAGTAACAGAGGAAGTACTGAGCACACAACTGGAGAAACGACACACATGAGTTGTGTGAGAGTCTGCAAACGGATGGGTTGATGTCGTTTGGATGATTTTAACCACGGCCGATGTTGAAGGGAGAAACCCTTTCCAGATAAACGTCATTTAAAAATATAACGTTACTGACAGAAACCTCTTTCATGTGGTTCTATCAACACCTGGTGTTACTTTGTACAAATATGGAACGACTTCGGCCTCATTTGGCTTTGAATAGACGTCGCACATTGTTATTAGTGTTATCGGGACAATTAACACAGAGGTGGGTGAAAGTAACACAACTGTAAAAGCTTGAATTGTGTTTGTCTAACAATGTCCTTCGTAATATGTGATTCCTAACTTATTATGTCCTTTGTTTTTCATTTTCAATTAACAACTTTATTGAAGAAGAAGGATGAAAGACAGCTGTGACGACGACTCCTGACAATAAACGTGACTTTCTTCCATCCTGAAAAACTCTGTCACGGTAAACTTGACAGGATGTGTTAACGTGCAAAACAGTCTGTCACATGATTATGACTGTGACACATGAAACTATAACCACAGCATGAGTGGACTGACTTTGCTGGAAAGTGGCTTTAAAGATATTGTCATGGGGCGCAGGGTTTTCCTCTGTGAACTTTATGAGAAGAAGACGGGAGAAGAGGGGTACAATGGGTCATTTCTATGAATAAAGATTATATTTCCATATCATCTCCCTTCACATTTTTAGTAAAAAAGTGTGTGTGTGTGTGTGTGTGTGTGTGTGTGTGTGTGTGTGTGTGTGTGTGTGTGTGTGTGTGTGTGTGTGTGTGTATGCGTGTGTGTGTGCTAGCCTGTGTCTGTCTGAGCGCACACGGGCAGGTGTGTTGAGTGTGATTAATACTTTGGCAGACAATAGAGCAGAGAAGCAAAATTAGATTAAAAAGTGTGTGTTTTTTTTTCTTCAGAAATAAACACGCAGTACAAATGTGCTAATATAATCACATTATCGGCTGATGTTGAACGAGGCAGAGAAATTAGGCGACATCTGACATGCTGAGCTCATGTAAAAAGGGGACGGCAGCAGAGATGCGCTGATATATAATTCAGAAACCTGGGCTCACAGTTCTGAAGGCCCGTGACTTTGCAAGCTAAGCTAAGCTAAGCTAAGCTACTTCTGGACTGGGCTGCACTAAGCCTGCTGGTAACAAGAGAGTCGGTGGAGAGTAATCTGTCCGTGGTCCAGACTGCCGCTATCCTGCGGGAGCTCATTAGCTTAGCATTCGGCCTCAGCGGCCCGGCCTCGAATGAACGGGCGCACAAAGACAGGAAGAAAAGCACTTTTGTGCTCGTCGTCACGCCGCCTCCCACACACCCTCCGTCTGCCCGGTTCTCTCTCTCCATCCTTTCTCTTTTTCTTACCCTCCGCTCACTTATGTGTTTTTTTCAGTCCAGCTCCAACGTGACGCCAGTTCCCTTCGCTTTCCAAACCGAACTTTCAGATCCGTTTTGGAGTCGGCCCACGAGACTCCGCCAATGAGCCAAAAAGCTCCCAATCTGGCCGTCCACCAAAGAGATCCTCGTCTGACTGAAGCCACCTCACTCGACGTCCTCTCGCTTTTTTTTGTTCCACTTTCGCGGCAACTCAAACGGGGGAAAAAATAAACAAAAACTAAAACTTTTTCCTAGGCTTAACAGTTGCCTGCTTTTCGTCAAAGCGTTTTTTTTTTTCGTTTTTTTTTCGGTGCGCCATCTGCTTCTCCCGTTCAATTAGCCCTCTCTGCCTGACAGCAAAGTGAGACGTTCACATCTCCGTTGTGCAGCTGCAGTCAGTCTCCGAGGCGGCTGAAGACAGGTGAGCCAACAGTCGAAGGGTTCGCGTTAATAGACGCGTGGAGGTGAAAGCCGGCTCGCCGTATCTCGGCGGTGCTCTTTGACAGCAATGAGTCCCATCCACCTGTGGAGTCTGATATATGGACTTTAATTAGAGGCTTTTTAACTGAGATGTCGACTGTCTGGTTATTACGACGAGGATTGCCTGCACGGTCTTAACGATAAGTAATGAGCGTGCAGCCTCTGTGGAAATCAAGCCTCGCGCCTGGATCTGGTTTTCCTCCTCACGGGAAGTAATGACATATAGATTGTTTAAAAAAAAAAAAAAAAGGGGGCCACCAGGCTTCAAAATAACACGTGCTCATGCATTTTGACTGACTGATTACCCGCCATTGAGATGGTACCGCGGGAAAAGAGAAGACACAAAAATGAAAGCCCGCTGAAATATCGGTTTTCATGAGCTCTGTGAACGTACGCCTCTATTATTCATCAGTTCTCGGAGTGCGGCGTAACCCATCAAACGCCCTCACGCCTCCGCTGTTGGGGATTTTGAGCTTTCCAGGATGGAAAGTTGACGCCGCGTCCCTCTTTAGGAATGCTTTTGATCATTTACGATCACAGGATAGCGTGCATTATTCTCATTCACACGTATCTCTCTGTACTGCGGCAGGCAGCTGGATTAATAATCAAGAGATCTGTCACTTTTCCGTGCACCGAGGGGGAAATACCTGAGCAGTTTGCTCATATGCATCTACACAAAGATGCAAACTGCAATGAAGATACTGTACATTGCATAACAAGACTTGTGCCGTTGAAAACCTTCCGGCAGTCGGGGTTTCGAGTCGAAATGGACGGATCGCCACGCGAATTACGGAATAGTACAGAGGGAACGAAATCCGATGAGCAGAACCAGCCGGGATCAGCAGGGAAGGACCCGGAGATCAGAGCCCAATCCTCTCCGACATACTTCACATGCGTTTCCGCTGAAGCTGTCCAACGCTGCACACACTGAGAAGGGAAAGAATGTGTCGAAAGCTTTGCGGGGGTAAAAAGGCAGAGAAGAAGAAGAAGAAGAAGAAGAAGAAGAAGAAGAAGAAGAAGAAGAAAAAAAGGTGGGGGAAGTCTTCCTGTCAGTTTTGAGTGTGAGCCGAGGTACAGTGGAGGGACACGCACCCTAGAGGCGAGGGTGTCTTTGAAGTGCGCCTCCATCAAAGCGCACTCGCGTTCCTTCATTTTGAATCGCTCCATATCCCCTCTAGTCATCGCTCCTCGTATTTACTGCTTCCTCTCATTGAGTGAAGAGAGTGACTGACATGCACACTGAAGGCTTTGTCTACCTGGGGCAACCAGGAAGTGCACACCTGAGCTCGAGGCTTCAGGTGCTGCAGCCCACGGCACTCCACGCGTGGAGCCGGAGCGTTCTGGGAGAAGCTTTTATTGTGCAAAAAGGGAAAAGGATGTTGAAATGTGCAGCTTATGGTCGACCTTGTGGACTGAAGCAGAACCCTGGTGGCCTCATGGTCAGGTGCACTGGTGACAACGTGTAAACATACAGTGGGAGAGTCAAAAGGAAAGGAAGGTTCTGTGTCATTTCCTGCAAGTTAAAACAATATTACATTGCTAATTGTGCGGTTTCTTTGATATCGTTTAATAGTTATGTTTTAGGTAATTATTGAACTTCAACTGAAGTTTTCTACAAGCCCAAAATTGATGATGTGTATATTTTTTTACATTTAATAGAAAGGACAATTGCTGCCAGTTTTAGGCCTTTTCCGTGATTGACAATTGGTCTCTTTCAATAAAGAGTGTTATCGATGTATCCACAAAGGCACTGGAGACAGCTAACAAGTAACCGTAGGCCTAATGCAGGATATGCACCCAAAAAAAAGGAGAAAGGCTCATGGGAAAAGGGTTTTATGAGGAAGGAAATTGATGAACCTCAAGGATATACACAATGTCTTTTATTGAGGAAAACTGAATGAACACAGAACTTCTGTTTGTTAACAAGAAATGCTCCTTTGTTAGAGAAAAGCGTTTTGGAGACATAAAAATGACTTATATATGTTGTATAATCATCACAAATCCTGGAACTAAACATTATCTGACTAATAAGTGTGAGAAAATATAATATATTAACATTCAGTGTTGGCCAGAAGTGCATTGTGAGTCTCAAAGATTCATGCGATGGGAATTGTGGTCAGTCAAAGGCGAGAAATAACAAAGAATCAAACAAAATAAAAGCTCTATATATTCATTCAGAATTTGTCAGTAATTCCTATAAGGATATTTGCATGTCTTGCAGCAGGAAAATGATATACGCTGATTATTATGTTATGATGACCTTTGACACTCGTTTGAATTCCTGCAGGTTGCGTAGAATTTATACGCTTCATCTGTTCGGCCTCTTCAACCAGCGGATTGTGGAGCAGGGATGTGTGCAGACGGGGAGAGAGGGAAATGAAACACACACACACACACACACACACACAGACACACACACACATAACACATCTATCACCCCCATATGATTGGCCGTGAGTTGAATTCTTATTATCTGGTTGCCTCTTACAGCCATGTCATAATAAATCAAGCTGCTCTTCCACCATAATCATGTATCAAAAGAAATAAGTATTGTGCAGATTAGAATTATGGAGATTTATTATTTATTCTTTAAACATATAAAACAATAATTCAAAACTATTCACCATTGTTCTCAACAGTTTTTTTTTTTTTGTAAATTGATTTTATCTCATGTTTTGACAAAACTGCGACCTATTTTATTTAACCTTAAGTGGAGACTTAAGGAAAATGCTTCAACTTTACGGCTTTCGTAGTTTAACTAAAAGACAGCGGGACTAGAAAGAGACAAAAACAAACTGCTGCTTTTCTTCTGATGATTGGTGAGATGCTACATCCACCTGTACACGCGTGTAAAGCGCACACACAGAATAATTGCATCCGTCACGCCAACAGGACAAACACATGGCGGAGAGGCTGCAGAGGTGCATCCCCAGATGTCTTTGATATGCCGTGCGCTTCGGTTGAAACGCCTCACTTTCTTTCAACGACAACAAGTAAAAAAAGGAAAGACCTTGTTCTCTGGCGCTCAAGCGATGATGGGCGTTTGAACTGGAAATCACATTTAATGGCACTATGGGATGCTGCGTGCACCGAGAGGAGGTGTCCATAAGGAGCAGGGTGGGGTGCTCGGGTGGTGATGCGACCCATTTTAAAGCTGGACTAAAAATAGTCCTCTAAACCAACAACGGATTAAACTACAGTGTGTAATATGAAAGGGGGGTTACACCGCAAAAAAGAAAACTTTAGCATTTTGGTTCACTCTCACTGCACTGAGTGACCATGTTGTGTAGATAAACAATAGGAATGTGTTGACCAGTAAATATTTAGAATTGTATGTGTTTTTTTAATACTTTATTTCAGTATTGTTCTTAAATGGCTTATTATTATATTATTATTGTATCCAGGTCATATTTGGAGCAGCCTATTAAAAAGTAGTGTTACATTTATGGTTTATGGTTTATTTACTGGATCCCCATTAGCTGACGCCTTAGCGGCCAAAATGTAATACAGACAAAAACGTGCAAAACAAACAGTTAAAAATAGTACAAAGAGAATATAAATTCAAATAAAAATAGTACAGTCAGATACCTAATGGAAAACGTTAATAATGTATTTAATTGTTTTTTAAATGATAGCATCTAAAGGCTACATTGTGGCATTCCTGATGCAGAAGTAGTTTTTGATACTTCATGTCTGTCAAAAAGGTTAAACGGGAGACCGACTTTTCTTTCTAAAGTCATACTTCCAGCAGTTGACATGACTAATTATCACCAGACGGAGGGTCATATTTCCTGCCCTGACATCATATTAATCCCACGGGACAAGAACGGAGAATTAGTAGGCTACCTATCATCTTTAGATTAATGGGACAATAGGTTAGAGCCATGCTGCTGCCATAGTTCTGCTCTGTGTGGTACCCAGTGAGCTGGTTGAAGCCTATAGGGCTGCAGACTGAGCAGTATTCCCATCCTTCCTCCTTCATCCTCCATCCTCCTCCTCCTTCCTCCTCCATCCTCCTCCGTCCGACGAGTTGTTTTCTCCATCGTGTTCTTGTCGGCAGGACGGCGGGAACATCAGGGGATCCGTTTCCACAAGATTAATTCTCCAAAATCATGAGGCATGTGACAGCAATGTGCCGAGTGAACATAGCAGAAAAGTTGTTAAGATACGGATCCTTCTATATTATGGATGATTTGTGTTTGAATTGTCACTTCCCATCTGTCCCTTATCTCTTTGTATAATTTAATCCCGGATGCAAATTACGCGTCCGTCTTTGGAACCGTCCTTTCATGCCTCTCGAGGCCTGTTTGCAATACATTGCTATTGCGTGACTACGTTTTCAGAAGCAAATACATGCAAATCTGAGCCCTTATTGAATATGACATGCTAAAGCAACCATATTGCTGCTGCTATTTAGCACATAATTCATACAACATACAACAAAAGTATGTTTGCTTGGCTCTTGAGGACTGATTAAGAGGATGATGTGACAGCAAAGATGAAATAGCGTGCATACATTTCTATAGGTGGACAACAACGAAGAAAATACATAATTTTTCTGCTGCGAAGCAGGTTAATAAAAGGCCGAGCGGAGAGCTCTATTTTTATGCACCAGCGGATACGTGGCCATTGCAGCCATCCAGACACTCGGCAGCCTGACAGTTTAAAATGTGGAGAGAGAAACCGCTACGACATCATCCATTATTTATGCTACATTTCCTGGTAGTTGCCTCACACGCTCATATGCAGCGTTTAAGTCAGTTTGCCACTTCCTCGCAGACGCACACACACAAACACACACACAAAGACACACCTGAGCTTTGTCAGACTGGCCGCCGGTCCGCTCCGGGTAAAATCTTGGTAAAGTTTGATCTAACGAGGAGTCGGAGCCGTCGCACTCGTGCAAACAAACAGCTTCAATCAACTCACTGGTTCACAAGCCAGAAGAACTCCGGAGAACCAGGCCCAATTATTTCCGCTGTCACGGATCCCACGCAGTTTAAGCTCCGATTGTAACGTCAACGCTTTCTTCACTTCACGGCAAACAAAGGGTTAATGCTGAAATATGCATCGCTGGAATGCTCGAAGTACTCGGCCCGTATCTCCACAGCAAGGCCGCGAGCGGTTGTCGGCGCCAAGGCCATCTCAGCTACATTCTTACGTTTCATCTTCATGTGCGTCTCTGAATACTCGCAATGTTTATCCTTCCATTTACGGAAATGAAAGTCCATTTATCATCCTTGGGGACTGCAGTCATATACTTTTAAAAGTTTCCTTGACGTGTGAGCACCAGTTGCAGCGGTTCCTGCACAACAGAGTTTTACTTGGAAACACAGTGTAGTACAGAGTGTGCTGGGTCTTGGGAAAGCTTTTCAGAATAAAGTTGCAAATGAACAAAACAAACATGAAGATATATTCATTAAATATGTGATTTCAATCAGGAGAGACTTGTTTTAGAGTTTAATAATAATGTATTAATTGCATATATTTGAATAGTGCAAAATCTTTGGCGATTGGACTCCATCCTGCATTAGGATAAGGTGGTGTTGAAGAAGGGAGTTGCTGTAACCCGATGATGATGATGATGAAGATGATGATGATGATGAGCAGGACTGATGCTGACTGGAGGAGCCTGGGGGGGAGGAGGGTCACATCCGTTTGAGCTGAAATGACAACTGACAGCCGCAGAGAGGAGAACGTATTTAAAAGTTTGACACCAACGCTGTGATTGGCTTACAGCTCCGACTCAGATTGGTTGGTTAGATATTTGGAGTGACTTCAGATGAGGCAAACATTGAGACTAGGCTGTGTTTCGGTTGACAACCATCAGAAGTCGTGTGATGTTCGTGACCCGGCGAGCGAATGCCTCACATCGGCTCGAGAAAACGTTCTTATTTTACAGCGAAAACCACACTTGAGAATTTCTTTAAGGCGAGAAAATAGACGATACAGATTCATATTTTATCAGCGCTGCCTGGTTTGACAGTATAAACAGAATTCTCGAGCTCCGCGAGCAGCGACGGACACGCCGCGCTCGACGCTCCTCGTCGCTTATTGGTTGTTTTTCTTCGAGCGCGGGGAAATGTTGCAAATGTCACCACTAAAAAATAGGCACAAAAAAAAACCTTTAGAACCAAACACCTGCACAAATAATGCCGCGTTGGCATTCTGACGTCAGCATTTAGCTGCTTTTGGTCCTGAGTGCAAGCTCACGGGCTCATTTTGCAATGGACGGACGCAAACTAAAAATAGAATTGTGAAACTGTGTACACACATATGCAAAGTCAGCTGACTATATCAATACAATGAATTCTACTCGTGCACTGAAACAATGCTGTTATTTCTTTACTCCACAAATATCGAGACATGTACATGTTACGACAATGACTGTTGTAAAGACTGTTTTTACTAACCAGGGTTGTGTTTGCACTGTATGGGAGATATGCCATGTTTTTCCAGAGAGAGAGAGAGAGGGAAACTGTTGCTGTCGAGCTCTGATTGGAATCCTGTCTTGGCTAATAGCAGGATTATGTTTGAGTCCTCCTAAGCCTGCTCTGCTGGGTTTTTATTCAGTTATAGCCGGGGTATCTGCTGGGTTTTGCGATGAGAGAAGAGTTACCGGGTGTGTGAACGTAAACATTGTCTGGAGGAAATGTGGAGGAGGACTGAGGCGTTGGCGGGAAAATACCTAACGCTCAAAGTGACCGGATCCTTTTTTTTTTTTTTTTTCACACATCACAATCAAAGCGGTCTCGGTAATCGCTGTGTAGACTTTTCACTCATGAATAAACCCGGTGATTTGCAAGGTGCCAAAGTTAATCTGCTTTGCATAAATAAATTGGTAAGCAGCATCTGCTCCATCTACTAAGCTGGAAATGGAAGTCAGGAAATCAGAAAATTAGATAATTATGCATACACTACTGGCAAACCGGAACATGTGAATGAAATTAATGAAAAAAAAGGGCCCTTTTTGGTTTTTTTAAGGCAAGATGAGGACGGGAAGCGATAGCTGGAAGGGATCTGTGGATGCAGAGGCCAGCAGTGATGTTTTTAGCCAATACAAAGGAATCCAGTGCGATATGGAAATGAACCGGAGGAAAGACATGAAGTGGGGTCGGAGTGCACGGCCACACTAGAGAGATGTCCCTGATGAGACTCAAGGACGTGCTGAGGAAAGATCGAAGGATCAGAAATATCTATAATATAAGAGTTTCTTTAAAAGAATGATGTTCAAGTCATGTATATCACCACCAACATATTTTGAAGCATTTAAGATGAAATTATATTTTAATATGATTAAATTTACTCATTTACTCATTCATGAGGAAACTCAATTTGTAATCAGATAATTAAATATATTAATTGGAGTATCTTGGGTATATTTCACCCGACGTACCTGATAGAAAATACTTCTCATCAAAATATATTAAAATACAACAACACAAGGCGAATTGAAGTCCTCTTCTTTTATTTTAACCTGTAGAACTTCTCATGTGGGGACCCTGAAAAAAGACTCAAAATTGGGTATATTTTACCCCGAGCGTGTGTATTGAAACAACCAGGGATTGGAGCAGAGAGACACGCCCACCTTCAATAACATCTGTGAGCAGCATGAAGCTACACAAGGACCCACGCAACTCAGACAAAAGCAACACAATGAAAATGACGTAACCACAATCGCAAGGGTAAAACAATCACCCGACGTTAGTGTTTGAGGGTTAACGAAAGCATGAATCACGTGATTTGGACTTTGTCCAAGTTTCCGATCAACATTTCCGACCAATGACTTAAAGCCCATCACCCCGTGCCCTTCATCTCTGAGCCGCCTGACTAAACACATGCAGTTGAGAGTGGGCACATCCATTAAGGAGGTAATGTTGTGGTACCAACATTCCCAACAAGTCTCCCATGACTCCCAGTCCCTCCATTCCTTTTCCGGCTGATTGGCATAAAAGAACCAAAAAAACATCCGTCACCAGCCGTTTATGAAGCCGGTGCCTTTGCGTGCATAAAATGTGTGCGTGTGAACGCTCGCCAAGTAGAAAAGCCCGTGTCTGTCCTTTGCGGCGCCGTCTCCCAGGTGACACATTGCATCTTGTCACCACGGTGACTCACGTCACGCTCGCTTGGAGTGGTCCAGGGTCCGGGGCGACAGGAGAACGAGCACATGAAGCACGTTGGTATTCCCAACGACTTGCAATCACTGTCAACATACTCGAATGCACACACACACACACACACACACACACTCACCCAAAGGCGTTTACTCACACTTATCTGCACCAAACTGGGGAGATGCTAAATGATTTAAGGGGGGACCCTGGAACACGCCAGAGCTGATACAGTTTTACGGTTTTAAGGGCCCCCTGAACACACACTTTCCTCGCCTGCCACGTCACATGATGCCAACAAGCTGTGGAAAGCATCCTTTGGTGCGGCCGCGCTGCATTAATCCAGCGCAGGTGCTCTCATGATTAACTGACTGGGGATTATGAGAGGGAGCGGAACAATAAAGGAAGGAAAGGTCACAACACTGTTGGGAGCGAGGTCTACTCGCTCCAGCTTTTCCGGAGTCTTGCATTTTGCCTTAAATGGGTCGTCGTGAGCCCGCGTAGCATCGTCCTCGAGACCTGCAGCACAACAGTAAGTCGTCTAGCACCTAATTAAAACATTTTTTTTTTGTTGTCTTACGTAAATACTTTGCTAAATTTGGCATTTTACAGTCATCGCAATGTTTCCTGCAGGCTTTAGAATATGCCAGGGATAATTCTGAAATTGTGTGCTTGCTTGTTATTGCACATTATGGTGCACTGTGGCTGCCCAAATGGTTTTGGATTTAATGTGAAATGGCAGCAATAGTCGGTGGCCATTTACGGTGTTAATAGATTTGGAATAATGAGAGGAAGTGTTGCTTACTTGCTCCCACTGTTTTCTATCATTAAACACTCCATTGTATATTTAAAATGCTTTAGTTTTTACAATAAAATGTTGTCTTTCTTTTGTGTTCATCATGTAAAAGCTGAATATGTGGAAAGATGAGAGCTAAAAATGAATGTAAGCATCTGAAAGTGATCATTTCCATCAGTAAAATGCTCAAAGTCTTGTTTGAAATACAAACCAAGGACCTTTTTTCCGTCTTTAGGCTCCGATCATAACTTAAAAGCATTAGTGCCGAGGCTGAACTTCAGGTTCAGGCGACAGACTCACTCTTCATCAGTCAGAGAAATGCTTGCTGCTGCCCGCTCACCGCCGAGACTGAGAGGCGGAGGGGAGGAACATATGGTTCAGCGTTTCCCCCTCACAAGAACAGCACAGTAATCAATTCCGTTTAGTACAAATCCAATGCACTTAAACGTCCAGCGCGAATAACCAGAGGCTGCAGAGCAGAGGTACATTTATCGATAAAGCAATTAATTCAAACCCCACCCCCACACCTCATCTAGCCCCGCCTCCTCCGGACTGCTGCCTCGCCCCCCATCCGCGGTAAAAAAAAAAAAAAGGGCACGCGGGGGCACTCAGGTAACCGCCAAACAGGAACAATAACATTATGATTACAATGTAGCATTTTAGTCAGCGCAAGCTATCAAGAAAGGAAAAATAGTTCGGATAATGTTAGTTTGAGTGGAAAAAATAACCCAAAAGAAGACATTGAAAAAAAAAGGATAAATTAGCTCAACTTTATTAGCGTAACGTTACTTTTCCTTCGTAAAGTAACGTGTTGCAACGTCATTTATTGACGACACCACACTGACGCGGACTGCGCGGTCCGGGGCAAAATGTTAACAGGGACCGGGTGAGCACCAGTCTGTCCGCCACAGAGGAGAGAGACAGGGAGGAAGATACGAGGAGCATCCAGAGCTCCTCCGTCACCTCCGTCAAGTGCCACCGAGAAAGGTACAGCACGACCGGAATTACATGGTCAGCCTTCAGCGTAAAAGGGAACATTCCTCGGATATAAATCGAGGTGAGTATACGGAGCTACGAGCACTGTCGTTGTTTTATGTTCTGAAATAATGGAAATGATGACACCCATTTGTTGTCGTCGCTGTAATGCTGCAGTAGCATTCACAGTGAGCGGCGTGTAGCAAGATGTGTGCTGGAAGTTTTATTTTGAAAAAGCCAGCCGGCGGTCGCGCTTTTATTTTGTCCGGCTTCACGCGCTCTCCCCCGTCTGTCAGAGCTCGGTCGGGCTCGTAGAGACAGCAGGATGCCAAGGGGAGCACTCCGGCCCACGGCGTCCCTTTCACCGTCTCCCGGCGTCGTCTCTCGGCCACAGAAACTCTAATGGGCGTTTCTACTCTCCCGTCCTCGACGCTTGGATATTTTCGGAAGCCGAGAAATGAAGCGAATGAATGTGAGCAACAAGAAGTGTCCTGTTGTTGTGCCTCCTCTCTCTCCGTCTCTCTCTCTGTGGATGCGGTGCCTTTGTGGGTTTTTTTAGTTGTCTGTACAGAGGATTTAATGTAGTGTTCCGTAGTGGACTACCCAACTTTCCCCCCGCTTTTTGGTGTCTTTTTTCGAGGTTTTCCCGTCTTTGAAACACAGATTTCAGGATAGACCAACTCCGGGAAAAACCAGCGACTTGACATCTGCTCCTGGCGGAATAACCAATCGTTGCGGTTATTCGCCTTTGCAAGCATCTTTTCTGGGGTGGGAATACGACTGTGTGTGTTTGTGTGTGTCGTGTCGTACTATTTGTCTGTGTGTCCCACAGTGGCATGAAACCCACGAATGCGTCCAAGGACATGTATACAAATTACGCATGCACCGTGACGGTAGTAGGCTGTGCGTAATATCCTAGTATTGTACCCCCGTCTCACGAGCGCAAGGAGAGCCACGTTCAATGTCATGTCGGTGTTTTGGAGAAGAGGCATAGGCACCCAAACTTACTTGTGTGTCGTGTGTCTGTGTGTGTGTGTGTGTGCGCGCGCGCGCGCGCGTGTGTGTGTGTGTGTGTGTGTGTGTGTGTGGCATTGGGGTTATGCGTATGGCAAGGTTTTGTCACGCTGAAACATGGAGTGAAATATTCAAAAAATGCTTGCATATTTCATGTGAGATAAAAGATCAAACTGACACTTCTTGCAAAGTGCACTATTAAATAAAATGACCAGTGGAGCATTTTTTTGACATAATAACGAAAGTCCCAGAGGCGCATTTGTGCCCCCGGGAATTAAGTCAATGTCAGTAAATGTGTCCAAAGTTAGCAGCAAATTAAAAAGCTATTATATGCAGGGCCCACGCCTTTGCCATAATTAACGCGCCCCATGTGTGTGTGTGTGGATGGATCGTGCGCGTGAAGCATGCACGTCTGGTCTGGCCATGTGCGCCCCTGGCCGCGCTAACGTGCCTCTTTCTGTGCGTGTGCGTGTGTGTGTGTGTGTGCGTGTGCGTGTGCGCGTGTGTGTGCAGCCACGCTGGAAGTCGCCCACCATGTGGCCGTCGGGAGTGGGGAGCAGGCAGCCCTGCCCACGGGAGTCGGCGCTGCGCAAGGCGGCCATCAGCGGCAACATCAACGCCCTGCCGTACCACGTCCCCACCGGCCGCAGCGTCCGGGTCTTCATCTGTGCCAACCCCGACGGTAAGTCAGTGTGCACCCCCCACCCCCAGCCACACACACACACGCATGCCCACCATCTCCCCATCATACACACTCTTCTTCAAGCCTGCAGACCCTCACATTCCATAAGACACAGTCGTTGTGTTGTGACTCATTTTCATAATATGTATGTTTAATTATTTAAAAAAAAAAAAATAAATGAAGTATAGCAGTTTAGTAGCACACAGATCATAAAGTCTTACTTGTTTTGACAGATTTTGAGAATTAATCTGAAAACAAATTGCAGCTATCACCTATTTGGCCAAAAAAAAAGATAAACTTATTCAAGAAGAAGGTCATTGCATCAGGATATGAAACATTTTCCAAGCATGTGATCATGTGAGCCAGTATTGATTCAGGCCCATTTTGATGGAAAAACCAGGGTTCTCAGATTAAGGTCTGACATACGATCCACTTAACCCTATAGAACAACTGGAAAACATCTAAAATAAGGTTACGCATGGACATGTGACAACCGGGAAAATAAATAAATGGGCGCATGATTTATTCCAACCTGCCAACGAAACAACGTATTGCTCTCGACATGGAGTGCATGGTGTGAGCAGAGTGCAAGACAGTGTGGTCGTGAGGGAGACACCCAGTTGCAGCTCTGTATTTGAATATGCCCTCTGGGCAAGGGGGTAAAAATAGGCTCAGTAAAACTGGAGTAAACAAGGCAAGGGAAGTAGAGTAGGCTATGAGAGGGGAAGGGAGCGAGAAGGAGGGCACGCCAGAATCCCCCCAAAAAACAAGGTCGCTTTTGTCGATAGATCACCTCCATTCGCGTGTCCTCTCCGAACAAACACCTGTGAACCCAAAAAGACTGAATTGACCCCGGATGGTTGCGCTGTTGCTGTTGCGGCCAGCCGTCTGGCGCTGTGTGTCCACCTGTAGCTGACTCGGTCTTTCAGACCTTCCCGCCGCGGCACGCGGGTGGATGGGAAAAGGACGAGGGCGGCTATTCCAAGTAGCTCTTTTCACACCGTCGGCACAAGCGGAAAGACACACACTTCAGCCTGAGCTGTGAAAAGAGCTAATTTGGATGTGGTGTTTCCAATGAAGCGAGCTGCTGGTATCCAGTGCGGAGCATCGCTGGCTGATTCCCTTTTGCTTTGATCATATCACATTTGCATTAAGGTATTCTTTGCATCTATGTATTTTATCTAGCTCTCTGGGGATTTTACTCCAGTTTTAGCTGTAATCGGTTACTGAACACATTAACAGAAACTTCCCTAAAATATTCCTGTGCGGTGCTCATGATGAAATACCGTTACTCACAGCTGTGACCCAGGTCTGCCCTCAGTCCTGCTGCATAACCACGGTTCTCCCTGTTCACTAGAGGGGGCTGTCCATGCACTTATTTAATAGCGTTCACCTTACTGTACATGCAGAATGTGGTCAAATCAGACCAGCGACCAATCACGTGGCCCCAATGGATACAGTTCCCATTCTGATGGTACCCAGTACTTCAGCATCACCCTTTCAGTCCAATATTTGGGTTTACTTTTCCCAATAGGCGTCCTTCTAAGGTAACACACTCTCACTCCCAACTCGTCAAACACAGACGCTGTAAAAAATAATTTAATTTTTAAATAAACTTCCGTCTTCTCAGGAAGTTTATAAAAAAAAAAAACTCAATGTGGTTGATGTGAACGTGACTGACCAACCACTCACATCACTTAACATGAACAGCGGCCTCC
The DNA here is from genome assembly GCA_023566465.1 of Cottus gobio. Classification (NCBI taxonomy): domain Eukaryota; kingdom Metazoa; phylum Chordata; class Actinopteri; order Perciformes; family Cottidae; genus Cottus; species Cottus gobio. The sequence goes on along the minus strand of CM042233.1, from coordinate 4,971,113 downwards.
TGGGTGAAAGTCCTGTGTGTGTTTCTCAGCGCCGGTAAACAGGCGAGTGTTGGCTGCCAAAATTGTCCGAACATGAAATGTGAAACAAACCATCTGCCTTGAGCTGGACTTCAGTCGGACACCCTGTTTCTATTTATTCTCTGCCATAATTATATTTATTATTGAATGGGCTTGGAGAAAAAAATAAACCAGACAGACGCTGTGTGTGTGTGTGTGTGTGTGTGTGTGTGTGTGTGTGTGTGTGTGTGTGTGTGTGTGTGTGTGTGTGTGTGTGTGTGTGTGTGTGTGTGTGTGTGTGTGTGTGTGTGTGTGTGTGTGTGTGTGTGTGTGTGTGTGTGTGTGTGTGTGTGTGTGTGTGTGTGTGTGTGTGTGTGTGTGTGTGCGTGTGTGTGTCCAGCTGTGTGGCTCTCAAATGAATATTGAAAAAATTTCAATTTGGCTGCGCCATCGGATCTTCTGCCCTTTACGGACACCTCAATTTGAACAATAACTTAGAAAAAGCACATTGTCTTCCCACAGAAGAGAGTAGTTTAAGTCTCCAGCTGTACATGAGGAGACTCACTCTACAATGCAGTGACGTGGACTATAAGTACTCCAGAGTGGTTGCCAAAATGTAAGCTAAACAACTCATTTGAGTGGATTTACATCCTCCTTCCATAATGTTAATGAAACACTCAAGTTCTTGGCACAGGTGGGTGAATCTGTGCATGTGTGTGTGTGTGCGTGTGTGTGTGTGTGGCCACAGTCGATCAATTAAAAACCCAGATATCTGCTCTTGCCGGTAGCCAGACGGCAGCAACAAACCAGAGAAAAGCTTAACATGATTTATTTTTGTGTTTGTGTATACCGTGTCTCCTCTGTCAATAGTGTGTGTGTGTGTGTGTGTGTGTGTTCAGTCATAGAGATCCATATGAGCATATCTGGACTCCATTACCTTGCTGTAGTCACCTCAGGGGCTCTGGCAATAGGCCGCTACTTGTATGCAAGCTATCACTTAAGCTGTTTAAAGTTGATAAAAGCACGAGGCCTCAGGGATGCGATGCATGAAATCCATCCGCCCGTCAAAAGCTCCATCGTCAAGGCGCTTGTCACCACGGATACTACTAATCACATCACAAATCACCCCGCAATTATTCCCACTGTTTCAATTTCCTCTATTTGTCCTGTTCAGTTTTTGTGTCGTAGCTCAGATTTCCGGTCTCTTTTTTTTTTTTTACTTTAAGAAAATCTCTTTCTCCGCAATCATCCACTTTTTTTTGAATTGCGTCTGGTGAAAGAGAACAATGGAGAGGTGGCGAGGCGGACAGAGGGAGAGAGGACGGGTGGAAAGTACCATGTCAAGGGTGGCTTTTGTTTAATAAATTGCTTTTCAGGGGCTGATGATTTTTTTTTTTTGCGGGGGTGAGCCCGACACCCGTTGTGCGCAATGTGAAGTTTATGACGTGTTTGTTAGCTTATCCCGTCTCCCCTTGTCTCGCCCTGGCCTCCTGGCCTCCTCTCTTCTCCTGAAGGGAGAGAGAGAGAAAAACTCTGACTAGTTTGGCAGCAGCTTTTAGTGACCTCTCAGAGAGCTGGGGAACAATCCTGCAGCCCCGGGACATCGTTTTGACAATTTCAGCAGTTGCTCTCACACACTCGTCCAACTCCCTGGGTGTTTGGACCATTTCGTGGAACATACTGTAAAAAAAAATATACCTCATCAGGGAATGATTGCAACGGTAGCGAGCAGCCCGCCGGATACACCTGAATAAAATTACACCGTGCTTATCCACTTATAACCAACATAATTAACCCCGAGAAAGCTAGTGTGGTGTGCAAGTGGTTTATAACTAATGGGGATTTTATGTGCACATCAAATGCTCTACTGGGGAGAGTTTGGAGGCTTAATGCTGATCATTGAGATTGAAAATGAACAAAATCTTACCGGTAACTTCTACTGTATGTTTTATTCAATGTGTTCCTGGAGGATATATTCATTTTTGTAATCTCTCACTATTTTTAAGTACTTTTATAGTCTTGCCAAACAGTTTTCTGTGGTTTTTGCGCGCGGAAATGTTGCTCGATCGAAGGCGTGATCCAGATCACCATATGTTCTACTTCTAATTGTGCATATTCATAAGCTTCCAAACTCTAATTCCCAGGTTTTATTCATGTAAAAAGAAAGAATATGTTGATGAATTTCCCAAAACTTAGAAGTAACAACTTCACTTCGAAAATACAATGAATATTTAACACATCTCTCACACTTTAATTCTCCTTGGAATATAATTCTCCTCGCTTCTCGAGATGCCGCCACATCAAGGACACTGACAGGAAAGACTTAGTGCATGACAATATTTACCATCCTAAAAGAAACACAGTTTTTCAAGATTAAAAAGTAACACTGGGGATTGGAAAATAAAATGTGACGATCTGCCTACGAGCCTCCTAGTGAGGTAGTATACAATAAAGTGATAAACACTATACCAAAGCTCCTTATGTTACAAAAAGCAAACCATCACAAGCTTACCACCTACTACTAAACACGTAATATATTTGCTTATATTAATTGCTGGAAACAGGGCAGGTATTATGTTGATATCAGCAATATCGCACCTTTAATTTAATTACTGTAAGTTTGACAGGTGATTTAGTATTTAAAAAATAAATATATTTTTCATTCTACTCCATTTAAATCAGCTTATAACCAACAGAAATCTCAGACCATGTCCGCCATATTTCTTTCAGTCTTCATTAATTAAAACACATTTTACAGGAAACAAACAGACCTGGCAACCCTTCATTGACCTCGTTGGTCAATGATTTGTCTGAGATTGTTGAAAATATTGGTATTTGTGTCCAGTCATTGATAAGAACATGTCAGTCCTAACGTCCATCCCCAAATCTATGTCTTTAGCCCTGATCCAAGTGGTGACTACAGATGCAGCAGATGTATAATGTATATGTATAAGCGTGGCATTGTCCAACTACAACAATAGAACAGGCACAATATTGGATTTCAGCCAATATCCAATACGCCGAATTTTCCAAACCCATTGTCCGATGCCGATGCACACTCATATTTATCCCCACTAAACTGCAGAGACAATCTCCTGCTGAGGAATTAGCATTCTGCTATTGTTGTGCCACTGTTATCCTGATGCTCCACTTCAGATGCAGACGTGAAACACAATGATTTCACAATGTTCACATCCACTGTGCAGAGTAAGAAAACTATCCAACATGTGTAAAACATGGCGTGTTCTTTTGAATGTAGCGTGTCCTGAGCAGAAACAGATGTTTACAGCAGCAAAGGCCCCCATGTCCTCGCTGGTAACGAGAAAATAAAGGATAATACTGAGTGAAGTTTTGAGAGAGTGAAGAAGACATCAGTCAATATCAGTCCTTCTTCCTTTCCTCTGTCCTCCGCCTTCCGCTGATGTGATTCCTGCCTGGAGGTACCGCTGGTAGCAGCTAAATGGATGGTTAACGGGTTGCTAGTATAGCGCCGTTCTAGTCTTCCGACCACGAGCCGAGGCCGGTTATCACCAGCCTTTTTATCGTAGGGGTTTGCAGCGGTTTGCAGCGGTTTGCAGCGGTTTGCAGCAGTCTGCAGCAGTCTGCAGCAGTTTGCAGCAGTTTGCAGCAGTTTGCAGCAGTTTGCAGCGGCTACCGTGCTCAGGTGCCACCTGCCCGTGAGGATTCACCGTAGGATAAAAGTCTTCCACAAGACCACGTCGGCACGGACTGGAGGGAGCCGGGGGATCGAACCGCCGATCCTCTGATTGAAGGACGACCCGCTGTGTGTGTGTGTGTGTGTGTGTGTGTGTGTGTGTGTGTGTGTGTGTGTGTGTGTGTGTGTGTGTGTGTGTGTGTGTGTGTGTGTGTGTGTGTGTGTGTGTGTGTGTGTGTGTGTGTGTGTGTGTGTGTGTGTGTGTGTGTGTGTGTGTGTGTGTGTGTGGAGGAGCTCAGAGAGCAGAGGAGATGTTGCAGCGAGATAATAAATTACAACATTGTTTTTTTAGTATTGATAAAACATCTGCTAACGTTGTAGCTTATCAATAGCTACAAACTTTAACTACGAACTTCATAATTTAGCCCTAGTCGGATCTATAATATCGGGTTTCGGTTCCCGTCCTTACATAGAAGCCATAGAAAAGGAAATATCCATTTCTGGCTCAAGCTGATATTTCATTTTAACGCCCCTTATCTGTCGATACCGACGACATGCCGATATCGCTGCACCTCCCGAGAATAAAGTTGACACGAAATCTGACACGTTGGACGCAATCATGGCTGATTGGACCGTCTGAGATTATGTCAGGAGGCCAGAGATCGTAATCTAGAACCTACAAGATAACACGAGGTGTGCGTGGCCACAGACTCTTGACAATCAGTCATCGTGGCGGGCTGTAATTGGGCTGTAAAAACGTGTAGTGTGTCCCCGGCATGGAGACTGTTCCCAAGGCAACATCTGCTAGCACAGATGTTACCCAGTGAACTTGTTACAGTACATCCCCGCGTTGGGTAGAGTAACACTACAACACGACAACCACTCTGTGCTTATTTAATCATACACAATGTAGGTTACTGGCAGAGAAACAGGGAAGTCCCCATCGCTGTTACATCCAGTCATCACCATGATTTACTGTGAAGGTTTTTTCCTTTCCTCCCCTCCTCGATGCTTAACAAACCATCTCTGGACGGTGGGTTTCCCTCCTCGTGATTCAGTGTTCTGATCCAAGGCGAGGGGGTCTCCCTGCGCAGCAACATCTGGCCTTTACGGACGGCTGATTTACACAGCAACAGTTTGCCTTCAGCGTCTTCCAGGTCATTCGGTATCGATTTGCTCACTGGCTGTGCGTTTGCATAATTGCGAGTTCAGCCTCCGTTCTGCACACGAGAGGTGTGTGTGTGTGTGTGTGTGTGTGTGTGTGTGTGTGGCGACTCCAAGTTTTCGAGCAACAGCGCTGAATAAACTGAAATATGCAGCGATGAGATGCCGCGTTCGTTGAGAGAACGGCTTGAATTTGAACTAAGGCTGCAACAAAAGATACAAATCGTCTCTTGATCATGATCAGTTTTTACAATTATAATTGTTCATTCTATAAAATGCAAGTAAATGCATTGTGAAACCATAATGTGTGCATATGTGTACATTTGACCAGCAAAGTAATTGGATATGAGACGGATTGGCCGATCAGCTGACAACCAGCCAGCGATCTGAACTAATGAATGAAAATATACTTTAAAGACCATCAAGTTATGATTACAAATATCTTGCAAAAGGATGTTGCAGATATCAGTAATGAATATCCAGTCTAGCTAATGGTTTATCCAACAAAGATTTGCATATCTCTGAATCTGATGAACCCTTTAAGCACCTCAGACACACACACACACACACACACACACACACACACACTGTCAATGTGGATGACCACCGTGTTACAGCCTGGGTCTATTAGCCGAGACACTGGTCTTGTTGACTCCTCCCTCTCTTTTAATCAGAGATCTCGGAGCCTCCGTGCATACCCAGAGCCTCTGGAGTGTCGTATCTTGAGGAGAGCCGAGTGATTGCTTTGTCAGAGCCTTGTTGATGAGATGATGACTGCTATCTGGAGGAATGAAGCACCAGCTGAAGCGATGTCAGCGTTTGGTTTAGCCGTTTGGCTTTGTGGTAATGAGTACTGCTGAGACGTTGGATTTGTGAGGATTAAATCATTCATAATGCAACAAAGAAAAAGGCCAAACCATCTCGGGTTTCAGTTTTTTCAAATGTGAGGATTTGAGGATTCATTGCACTGGGAATTGGATATATTGGGTTTGGAATGTAGGTTAGAGGAAGCCAGCATTGTGAAGATGTAATTATAAATGGACACTTGAATCACCTTAAAGACTGAGCATCGATTGGAAAATGAAAGGGATTGATCTCAATAGCCGTTGCATTGAGTATAAAGGAAAGAAGGAACCAGCATTTCACTTTATTTCTATGTTGAATCTACAGCCCGTGTTCTCTGAAGGAGGAGGGAGGAGGACAGGAAAGAAAAGGAAGTGTGAAAGACAAAACAAAGAGCTGACAGGACGAATCTGAAAGGAGAGAGAGAGATCGGCCGGCACTATTGAAATAAACAGATTGGAAAATTGGAGGGAGGGACACACACAGCGAGGAAGAGAGGGCGAATGCAACATCCAGGCTTTGTTCCTTTGCATGTGGGTGTGTACACAACAGACACACACATACGTCAGCCTGCCATAACTCATCATCATCCCACAGAAAAGAGAGAGCGAGAGAGAAAGAGGGGGGGGGGAAGGCGTCTTGCCGATATCAGCACAACACAAACAACAACAACACACTTTAGTCGATCAGGTGGCGACACCGAGCAGCGCGGTTGCGCGGCGCGACCTTTCTGTGCGTCGCCAGCAAAACGACACGAACCACGATGTCCCCGTTAGACGTAACGGCTTTACTGTAACGCGGCTGATGGGATTAGATGAGCGCTCCACTGATGCCATTTATTCCATTTGCATACTATTACAGCCGTCGAGATTTTGATTTGACATTTCGCCCGGGTGGCCGTGGGCGTGTGTGTGTGTGTGTGTGTGTGTGTGTGTGTGTGTGTGTGTGTGTGGTCAGGGCCTAAAGCCTTGCTATAGATAGACGAGGGAAAAGATTGGTTGGACTAAGTTTGTGGGCTCTTCTGCTCACGCTGCGTATGACGCGGTTAGCGGCGTTAGCGCGGCGGCGTCCACCATGTGTGTTTCGAGGCAGCTCTCTCTCGGGCATGTTCTGTTTTTAACTATCCGTCCACACCCTTCAGAAAAAGAGAGGGAGGAAGAGGCTGGGCCTGTCCAAATACATTACAGTAACCATTTGGAAGACAGTGAAAAAGGGACGACAGGAGGAAAGAAAGTGGGACACAACAAGACGCCGTGGGCACTCACTCTGCGACTGTCCAATATGATCACTGCCTTCGTAATGCTGCATAATCCCACGTTCTTCAACAGTGTGTGTCGGGCCGGCTGCTGCTGGCTGCAGCTCTTCTAGTATTTTGTTTATGGGTGTAAAAAAGGTGTTGCATGTTCAAAAATTACCCACATAAACGCTGACGCGCTGCTGGCGTTACTTGTGTTATATCGGAGGGGAATAGTTCATTCACCCCCGATATTAAAGAAAAATGGCCGACAAAGACCTACAAAGATCAGATCTGATCTGAGGATATTTTAGTGATTTTTTCCAAATATGACTATTTGCTAACCTTCAGAGAACTACATCATATTCTGAGCAGAACTATAGCAGCATGTAAAGATTTAGTCGCCCTCCCCCGTGTGTTTTACTCTTAGCTTAGCTTTTAACGTTAACCATCACAGTGTGAAATAAAGTCTTACTGACGATCGTTATGTGGCAATATTCAGTAAAATATGTGATCAAGACATTGGCATTGTATTGCTTTTCTAGTCGTGGATCTCCGATAATAATGTTACATTGTAACCGACCAATCTGTGTTGAAATTATTAGTCGGGGAACAACAGTTACACGATGATGCGTTCAGGCTCTTTCCAGTGAAAATGAGTACTGGGCGAATGTAAATTATAGCGTTATCGCAATGCGTTCAAATGTAACCTCGTAAAATGTAGTTCTGGCGATTAACTTGAATAAACGCAGTTGTTCGCTGATGTTTATCACCGTTAGCTGCGACCGGCCGGCTCGGCGGCTGCCATGTTGAGAGCCGTGTGGAGACAATCGATTGCTCTGCTTCTCGTCTCTATGTTATGCTTGTTTTTCTTGGTGCTTGTTGGTTAAACATGTCCTATTTCTTTGGTTTCCAGACACAGAGGCGGAGAGGAACGCACTGAAAGAGCACGTCTACCCCAAACTACGAGACTTCTGCAGGGAGAACTATGGCATTGAATTCCAGGTATAAGGGCATTCCCCTTTTTCCACCGAGAGTCTTCCTTCGATTTTATTTCCTCTTTTTCTCTATTTTTCCAATACTGACTGTTAAGTGCCTCCAACATCTACTTTCATGGCTTGCACAGTGCCTGGAGGGGCCCCAAAGCAGCATGCCGGGATGTCCCTTTAAGCAGACAGAAGGCCAGCGAAGATAAGGCTCCCATCAGTGGTGGCTGGCCCAAATCTAGCAGTGGATAAGGCAGCGTGGAGCGAGGGCCTTCCCTTTGTTGTTGTCAGAAGAATTGCAGCATTCCCTCCCCGTGGTGCCCACTGATCAAGATCATTTGCATTGCAAATCAGCGTCACTGTACGCGGAGAGATTGCTATCAGAGGTTTGTTTGTTTAACAAATGCAGGGGAGCCCTTGAGTCAGGGAGAGATTGCCGCCATAGTTCGAAGGATTCGAGGAGATTTCCGTGACCCCCCCCCCTCGAATTGTCTTTGCAAAGCTGAAATCAGCAGGCTGTCCGCGGATAATTCTCGTTTCATGCCAAGAATGTTTGGATCGTAAACAGCTGAGAGCACAAAGCAAATCAAAAAGGTGTTGTAACAAGACTTCATACAATAGTGCTTAGAACACCGCCCACATATTCACAGGGTTTGGTCCAGGCTCTGGGAGTTTGGGGCTCTTCACTATGGTAGAAACACAAATTGTACACACAAACAGTACCGGGTGTACAGGAAGTAGCAATTTGCAAACGTGTACTGTGTGTTTGAACACTAGGTCCTAATGGCAGTCAGTCTGAATCAGTGTTTGAATATATCAATCTGTAGACCGAGGGGTCTTATAATGGCGGCCTGATTGGAGGACTTGAGCTGAGATGAGAGGGCGTCGTGAAGGGTCCTGTGTGATGAGGGCTGTTTTAGGTCGAAAAGTTAAATGAAGAAATTCAGACGTATTCCCTTAGTTAGTCCGGTTTTTACTTGAGTTGGATGCACTATAGCTTTACATTGTTGTCTTTTTGTAAGCTTCTCCATGATGGTTTGAATACAATTTAAATGCTCTTTTTTTTACAATGGTTTGTCAGTGAATGGGAGGAGTCCTTTACCACAATCACTCCAACTGTACAAAGTCAAAGGGTCAACCCGACCGGACGATCTCACCACCGATGCCGAATCCCTCACATTTTTTGCGTGTGACAGGGAAGTGCCGGATGATGCGAGCGGAGACGTTTCTGGCTCCGGTATCCGTGGCCACGTGTCTGTCTGGTGATTCAGCTCGCTGTGACGAAGCGTGAGCTGAAATGATTATGCAGAGGGCCTGGGAGTTTATACTATGACTCACTTACTCTCCCTCCTCCTCCTCCTCTTCTTCGTCTATCCGACCCCCCCCCCCCCCCCTACTCCTCATCCCCACCCACGCTAAGTGAGTGAGAGTTGGCACCTTGGCTGAAACCACAGATTTCTTGTGCGTGATAATATTCGGTCACGTTTTTGTCGTGTATTTACGTTGCGTGGATCATTTTGCGTTCATCTTTTGCTTTGATTCGTAATTTACATGCGATTCCCTCCCCCCCCTTTCACACACACACACACTCCGTCTCTCACACACACATCCGCTGGCACACGCTGACACACATATGCCAAGCTGATAAAAAAAAAAAACCAATTCTCCCCGGTCCCTCATCACTTGGCTCAGTTTCCATCCAGAACGCTCCCGTAAGAGGATGGAGCCGGATCGCGGGAGAAGGAGCGAGGGATGCGAGGCGAGGAAGAGGGCGTGGAAATCCAGCCCGGGGGGCAGAGGGCTGCATCCTCATTCAGTCAGCGCTCAGCAGCTGGGATCATTTTAACATGTGTGTAAGCTAACTTCCTGTACAACACAGTGAGCAGAACATAAAGGCCTCAGCACGGCTGTGAGCCCACCACAACACTGCTGGTGCTCTCACACGGCTTCTCTCCCACCTTATTGTTATCTTTAAGACGTCAATCACTGGATTTTAAACCGAGCTCACATCCCAGAACATTAGTCTGGAGTTGGACCCGGCTAAGGGGTCCAGATTGTGTTTAATTGAATGAGGTTTGTTGTATTGGCACTCATCTGGGGTGTAACACCTGACTGGAGACGCTGGAGAGACGTATGCTGCATTATAATCATTTTTAAGAGAACGTTTTCTCTACGCGAGGCAGAGTGTGTGATGATGAGAGGAGGTACTGCTCCGTCGACCATGGCCGCTTGCTAATTGGACTTTTTTGGACCACATTTCGCATCGGATCTAATTATTCTCCGGTTTTCTTTGGATTGGTTTGGGCCTCTTGCTTTGAATATTAATTGATTTGTTTACAACCAGGTTTGGGTTGATATTTATCTGTGTGTATGTATGATACATACATTGTATAGAATACATATTTGGTGGCTTGCAAGGCTCCTGAGCAACATGGAATATGCATATTATGTCTTTCATATGTGGTCTTCTGCCACCTGTACGACTTATGTCTCTTTTGTTGTTGTTGGACGACTAGTTTTGGAAATCAAAATAGGGTCCATATTTTTCAGATTGATAGTTATTCATCCATTCTCTTGTTTTTTTTAACTGTGGAGAGAGTTTGCCTCTCGACACGCCGCGTTGTTTCCTTTGCAAATGTATTATATCGGCACAAATACAACAACACACCTTCTGAACTCAAGTTTATTTTGCGTTCCACCTGGACAGAGACAAAATAAAACTCACAAAATAAACCTCTAGTGAGTTTATTCCTCTGTTCCAACAATCACCAACTCTGGTTTGATCCCCAGTCCAGTTATCATTGCTTGACTGTCACTTTCTCATCTGGTTTTAAAATCCCAGTTCCCCTTATCCTAACCCATCTTCCACTCCTTCAATCATCTCGTTACATCTCAACCGCCCACATGCTGCGTTAAACCCAATCTCGGGGTTACCGGAGGCCGTAAATACCGCGGTCGGACCGCGGTTGCCAAACTCTCTGTCCGTCACACGCAGTGAGACGAGTGCAATTATAATAAAAGTTTCCCGGCCACGGCCGTCACTCCGACGTCTTTTGCAAGCGGCGAGACGGGGCCGAGAAATGAGGGGTGAGATGACATTTCACAACCATTTTTTTGCAGCCCGTAATGCTTGAACTTTTAAAAAGCGTCAATTTAGCTTCGTCAAAGAAAACCACAATGCTCTTAGAATATGTCGCCCACTTAAAAATTGAATAGCTAATGCTTATATATGCTGAAAATATGAAGTAAAATGTATTTTTCTGTGAATATGCTTCTTATAGTCATACTAAAAGGAAATCTCAAGTCGAACTATGTATTTCAGATTGATATTTCCAAGTTGTACAGTAAAACCTCAGGAGAAACCGGTCAAAGCGAGTCGTTTCCGATGCCCTTCCCTCGGTTTACCTGCTCAATTTGCCTCCCGCTCGTCTCTCCGTCTGCTCCTTTCACTCCTTGGCAGTCGGCCATCGTCTCCGTTCCCTTTCCACCTCCGAGGCTGTTTTCTCCGTCCGGGCTACGGAAACACATCAACATGCCGACTGCCTCCACAGTAAAGATAATCAAAAATCAAACATGAAATGCCTCAAAGGCTTCGGTTACACTTTGCTAGTGAAAGCCACGGGAGAGCTACTCATTCGTATTACTGTCACCGTGATGATTATATTTTCACCCCTGTCAGTTTATCCGTTGTCAGCAGGACCTCTCAGAGAATAGGAGCATATTTGTGTGGCATTTGATGGACAGACAGGCCTGTGAAAAATCAGTTTTTATCCAAAACATGGAGACTTCTCGCCGTTAAACAGATTTCATAATACTGTTCGTATATTGAGAGGTGAGTATTCGTAAAATGTGAAATAGTTCTCATTTATTTCAAGTGGCCTCTAGTAACACCTACTTTTTTACCCACTCTTCTGGCCCTCGAGTTCAGCCTTGGTCGACTGCAGGCGATGGGATCAATGAAACCAATAGACTGAGAGGAACTGGTTGTCCAGTACAGTAGATGCAAAAAAAAAAAGCCTGTTTCTTCAATTCACAGCCGTGAGATGAGAATAAGTAATAGCAGCTGCGTTGACACTTTACCAGTACTGTATATGTATGGATCTCTTGTATACCCAGATGAGCTTCATCCTCCTGTAGTCTCAGTCCTGCAACAGAAAAGGCCTCCAAACGGACCTCTTCGGTGCCGACGTCACGATTACATCACGGTGTTAGCTGGAGGCAAAACGAAGGAAAGACTGGAGGCCGACGACGAATCCCCTCGGAGTGGTGGGCTCGAGTTAATTACACACAGAACATTTCCTCTGGCCAGAATCGTAGGAGTCTGGCTCCAACGGACCTTTTGAGACGGAAAACTATGGTTTGAGGCTCTAGCGAGCTACGACATTATCGACGCGCATCATAGATGGAGGGAAAATGTGGCTAATAGTTTAGCTTAGCCTCAATATAGGCACTATTAGCTAACTATTATGCTCCTTAAAGGGCTCTGTCAGCCCTTTAAGGAGCATAATAGTTAGCATCTCCCTGAGTAGTTTTATTAAAAAGGTCCGCTCCCTCCTCCGCTGGGGCCTCATTATCGCCACCTGAAGTCACGTGACCGCATTAGCGTGGGCTACCTGGCGTCTTTGACCGGCTCTTAACCTGAACTTGCTGCGGTGGCACTGTAATTACCGCAGTGTGTCACCCAGCGTGACGGATTCTCTCGGGGGCACGCCCGTTAGATTCCCCCCCTCGGCGCTCATCGTCGGCAACCCCAATCAGCTCCTTTTAGGTTTGTGAAGTGGAAACGGACCGCTTATCAAACGCAGGCAGACTATTGAAATGTGCAAAGTAAAACGGAGCTTTAAGAGATCTGACGTTGAAGCCTCAGATCCCCGCTCACCCCCCGTTCCTGGGATCTGTCTGTGCCTGTTTTTATGTTCAAACTCAGTTTTCATATCACTGCAGAAATTGTATATTTGGCCATGGATTTGCTGCTAAACCCCGTATTTTCCTTGAGCACCATAAAGCTGTATTCATCAAACATTCTTAGAGATTTACTACATGTTCTTGATAAAAAAAAAATGCCTCTAGTGGAAAGCTTAAGATATATTTATGTTGGCACCGCATCTATTTCTGCTGTTGTTTTTTTCTTTGCCTGAGTCTTTCTGTTGGTGGTTTTTATTTTTCCCGCCTGAATTCATGCCCTTTCTTCCTCGGCATCTTGGGCATAATCCCAAAGTCTAATAGTCTAACATTCAATAAATGAAAAAAGGTTTCTCCTGCACTTGACCCGCCACGGGCAAATGCCTTCCAAGGGCATTAGAAAGCTTCTTAGCAGAAGCTGCTTCGGCTCTTACGTAAGCGCCGCCGCCCCCACTCCCATATAGTTTAGTGGGAGAGGAAAGAGGAACGAGTGGGGGAGAGGGAACATAATCAGAGAGAGGAGCAGCAAAGACAAAGCAGAAGTTGGCATGCAAGAGAAAGCGATGAGGAGGAGGAGGAGGAGGAGGAGGAGGAGGAGGGAGGAAACTGGGAAGCGGTTCCAGCCAAAGCCAATCCCACAGGAGGCCTCATCCAACTGGGCCTCGCTTGAAAACCTTAAACTTAATTCATGCGTCCTTGCCCATTTAGGATATTCCTTCTCTCCTTCATCCTTACGTCCATACTCCAGGGATGGCGATGGGACAAATTGAATCAGTGCCTCCTCCCTGCAGGTAATAGATGTTTTCATTTAGCTTTTAATTACCGCGCATCCTCCCGATCGCCGGATGAAACCCGGTAGAAACCGGTCGTAATCGGGGGGGCGCCCATCTCACCCCCCATCCTCCCCCCATCCTCCCATCCGCCGGTTGTCAACGCGGTTGCGGTCTCCCACACGTGTGCGTTGGACGTTGGAAGTCGATTAGTGACACTGATACACAGTGACTGATGTGCCATGCGATGGGGTTTCCACATCAGTGAGGCATGCTTATCGTGTGTGTGTGTGTGTGTGTGTGTGTGTGAGTGGGAGAGTTGTTGTTTTCCAAAGTAAAAGCCTTTTGGTGCTTCAGATAACAGAAAGGGGCTTGTAACTAGCAGCCCTGTTATAAAAGTTTTCATCCCACGTCCATTTATCTCTCTCTTGGTCGGACTGTCAAAACAATCGGTCGCTCTGCAGATAATAAATCTGCCACAACTTTGAAAATCTGTTCATCTTTTTTAGTCATTAATTAAGCAAGACGTGCCAGATATTCTCTCGTTCTAGCCTCTCGAATGTGGGAATGTGAGCCTTTTTCTCTGTTTTATATCATCTGAATGATCTAAATAAATATTGATAACGGAAATAATACAAAATAGAATATATTTGGTCCATTTGGAACATGCATTGGCTGTACAAACGTATTTAAATGGGTCTTTCAAGATGTTTAGTAGACTAAATAATCATAGAAATCCATCTCAGACCATAAACTGGTTACGATGTTTCCTGAGGTAATAAATTAAGTGATAAGTAGCGTCATTTTCTCATAGACTTCCGATATATTTTTGCAACTGGATGAGTCTCCCCCTGTTGGTCAGTAGAGAGAATGCACCAATCAAGACACTACTCAGCAGAAGGGAAATCCAATAAATATGTATTTTCGTGCTTTCTAGTACTTGCTTGTTGTCTTTAATTGAAGCGTCACCTCCATATCGTTAAACATATACATAACTCTAGTTTGAGGCGTTACAGGCAACAAGGTTGGGTGCAACAGGAATAATTGCTAATGAAGATACGTGTTAGTTGCAGCCTGAGGCGGTTGGTTGACGTCTCCCTCCACGGCAACGCAGCTGCTCGCGGATGCACAACAACAATGGAGCAGATGAGCCGAGGTGTAGCTCCACCAATACCGGGCGAGGACAATACCTCCTCCGCCTGTCAGTCATTGTGGCCGGCTAAACTCATTTGAGCTAGCTAGTCTGGTGGAGCATGAAGGAACAGGGCTGCTCCGCCTGCCATCAGGGAGGCCAATGAGTACAATCGATAAGAAGAAGAAGAAGAAGAAGATGCACGTTATTAATAGGGATGCAACGATACCATTTTTTACAAACCGATACGATACCGATACTTTTTTTTTGTGTACTTGCCGATACCGAGTACCGATACCGATACTTCTTAGATTTGGTCTCCATGAAAGTGCAATTAATTTGGAGGCAGATTTTATTTTATCCTCTGCAGATTATGTCAAGCCTATAGTACAAAATTAACAGAAGGCTATCCCAAGCTTTAAACTTCTTGTGGAAGTCCCTCTAATGTCGGACCATAAAACGCCCCGTGTCCGGGTTCATAATGTAAGCGATAATATTAGGTATGAGCAATTATATAGGAAGCTGTGTTCCAAGTTATGTTTCCGGTGCTTTTATTGTGGAGGGAGAAACGGAAAGGAAAAGAGTGGAATTGTGGGATATACGTGTGTGAAGGAGATAAAAAAGTGGTTCAAGTTACCCTGCAGCGTGTTTTCATTTTATTAGAATTACAAATATAGACACACAACAGACACTCGGCTACAATAATATCATCCGTAGCCGCACAACAGCGTCTGAATGAGGCCGCTGCCGGCGCTGCTTCTGGTGGATCAGCAACAGTTTGATTCAAACCGGCAGGACGGCGGTGATGACGCGCAGAGCTTCTCAATTATAGATGTATTAAATATGGAAAATTTCAACTCTCGCGTCTAACGTGCCGCCGGCGTAAATTTGCGTCTGTCGCAACCACACGCGTCTGTGCATAGACTTTACATGTAATCTGGTCGCGCGAAACATTTGCGTCGCGTTGGGACGGACTGATTACAAGTAACTCCGGGGCTGTCAGCCACTAACAAGAGCACTAATATGAGCACTAATATGTCATACACACGTATGCAACACCGGTTAATAAGCACAATATCGATAAAGTCTTGTATTGTACTCGCGTCTCACTTTTCTCCTGTCTATTGAAAGAAGTGAGCGCTGCGTAGCGAGGATCCAAGATGGCGGCTCCAGATTCTGCTGTTGAGACAAACTGGCCATCTGATTGGACGGCAAAACAACTTGGATAGCGTGATTGGCTGCTCAGAAGTTGAGACTGTTGAGACAGTTGAGACAGAGAAGAGTGTCTCCGGCTCCGCCACGGGGTTGCTTCTCCACAAAGCGCGACCAGTTTGTTGTAGTGAAATACTGTTGAGTGAGTATCGGTTCTTGGTATCGGTCATTGAAACCGATGCGAGTACGAGTATTTAACGCAGTATCGACCACCGATGCCGGTGCATCCCTAGTTATTAATGTTAGAGACGGAGGCCAGAGCCCGTGTGTGTGTGTGTGTGTGTGTGTGTGTGTGTGTGTGTGTGTGTGTGTGTGTGTGTGTGTGTGTGTGTGTGTGTGTGTGTGTGTGTGTGTGTGTGTGTGTGTGTGTGTGTGTGTGTGTGTG
This sequence comes from Cottus gobio, assembly GCA_023566465.1. NCBI lineage: Eukaryota > Metazoa > Chordata > Actinopteri > Perciformes > Cottidae > Cottus > Cottus gobio. The sequence continues at coordinate 4,954,833 of CM042233.1, read as the reverse complement.
TGTGTGTGTGTGTGTGTGTGTGTGTGTGTGTGTGTGTGTGTGTGTGTGTGTGTCAGTGAAAGTCAGCATTAGTTCAACTAACATTAGCGTAAACCTACTGACCCCCATTTGCACTTCAATTCCCTTAAATGCGGCGCTTCTCTGCTTAACTGTTTTTGATCTTTTATTATTCAGAGTGCAGGGTGCTGGGTCATTTTAAATGAACCTTGTCTGTAGTACAATAAGAAAGCAAAAAAAGTGTAGGAGAAAAATTCTGCAAGAAAAAGTGCTACTGAATACAATGAATACATTATAAAAAAAGCATTATTGAAAAAGTGCTACTGAAAGTGCACTGAATATATTGAATACATTATTATTTTTTGCACGTATTAGAAACTACAGTAACTCTTGGCCCATGTTTGTGTGTCTCCAGGTGGTGGACCTGTACTGGGGCGCCGACCCAGAGGAGTGGGACAGTCCAGAGCTACAGCGACTCCGGATGAAACTCCTGGAGGAGTGTCTGAAGACGTCCTCGGGGCCGTGTTTTGTTGTAAGTATTAAAGCAGGAACGCAACAGGTTTCGGTTTGAAACGCGTTTCATTGAACAGTCGCCGTGTGTCCGGAAAATCCTCCGCCTCAGTCATCCCTCTCCATCGACACGGCTCTGATGCGGGATTGTTCCCCGGCTGTTTGCTTTTCAGATCTAATATCTGTGTGAAACTAGCTTAGAAGAGTGAAATCTGAATTTTTCTTGCCAACTTGTCATTTTACACATCGTTGCATGGTCGCATTTGAAAACTGACACTGGAGAGTCAGCAGCTTTTGAAGTCTCTATTCTGTTGACAGCGGATAAAGATATGATGTACAATCCTTTTTTTTTTTTGATAAAAGTTGATTATGCTAACTTCATCACTTTAGAAAATAATTTTACCTGATGGATGGCTGATAAATGAAATATAATATTGAAACAACTTCACAAAACGACATCATCATCTTCGCTGGAGTGCAAACGAGAAGAACGAGTCTTATCTCGGGCCGGCACATTGGGAGTGCTGAAAGTCCGTCGCAAAGCTAAAATTACACTCGTATGAATGAGTTATGTGAAGACCTGTGCAAGAGTGGCATGACGCATAATTACGGCTGACATTTGAGAGATCTTTTTCAGATAATTTTAGGCCACGTGAAAAAAAAAAAAAAGGAAAAACGTCAGACACGAGGACGACGATAGGAGGGAAGAGGGAGAAACGACGGGAAGAGGAATTGATGGTGAATTATTCAAATGGGACAGATCACTTTCCAGGGGTTGGAATTGAGGTGAGAGATCACAGGGAGACGTAATGCATTATGGGTAGGACAGCGGCCCAGTTCTCCAGGGAACCCAATCTCTTTCCCCCAGTCTAGTGTTTTCTTTTTCTCTCTCTCTCCCCCCCTCCCCCTCTCCCTCTCCATCCTGCATACACTGCTCCCTTCTTCCTCTCTCATTCACAAGTTGTTTCCTCTTTCTCGCTCACTCAAATTAGCGCACAAACACATTTTTCACTGCAAAAACACATTTCCAGCTCAGTTTTCCGGGACTTCAAAAGACGTTTTGTTCTGTTTGACATGAGACAACGTGCATTGAAAGTTGATGTTCACCATCGAGGCTCCGAAGGCGTCACTCCTCAGAGCAGCAGAGTGCAATGTTGCAACGCTAGCTTTTAGTAGCTCCGGAAAAGGCTAATGTGTGGACGTTGAGTTCAGCTGGTGAAAACTAGTGTTTTTCCACGCTATCAATAAACAGCGAGAAACATCATAAGGCACGCACGTGCCAAGCAACGCTCCGAGAGAATAATTCCTAATAAATACCAATGAAAACTCCACATGATTGGAAGGCTGTTACATCAGCCTCAGACGGATCTGCAGAGAAGTAGTAAATGATAATATTTAAATTTTCTATAGCGCTTTTCAAGCCACTCAAAGACGCTTTACATACAACAAAAAGAAAAAGGGAACGATTAGAAAAACACCAAGACACCAATGAAAAACAGAATATTTTTTATATGAAAAATAAAACTTGTGATGTCACCACGCACACAAAAACCAACAGAGGCAAAGCACAGGCAGGAAATGTAGCAACGTACCCGTGAAGTAAGGCAGTCAGCTGCAGCTCCACGGAGCGACATCAAACGTAAAGATATCCCACATTTGGCTTGAAAAGGAGCCAACCAGCTTCCCCTCCATCTAATCTTGATGTTGCAGCAACATCGGAGGATTTCTTACAAACGTTGCTCCTGATAATGTCGGCCGTCTCCAAGATTTGCCTCGAGTACTTTTTTCCGTCCTCGCGCGCTCATCGAAATGTGAAAAGCTCCTCGAGACATCGTGTGCGATATCAGGGCCGTACAACGTGAGCATCAATCGCACTAAACGGCACCGAAATTCCCGGATCCGAGCTGAAAAGAAGTGACGCGCTCGCCGCTTTTGTGCGGCCGGCTCCGTGTTTACCGATTCCATTCATTCCCGCCGGCCTCGCCGCCCCCCACCCCCCCGCTGCAATTTCACCATCTTAACCCCCGGACGACCCCGAGCAATACAAAGCAAACCGAGGGGAAGCAAGCACACACACAGGTACGCACACACACACACACACACACACACACACACACACACACACACACAGCTCTTTGTTCCGCCTCTGATCCGTCGTTCTTCCTCTCACCTGCTTTCAAACACACACACAGCATCTTGACCCGAGGCATTTGCTCTGCCTTGAGATTAAGCATCATTTGGGTCTCAGTGATTCAGGCTCTTTACACCCCCCCACACACACACACACACACACACACACACACACATGCATCCGTGGTGCCCGTCCTCCGCATCTGGCTGGTTAAATCTTTAATCGCATGTTCTACTCGTCCGTCTCGCTGCTAAATGAAGGGTTTTATGCAGAGGAGGCCACATTAGCGCCACAGAGCCGTTCAGACCTGTCGGAGCCGGCTGCCTTCGGTTCCCCGCGGCCCGGATCCACGCAGGCCGCCGGGCCCCCGTTTGCAGGACCGGGCAGCCTCGGGTTCTTTGATCAGGGACTTGGATCCCCGTTTATGACAGTTCTGGGTTGTCTGGGCCGTCTCCGGAGAACCATTGTTTATTTCTACGAGGTGGTGGACCGAGATATATATATATATATATTGTAGCGCCTACAGGCGTGGAGGCAAGATTCCGGGCGAAATAATACCACAGGACCAGAGTAGTGCATTCAAAAGAGAAGTATTTAATAGTCCGTAAGGGGGGGAAAACAGAAAGAAAGGGCGAATAACTGTAACTTAAAGTTCTTCCCGTCCGGGGTAGGCGTCCTCGCGCCGGTGGATCCTCAGGTCCTCAGTCCTGTGGGAGAGCAGAAGCGAGACGTTACGATCTGGAGATATTTCCGGGTGTGACGCCGAGCGGCGGCTGTCGGTCCGTCAGCTCAGCGGTCCGTAGGCTCCCTTCCCCCCTCTCGTTGGTTCCGCCCCGTAGATATAGCGCTCTGATGGGGAATTGCTTCCAGGTGCGTCCACCGCCAGGTCCCGAGGGGTTGCAGCACCTGTACGGGGAAGTAACGCTCGTTGATTACCTTCCCCAGCTGCCGCCGGGGACTCCTCCGTCTGGACTCCCCCTTTTCCCTAGGGACACCACATACCCCCACCACCAGCTCCATGCCGGGGCTGGGAGCGTCCACCCATCCGCACTCCTCCCTCCTGGACAGGGCGTCGGCGTTCCCATGCGCCTTCCCGGCCCTGTGCTCCACCGTAAAGGTAAAGTTCTGGAGCTCCAGGAACCACCGCGTGATCCGAGCATTGGTGTCCTTCGCCGTCGACAGCCATTTCAAGGGGGCATGGTCAGTTATCAGAGTGAACCTCCGGCCGAGGAGGTAGTAGCGCAATCGGGTCAAGGCCCATTTAATGGCCAGACACTCCTTCTCGATGGTCGAATAGTTCCGCTCATGCTTCAGGAACTTCCGGCTGATATAGGTCACCGGGTGTTCCTCCGTACCCCGGACCTGGGACAGGACGGCCCCCAACCCTGATCCCGATGCATCGGCGTGGACGACGAAGGGATCCTTGAAGGTCGGCGTGCTCAGCACCGGCTCGGTGCACAGGGCGGTCAGCAAGGCCGCAAATGCGTCGTCCGCCTCGGCCGTCCAGACGACGTGATGCGGCTGGCTGGTCCGGGTCATCTCGTGCAGCGGGGCTGCAAGGGTGGCAAAATGTGGGATAAAACCCTGGTAATACCCCACCAGACCCAAGAATGTCTTTACCTGTCGTTTCGTGACCGGCTTCGGCCAGGTGGTGATGGCCTCCACTTTCCGCCGTTGGGGCCGGACGCTGCCCCTCCCTATGGTGTAGCCCAGGTACTGGGCTTCTTCCAGGCCCAGGTGGCATTTCTTAGGGTTGGCCGTCAGCCCCGCCTGCCGCAGGCTTCCGAGGACGGCCCTCAGGTGTCCGAGGTGCGTGGCCCAGTCTGGGCTGTGGACCACCACGTCGTCCAGGTATGCCGCCGCATACTCCCGGTGGGGTCGGAGGACCAGGTCCATCATCCGTTGGAAGGTGGCGGGCGCCCCATGGATCCCAAAGGGCAGAACCTTGTAGTGATAGAGCCCCTCGGGGGTGGCGAAGGCCGTCTTCTCCTTGGCCTGGTCGGTGAGGGGGACCTGCCAGTACCCTTTCGTGAGGTCGAGGGTGGAGATAAACCGTGCCGGGCCCAGTCGCTCTATCAACTCGTCGACCCTCGGCATCGGATACGCATCAAACTTTGAGATCTCGTTGACCTTCCGAAAGTCATTGCAGAACCTCTCGGTGCCATCGGGCTTGGGGATCAGCACAATCGGGCTGGACCAGGCGCTCCTCGACTCTTCGATGACGCCCAGGGCCAGCATCTTCCTCACCTCCGCCTTGATGGTCTCCCTCTTCGCCTCCGGAATGCGATAGGGTCGCAGCCTCACCTTCCGCCCGACCTCAGTGATGATGTCGTGCTGTATCACCGTGGTGCGGCCCGGTAGATCGGAGAACACATCCCGGAAGTGACCCGTCAGCTCCGCCAGATCTTGTCGTTGGGCCGGCGCCAACTGGGGCCCCAGGTTCACCGGGTCCGGGGTGGCAGCGGGACCTAGAAGGGTTAACACGGGGGCCGGAACTACGTCCGGGACCTGCCATTTCTTCAACAGGTTGACATGGTAGATTTGACAGGTCTTTCTCCTCCCCGGTTGTCTGACTTTATAGTTTACGTCACTCACCCGTTCCGTCACCTCGTAGGGCCCGTGCCACTTGGCCAGGAACTTACATTCCGCGGTTGGTAGCAAGACCAAGACCATGTCACCCGGCTGGAATTCTCGTAGCTGCGCCCTACGATTGTAGGTCTGGGCCTGGACCCGTTGGGCCTGCGCCATATGCTCCCGCACCAGGGGCCATACTTTTCCCATCCTCTCTTGCATCTGCCCGACGTATTCAATGACGGAGCGATGGGGGGACGGCTGGTTCTCCCAAGCTTCCTTGGCCAGGTCCAACAGGCCCCGGGGTCTCCGCCCGTAGAGTAATTCAAAGGGGGAGAAGCCAGTGGACGCCTGGGGAACTTCCCTGATGGCAAACAAAACATAGGGGATTAACTGGTCCCAATTCTTTCCATCTACCTCGATCGTCCGCCTCAGCATCTGCTTCAAGGTCTTATTGAAGCGTTCCACCAGGCCATCCGTCTGGGGGTGGTAGATCGAGGTCCGGATTTGGCTCACCTTCAACAGCTGGCACATCTCCTTCACTACCCGGGACATGAAGCAGGTCCCCTGGTCCGTCAGAACTTCCTGTACAATCCCTACTCGGCTGCAGAGCAAGAACAGCTCGTTGGCCACCGCCCTTGCCGTTGCGGAACGTAGGGGAATGGCCTCCGGGTACCTGGTGGCGTAGTCCATAATGACCAGGATGTAGCGGTGGCCTCGAGTGGACTTCGGCAGGGGCCCCACGATGTCCATGGCGATCCTCTGAAACGGAACATCAATCACTGGCAATGGGATCAAGGGATTGCGATAGTGTACCTTAGGGGCGGTTTTCTGGCATTCCTGGCAACTTCGACAGTAGTCCTCGACCATCTTCTTCACCCCTGGCCAATAGAAGCGGTCCAGGATGCGGTCGTATGTCTTCTCGACCCCCAGGTGCGCCCCCAACCGGTGGGAATGAGCTAAATACAAGACAGTGGGGATAAACCGCTTCGGGACCAGCAACTGGTCCGTGACCCGGCCCCCCCTTTCAACCAAGCGGTAGAACAGACCATTCTTCAATTCGAAATGGGGAAAGGTGGTAACACTCACCCCTTGGGCCGGGTTCCCCTCGATCACCGCCACGTCTCTCCGGGCTTGGTCCAGGGTGGGGTCTTCCAACTGGGCGGTCCCAAACCTCCCGGGTCCGACCGTATGTCTGCCTTCGGCCAAGGGGAACTCCGAGAAGACATCACTCCCCGAGCCCGCCGTCCCCGGCTGACTCGTCCTTCCTGGGGTCCCTGCCGAGGTCCGTCCGTCCTCCCCCCTCTCGGCGTCCGACGACGTGTCCGGCCCGGAGGGGGCGGCGCAGGCATGTATCTTTCGGCCCGCCCGGGGGTTCCGGGGCCGGGTGGGGGTCCCTCTTTGGTCCTCCGTCGTCCGGTGGGCCCACAGCCGCCAGAAGATGGGACAGTCTCGGCCAATCAGCACGGCCACCGGTAGGTGGTCCACTATCCCCGCCGTGACCTCGAATGTCCCCTTGGTGGTCTGTACTTTAATGGGGGCGGTGGGATACGTCCGGGAATCCCCGTGGACGCAGGATACGGGAATCGGGGTTCCCCGGGGAAGGCCCGTGGCCAGCTCCGGCCGCAGGAGCGTCACCGCGCTCCCCGAGTCCAGGAGGGCCTCGGCATCCTGATCGCCCACCCGAACGGGGAACTTCGGAGCCCGGGCGGCCCCGGGAGTCTCGTCCGACATCAGGTAGCTGCTGGTCTGCCGGGGGGCGTCGGTCGGTCCCGCGGACGGCATCGGCACATCGTTCCCGGGGCAATTCCACGCCAAGTGGCCCTCCTGTCCGCAGGTGAAGCATTTCCGGTGGTCCGGGGTCACCAGGGGCCGACGCCGGGGAGGGGTCCCTGGCCGCCCGGCCCGGGTAGACTGGCGGGGGGCCGTGGTTCCGGGGTCGCCTCTTTTTCCCCGAGGCTGGTCTCCGGCGGGGCTCGAGTGGCAGCTCCGCACTAGCTCTACCGTGACCTGATGGTTTTCCAGTAGCTCTATCAGGTCGTCCAAAGTTTTGGGGCTGCTACGGGAGGCGTGTACCTGGGCCTCTCCGGGAAGGGCTCGGACACACCGATCAAGAACCACTCGGTCCAGGGCTGGGGGTCCTTCCCCCAGGGTCAACCAGCTGCGGGTCAGCCGCATCAGGGTCGCGACCTGCGGTCGCACGGGCCCGGTGGCATCATAGGCCCAGGCGTGGAACTGTTGCGCCCGGGTCTGCAGATTGTGGCCATAGTGGGCGAGGATGGAGGCTTTTAAGACCTCATAATCCTCTGCGTCGGCGGGGCCCAAGTCCCGGCAAGCTTTCTGAGCGTCGCCCGTCAAGAACGGCCCCAGGATCCCCCCCCACTCCGGCTCTGGCCAGCGTTCCCTCCTGGCGGTCCTTTCGAAGATCTCTAAATATGCTTCGATGTCATCTTCCGCCGTCTGTTTGGTAAGAACCTTACTAGGCGGCGTCCTCGCCGCAGGTTTCCCGAGATGCTGTCCCAACGCTGTCATGGCCTCCTGGAGCGCTCGGAGACTCTGGGACTGCTGGACCTGAGTCTGGATCAACTGAGCCAGCGCATTCTCCATGGTCCGGCGGGTCACGTGGCTCTTATTCCGTCCGGAATCTTATAGCGACGGAGCGCTCATGCCCACATTCTCCACCAAAATGTAGCGCCTACAGGCGTGGAGGCAAGATTCCGGGCGAAATAATACCACAGGACCAGAGTAGTGCATTCAAAAGAGAAGTATTTAATAGTCCGTAAGGGGGGGAAAACAGAAAGAAAGGGCGAATAACTGTAACTTAAAGTTCTTCCCGTCCGGGGTAGGCGTCCTCGCGCCGGTGGATCCTCAGGTCCTCAGTCCTGTGGGAGAGCAGAAGCGAGACGTTACGATCTGGAGATATTTCCGGGTGTGACGCCGAGCGGCGGCTGTCGGTCCGTCAGCTCAGCGGTCCGTAGGCTCCCTTCCCCCCTCTCGTTGGTTCCGCCCCGTAGATATAGCGCTCTGATGGGGAATTGCTTCCAGGTGCGTCCACCGCCAGGTCCCGAGGGGTTGCAGCACCTGTACGGGGAAGTAACGCTCGTTGATTACCTTCCCCAGCTGCCGCCGGGGACTCCTCCGTCTGGACTCCCCCTTTTCCCTAGGGACACCACAATATATATATATATACATATGTATATATATGTGAGGACAGGGAACCCGTCAGCAGAATTTAGGGTCCTGTTATTCCTGCCAAAAGCAAACAGAAGATGTCAGACCGGCGTGCACTGAGCATTCTTCTCCTCCGTTCTCTCCGTTCTCTCGCTCAGCTCTCTTTCTTTTCATTTCTCCTTCCTGTTCTTTGTTTCCAACTCAGTGTGTCGACATGCAGCCTCTCATCCTCCATCATCAGCACCATGACTCCCAGCTAACACACACACACACACACACACACACACATACACACTTTTAGTAACACATGGCAGTAAGAGGAGACTTCAAAGAACAGCTGATCTGGGGTCTGCAGTCCACAACAACTGTCACAAAGCCCAGGATCATGGGGGGGGGGGGAGGGATGAACAGAAGAAAAGAGGAAGAAAACATCACCCGTGTATCGATTATTGGTGTAGAATACGAACAGAGGACGTGGTGGGGTTTCTATTGCAGAGGGGGGAGCCTGAAGGGATGATGGGATGCATTACACAGGAAACAGGACAGGCGTAGTGGAGGTGTGTTTCTCGCTGCCTCACAGGATCACTAGAAACCTCGTTACGCTCCTTTCACATCTCTCCTCTTCCTCCTCTACCCATCGCTCAGTGCCGCCTCGCCTCCACATCTCCGTCCTGGATTGTAAATGACTTCTCATCCCGGCCTGGTCGCTGAGAATTACTGCGTTAAATATCACGATTTCAGATGAGAAAAAATATATTTTTGACGTGGAGAAATGGTGGTAGAGGGAAATTACGACTATATATAAAAGAAAAGAAGAAGAAAGTTCTTTTCTTTTAGTGGGCATGTGTGGACGTCCATGTTTAGAGCTGTTACATAAGCAGCTTTGGATGTGTCGGCCTTTCTTTACGAGCAGGAATCAATTGCAGCAAGTGTTTTCCAAAGGGCACGGCTGAACACTAGACAGGTGGCAGTGCAGGATTGTTACACACACACACACACACACACACACACACACCTGGGCGAGGGGGGCTTTTCTCTAACCTGTCGATGCAATAAAGCCGGTTTCCATGGCGATCACAGGGGTTGGCATGGTGACGGTGTCATTGACCCGGAGATTAAGCATGACAATGAACCATGACTGTTTTTTTTTTCTTCTTCTTTCTTTCTTTCTTTCTTCTTCTTCTTCTCCTCTTTTCCTTTCCGCTCCTCTGCTCTCCAACAGTCTCAAATTCCCTCGTGTTAAAAAAAAAAAAAAAAAAAAAAAAAACACTAAAAGTTGACGGACGCCTCAAAGGACGGGTATCGGCAAACCGGCACGATGGATAGTCGGTGGCCGGAACATGCAAGAATAAAGATCAGATATTGATCAGATATTGTAGTTTGGCCGGTCTGAAGCGTTGTTGCTAATCCATAAGCACGCTCATCTGAACAAACACAACGAGGAGCTACTCACAGCTGTTTCTCATCATCTTGTGAAATGACAGAAACCGTCATCATCTTCACGCCTGATGCTCGTTTGACCTCCTGCGGGCCTCACAGCTCCAATCCCATTCGTTCCCACTGAAGATGTAAATCTTTTAGAGCACGCAGTTTCAATTATGTAAAAAGCTCCATTAATATCCTCAAACAGCTGGGCGCTGCGGCGGATTAATACACGTTTGCTGATCTCGGGAGTATTTACAGCAACGAGACTGAGAACAGTGGCCGTGTTCATCTTAAAACCCTTAAAATGTTTCTTCAACTGGGTAAAGTTGCATTCCCAAACTAAAAAAGGAGAATATCTGCAACCATAATGTCTATTTTAATAATATTGGTGTCAAAATAAAAAGTAAAACGTGTCAGATGTGTTAATACCACTGTATATGTTACTAGTTAAGTGAAATACTTCTCAGGTTTTAACATGCCGCCCGGTGCAATGTCGCGGCTCATTGATTTCTAACAGCTTTCAGACAATGACATCATCGTTCTATGATACAAAGTACAGCAATGGTGACGACGCTAATGCTCGTTAGGAGCTGTGTTTCATCTGAGTGTAAAACTGCCTTTATTTCTTGTATACTAACTCGAAAAAAAGAGTATAAATTAGAGAAAAACCGTGTGATATATCAGTTTGTAGTCTGCGTTTGGCTCACTGCTCCGAGAGTCACTGAAACTTAAATATTTCTCTGTTCGGATCATCGGTTTCTTTTTTTTTCTTCCGAGCCCATTTCTCGCTCTGCGCTGCCAGAGCTTACGCAGCAAATACCAGAACAGTCGACTGTGTGGTTCCTTGATTGATCGGCCCTGTGAGTGTTTGATTTGTTGATTCATACTGGAGCTGTGTACAATATCTTAGACGCCTCTCCCAAACGGCTCATCAGATAAAGTGCACTTAGCCAGAGTACAAAACCGCTTCCACGATGAAAACCAGGAGGAGGGAGGCAGTGCGGATAAAACCGGAATAGCGTTTGGAGGCCGTCAGCCCGGCTATTGTCACCGTCGCCTCCTGCTTGTTGCACCTGTGGCTGATTAAGTGTACTACTACACCGCGGTCCCCTCTCGAAAGCGGGACACACACACACACACACACACACACACACACAGTCTGTAATCCCCCTTTAGATGGCCTCCTTCCAGGTCTGCTGTCTGGCGAATGTTAAAACCACCCGGCAAATATTTGGACATCTTTTACAGTTTGGCCTTGGTAAGTTGGGCGGATGACAGAAGTGACAGTGGATGACCCGGAGAAGTGGAGGGCTGTGTGTGTGTGTGTGTGTGTGTGTGTGTGTGTGTGTGTGTGTGTGTGTGTGTGTGTGTGCATTTGAACACCTTATTTTGTCATTTTGATAGGAAACACCAGTTTATCCTAATCTCTTTCTCCACTCATTCATCCTGCTGCATCACCGCGAGGCAACCTGACAGAGACTTTGTCAGCAACTTGGAGAGTGACTCTCTCTCTCTCTCTCTCACTCACACACACACACACACACACACACACACACACACACACACTATATGTCTCTCTCTCAGCACTGCTGTAGCTCAGCCCAGTGCCTCCATCCTCTACTGACACACCACTGCAGCACCGTGAGTCATAGACGAGCATCCAAACAGGTTGGCTAAGGGGACATGCGGGCCGGCACGGGGGTTCAAGTACCTGTCTGGTCACAGGTCACTTAGTCAAGCCTTGCCTATATATGTTTAAAACATCCTCACTGCATGTCCCACCTTAAATACAAGCCGAGCTAGCTTCCTGCTCTCTGTTTGCAGTGGTGTCACCTTCCTGCAGGGGGTGGTCGTGGTATATTTGGTCATACGCTGCATACGTTGGTGAGAAGAGCAAACAGGGAAACATGTCTTTGTATTAAAAGTATGCAGTAAAGCGAGTCCCCACGAGCTAAGTGGCACACCTGTCACTTGAAATACTTTCGGTTTGAATGTAGCTCACGACCGCTCCCGTCAACCGCGGCTGAAGATAGCGAGCTGCTCGCCCTAATTATACATTAAGCTCTTTGTTTTGGCAGGAAGACGACGCAGAGAATGACACACGAGAGGGAATCCCTTTCTTTCTTCCTCTATTTTGTACTTTCCCTGTCTGACGGATAGCTCGGCTCATGTTCTGCACTTCAAATTAGCACTATTTTCTTGCTTTGTTGCACGCACTTGAATACTCCAGTCACGGGAGGAGGAGGGAGGGGGATGGCGGGGGGGGGGGGGGGGTGTTTTATCTGTCATCATCTACTACCATTTTCTCTTTAACCCTCTTGTTTTTTTTTTGCAAATACTTTCATGTTCAAGGGAGTTGATTTTTTAATATTTTTTCCCACAGTTTCCCGCCCTTCGGTGCAGGATACATACGTTTAACGTGTTCTTCCACTAGATAAGTGGGTCAGCTAAATGTTTGGATGGATGGATGGATGGATGGATGGATGGATACTTTATTCATCCCCAAGGGGAAATGTGTTGGTCATAGTAGCAGACACAAAATAAAATAACAGGAATACACTAAAAAGATACTCAATATATGCAACAAACCAAAAACTCAATATATACCAAACAAAACAGCAGAGTGTGTTCATTTAGGAATTAAGTGTAAACAATAAAGAAAGTGCAAAAATGCAAAGTGCATGTAGCGATAATGATGGGTTTTGGATACAAAATGCACAAGCCTAACCTTGCACAATGACGCCTCCTCCTCCAAAACAACTGATACACACTGTACATGGAATCCTCCAAATCCCCAAATAGCTGCAAAATGAACCTTCGGTATCAAACCTTTGCAAACTGCATGTGAAGCGACTCGGCCGCGGGCGTCGGAGGCTCTCCTGCAGACCGGTGCCAAGTGCCGTCATCCGATGCTGCTCGTTCTCTGCATCTGTTCCCACTGCGAACGCCAAGGGAGCGAGGAGTCCAACATGGCGTGGCTTTGAAGCGTCATTGCCCCGAGCGCAACCAATCGTGGTTTTCCCTGCTCATCGGAGCTCACAGTCATTCGGCTCGTCCCCCCTCTCTCGCTCCGCGTCTTCGCCCCCCCCGAGACTTCGGCTGCACGGGAGTTTTACGACACACGGAGTAAAGATCAGCTGGTCACGGAGCGGAGGATTTCCAGTGTTTTTTTTATAGTTTTTTCCCCCTCTCATTCTCTTCCAATGTGACTGATAGAGCACATCGGGGATGGAGCCAAGAAGCGGCCCCGATCATATCCAGAGGTATTGAACCGGCTGTCACTCAGAAGCATGTGCGTGGCATGCCAGAGGGGGGAGAAAAGGAGCTCACAGCCGATACGCCGCGTGGAGTGGGAGATAAAAGTGGGATGAAAAGGCCACTATTTAATTTGACGATGTCTAATCACGCAGCCACTGTGTAGAGTGTCGGAGAGCGATATGGAGAGCGATTGTCGCTATTAGCTTTGGTGAATAAGACCGATGATGATGATGATGATGTCACCGGTCGTGACAAAAATAACATTAACTTGGAGTACAAAAGCACAATTAAATCAAATTTCACGCTCTTTGATTCTCACAAATCTACATTCCTCCCTTTAATGAATGCATTCATTTCCTTTTCATTCAAAACAGCCCCGTCTGTTCTATATATAAAGCGAATCTGCTCATTCCCTTAATACTACTGATTACTGAGCATTAGGGAATTTGGCCGACGCCGCGTGTTTCATGTAACAGCGTGTCATCCAAAACGTTTGCCGAGCGGCCGCAGAACAAATCTGCTTTTTCTTTCCCGAAAACAAAGAATTATCATCAGCGATTGGTATCGAACCTCCGTGCTTCGGAGGTAATTCCCAACCCAGGTGACATTTTCTCCGACCGACCACAGTCTTTCTCTCGGTTATTTTTAACACTTGAACATGAACGTCTCTAAGTGGGAAGACGGGTGCGCTATCTTCATATTTAAATTGCACGCCGTACATATGTGGCTGCGGTTTAAAAGCAATTTCCGTCCAACGGGGAGCTGTCAGTAGCCGCCATGGTGCACACAGAGTGGGGAATTGCGGCGGCAGCCACAGCCCTGATGTCACAAATTGGCTGGTGGATGTCCCGACTGCACCACAGTTGCGCCTGTGGCTCTGAAATTGCCTTAAATAAAGTCCCACTGTGTGCATCATTGACTGCGCCACTGGTCAAAAATATATTTAAAAAAAAGAGCTCTAAAACAGTGTGCAGCAATATGATTATACACATTTGCTGTCTCCCTCTTTCTCACTGCCCTCTATCTTCCCTTCAGGGTCTGGTGGGAGAAAAGTACGGCAGCATCCGAGTGCCGGGGGAGGTGGAGTCAGCGGAGTTCGAGATGATCTTGGATGCAGCGGTGGAGGCGGGGCTGGACACACACATCTTGGAGGAGTGGTACTGCAGGGATGAAAACTCTGTGCCACCCGCATACTACCTCAAACCCAAAGCCCAAATGCTGAAGAACTACCAGAACTCCGTGAGTCCGGCCAACACGCTACCCACACGGATGTTAATGAATGGAGTTTTTTTAAAGGGTTGATGATGGATTCTTGTCCTTGGGCGCCGTGCTTCATGAATAAAGTGATGCTTGAGGCACGGATTTCATATGCACTCGCAGAAAAGAAAAGAAACGTTGCTCTCAGGCAGCTCTTGAGCCCTTATGAAGTCTTGTGCTTTGACAAAAAAAAAAAAATTGTTTACGTGACAATTCTGTCAGCACAGTTCATTTTATACAAAACTGTTTCAACCTTTATAGAGGTAATAGAATATGCTGCATGATTATGTTGCCTTGAGTTTCACTTTAGTCATACAAAGTGACAGCGTGGCACTTAAACACACTTTTACGATGCCAAAAAAAAGTTTCAAACATTAAAAATATCTAAAATTCCTTTTGAGGTATCAGAATCACTCAAAAAAAATCAATTACACCAGATTTTCTCAAGCAATCCAGCCCACGTGACTCATTTTAAATGAGCCTCTCACATGAAGCACAGCACAATATTCACATTCCTTTAAGAAAACATGAATAACCGCATTCCCTCGGTTCATATCCAAACTGTGAAGTCAGGCTGTCCTCTCCCTGCTCTCCGTCCGGCCCAGATGGAGTCAAGCAGCGCAGCCAAGACCAAGAACGACAAGGCCTGGAGGAACGTGTCGGAGGAGATCAAGAGGATCTTCCGGACAGCGGTGCTGCAGCTTCAGGAGAAAGGGACCATGAAGAGCGCTCAGGCCAAGAAATTCCTCTGCTCCGGTTAGTTTCAGGTCCACTTTTCTTCTTCTTCATCTTTATGTGCCACGTCTTTTCATGTTGGAACAAGCCTTCAAGCCGTCCGATGGGGAGTTTGTGAAATTATTATTTTTTTTTTTACGGGACACGTGACAAAAAAAAGTTAATTGTAAAATTAGTTTTTTTTCATGTTGGGTCTCATTTGCTGCTGTTTTAAATCTAAACCTTGAAAAATGAAATGCATGAAACTGACAATCAGTCACTTTTTAGTCATAAATGCCAAAGATTCAGTGGTTGTAGCTTCTCAAATGTAAATATCTCTGGGTGATTTTAGTCTTCTATGAAATGAAACTGAATATTTTACAAGCAATTTAACGTTTTCATCCAATGTTCGAAATTATCATGGAAAACGTATTCATAATTTTCACACTTTTCTGACGTTCTATAGGACAAACACGTAATCAATTAATCTGGTAAATACAAGTAGATCACAGATAATGAAAGCGGATAAAATAAGTGAAGGTTATTTACAGTCACCTTACATGTCTTTCCAAACCTTTTACCGAACCACATAACCAGAAATAAAGAAAGACTGCTGAGAAAAAAACATCATGATTTTGTAAAAGTAAAACATTAATTTCAGGGGGTCACAGTCACACGCCACAGGCCGCTGTGTAGATTGTCATCTTGTCACTAAACTGGTAACGAGAGATGAAACCCAATCAGGATCTGTCAGAATCCGCTCAGCACATGGCAGTGATTGATCGATTGATCAGATTTCATGTCCACCTCTCGGTTATTAATCCAAACAGTGTTTTTACGATGACAAATAAAAAACAGGAAAATACTTCAAGATCACGTTTCCCCTTTGTATTCATGTGTTTAATGTTATTATACAATAATCAAGCTGACTATTGAGAAACTCTACTGTATTTTGTGTTGAAAATACAAATTATTTTCCACCAAAGGGGCAAATATGAGCACTAATATTCAGATCAAACATCAAAACAGAGAATAGAGACAGAAGACAAACAGTTATTCTCAGATTGTCAAACCTCTGCAGGTGTAAAAGGTAACATTAACAGCTAAAAAGTGTTTATTTTCACTCGGAAGCTGGATTTATCCATATTAGCTCCTGTCTGTAACAAACTCCATATAGGAATCATCCAATTATTACTGAAATATTAGGACATTATTGAATTAATCTTTCAAAACATCTTTGTCACTGTCACTGTGGTAGATGATCTCAGCAATGTATCCTCAGTCTGATGACGAGGCCCCGTTCTGATAGCCTTTTTCATGGGGGAAATAAAGAGTAAGCTCATTAAGGAATTGCAAGTTTTGTAATTTCACATGAGAAAGGAAGTTCTTTGTGTCAGGAAACTGCACTTTTTATACTCTGTAATTGGGCTTTAAGCGGTGCTTGAGGAAGTTGTGCCGTCTCTTGGAACTTTATTTTCGCTCCCATCTAATTAGTGCGCAACCACGAAGGCTCCAAAAGAACTACGCAGAGGATGCTGGCAGAGTTTCCGTCAGCCGAATGTTTGTTGCTGTGATACAGTTCAGTAGTGCTGGATTTTATCAACTTTGTTCCCTCTAAATTAAGGCTCAAGAGAAATCTATCCAATCGGAGGTAAAGGCTTCCAAGATCTGTTCAGCTTTGCTCCTTAAAGAAATCTAGACCTTACATCTGTAAGACGAGTTGTACATAATAATCCAGAGGTGCTTATCGGCCATTAAGTCTTTTTAGTTAGTTTTCTAACGCTACTACAGTTGAGGAAGACTTCTAAGTTGTGTTTTCCTCTCATTCCAGCCTTGGAGGATGAATTGGACTTCGCCCTTGGCAAACAGACTCCTGCCTTTCTCAAGAAATGCGTCTGCTACATTCGCAAGATCGCCAACTTCGACCGCTTCGCCAAAATCCCCGAGATGACCAAATACATGGACATCGTGGTCAGCGCCGATCGCGTCATGCGCAACCAGGAGTCCTACGAGCGCCTTCTGAAGGTACGCGACGAATTCATCCCCACGATCGTCGCCGCCTCCAACCTCCGCGTCTATTCCTCGGTCACCCACTGCGACATGAAGCTGGGCTACTCCCAGGAAGTGGAGAGCCACTACGTGGAGGGTCTGTGTAAACAGTTCTACGAGGACATGGTGGATATCATCCAGGCCACGGTGCAGCAGAACCTGAGCACGGAGACGGACCCGCTGTACGACGAGATCCTGCAGCACCTGTCGCTCTGCAAAAGCTACGCGGACCTCTACCAGTTCAAGACCGAGTCCTTGGATTACGTGCAAGAGTATCTTCTGCCCTCCAAGGGCAGCCGAATGAGCCCCCTGGTGGTGTACGGGGGGCCGTGCACCGGGAAGACACTGCTGCTGTCTGAGGTGGCCAAACAGGTGAGACGTGAGAGGCAGAACATTTAGAAACGAGGGTGTTATCCATCCCCCCCATCCCATCCATGCAGCAATGATCAAAGCCTGCAGTGTTAAAGATGATTGAAAGTAAAAGCAACACTATGCACAGACACACTCTCATAAAGCCGAGCTCAGTGATGGAGGAAGAGGAGGAGGAGGAGGAGGTGTGTTGGAGAACATGGACAAGGATTAAGTAACAGGACCATGTGTTTAGTTTCTATTTATTTGGGGTTAAACCTCCTCTGAGGGCCTGTCCTACATTTGTTGAGCCTTAAACGTCTTTGTCAACACCAGGGGGATCTTTCAAAAGCGTCCTTTTCCCTTTTGGCAGTCACACTGTTTCCTCAAGTGTAAACAGAGACGTGGAAACTGATTCCCTAAATCATCAGAAAGGTTTTTAGAAATGCACAAAAAGCCAGATATCAATTTTGTCTTTTATTTGTTTCTCACAATTCAAAATAAATCGTCTGTTTTGGCTTTAATAAATACAATTATTTGTACAATTGTATCACATGATATACTATTACATATATTACTGCCCACACAGATTATAATCAAACAACCCTATTACACTAATACAGTCGTGACTGGGATGTTCACTCTTACATGTGAAACTGCACTGATTAAAGTCAAAAAGAAAGAAAAAGGACCAAGCTCATAAAATACTTGCTTCAGTGTGATAGTCGTAGTTTTCTGCTGAACTTTCTCATCGTCCTGTGTATTAATACACAGGACACAGAAGTTAGTACTTCTAGCAAGTTCAGACAAAAACAAAAATAGCTTGAAATCCTATGTGGCCGTGGTGTTTGAAGGAGAGAGGGATGTTATTAGATTTAGGCGAGACTAAAGCGCGCTGTCCAAACAATTCAAAGGGTGAAGTGGTCGGCGCCGCTGTGCCACAGCTCTGCTGCGGTCCACAGAGTGTAATTCACACTCGATCTGTTCGGTTTGATTCGTCTGAAACCTGCAGCATTTATGTTGCACACCATCTTCTTCTGGATATACCACCGCTTATGTGAAGCAGATATGTGTTTATCCTTATTAATCTTTTGTTATGTAATAGTACAGGTCATATTATGTCCTGTTTTTGTTTCTAGTATTTAAATACAGCCAGTTGTAATATAAACATATTGTGTTATAGGGCAGAAAAACATGTATACAAATATTGATAACTTTTGACCTTCAATCTACTTTACAACCCACAAACAATATAAATTGGCACACTACATATTTATATTGTGGTCCCAGGTCCCAGGTCAAAATGTCATCAGACATTTGTGGGCGGAGCTTCGTGTGATCTGTCTGTCAGAACTTGGGCTCAGATTGACAAAACACATCTGTATGTGGGTCGACAAAACTATTATAATTCTTTTTTTAATTAAATTTGTTTTGAAAAGGTTGTGAAATCGTCAGCCAAATCATACTCATTTGCAAAATGACAATAATACATATGAGATTATTAATTAAACTAGTTAACTGAACTATTGAAGTAAAATATACAGCGGTGCTGTAATGTGTTCATAACAGTTAAAGAATATTGCCGAAGCAAGAATGAGTCTTCAGAGACTCATTCCTTCGGACCAATGATAATGGTTTGCTTTTATTGTACACAAGAATGAAGTTAATTAGTCATTAATCATTTTTGTTTGGTTGCAATTGAGTGTTTTAGTTGACGATAACTTTCTATGAATGGCTTATATTCATATATTAAAGTCAGGCGGGGTGACACAATTGTGTCATACAGACATTTGTAAAATATTTATAATTGTAAATAATCTATTTACAGATTCTGTGTCGCTCTCTCTTTCTCTATTTTCCGTCCATCTCTCACACATACACACAGCTAAATGTGGAGCAGGCATCATCTCTATTGCCCTAAATGTGTCAAATAACATCTTAATGTCTCCCGCAATCTCAGCTGGGCCATTTAATGAATTCATGAATGGAATAATAATATCAACGAAGCCTAGTGCTCGGAGTAGTGCTCATTCATAGAATGTTTCTCACGATTAGAAGAAAATTACGAATTTATGAATTAAATGTATGTAAGAATTACTTTGAGAACATATGAGGCCATTTAACATGAACATTAATGAGTTTGCACATTTTTATACGTCTAATAACGTCATAAAGTAAAATGTATGAAACCTCTCTTCCTTGCTATGCTAATCAGAATACAAGTACAGTTTACTCACAGTAAATATTATGAAATGTCTGAGAATTCAAATGTATTTGATTCCCAGTTTATAGCCTTATGTATCTATCAAATGTGTAAAAATAATCTCTCCATGCTTTCTTTTCAGGCCTATACGTGGCTGCAGAAGGAGATGGGCCCTGAAACCGACCCAGTGGTTATTGTCCGTTTTATTGGCTCTAGCCTGCTCTCCACAGACCTACGCACTCTCCTGCAGAGCATTTGTGAACAGATTGCAATAAACTACCGCTGCCTGATTCACTTTTTGCCTAACAAGATCCAGGAGATGAAGGAGCTTCTGATCAACCTTCTAGGGGAATCTTCATTCCACCGGCCTTTGGTCATTGTCCTGGATGCCCTGGAGCAGCTCTCGGATGCGGACGAAGTTCGCAAGCTGTGGTGGCTCCCCATACATCTGCCTCGGACAGTCCGCATTGTAGTCTCAACGTTGCCCAATAAACACGGCATCCTGCAGAAGCTTCGACAGCTCATCCATGATGAGGGGTATTATGTGGAATTAATCCAGAGGGACCGAAAGGTCTGCAGCCAAACATTAAAACAGCAGCTGCTGGAGGTGAAGAGAAAAGTCACCTCAGGCCAACAGATCTATGTCAATGAGGCACTTGCCAAGTGTACATTGCCAATGTTTGTCAACCTCATATACAGAGAAGTAGTTCATTGGAGGTCTCACAAAGATGTGGACGACAGGTCCTTGTGCTCCACAGTGCACGAAAGCATAGAACAGCTCTTTTACTCGGTGGAGAACAAGTTGGGCCAACGATTTGTCTTCAGAGCTTTAGGGTACATCACCATGGCCAAAGCTGGGCTAACTGAGGTCGAGCTGGAAGATATCCTGTCCCTTGATAACATAGTTCTTGGTGATGTAATTGTGGCAACTTACCTCAAAAACCCCTTGAGGATCTCTTATGACTTAGTTGCCAGGCTCAAAGAGGAGCTGGGCGGGTATCTGGTGGAACGGCAGGTACGTAACGTCACCTTGATGGTTTGGGCCAACAGACACCTGCATCTCATTGCCCAGAAGTTGTATCTTAGCAACGAGGAGGACGTCCATCAAATGCACAGCCTCCTAGCTGAGTACTTCCTCGGGGCATGGGCAGGAGGCAGGAAGAAGATCTTCACTTACGATAACAACCATTTCACTTCCCTGAATATATCTCATCACAAAAACCCCCATCAGCAGCCGTCCCATGAAAAAACGTCCTCTGACAAGTACTCCTATGACAGACAGACTCCAGAGCAGCCTTGGGTGTTCCAGTGCAATCTTTTGGAGCCTGACATTTTCTTTGTCAACCATAGGAAGATGACAGAGCTGGTGTACCATCTTACCAGGAGTGGGCGCACTGATGACCTCATGTTTGGTGTTATCATGAACTTCAGCTGGCTGTACACAATGATCAAGATTGGCCAATTTGAAAAGGCTTTAACAGACATCGACCTAGCTTACAGCTACACCCAAGAGAAAGAACTGAAGTTCCTGGCCACCACTCTCCGTTGCATCAAGGTAAAAGTGCTGAAAAACCCAGCATCGCTGTCTGCAGAACTGCAGCAAAGGCTTCTGCCAGTTGTCACCTCCCTCCCCAAGCTCAGACACCTCCTCCTGGAGTGTGACAAAGATGGGCCAAAGTACTGCTCCATTGTGCCTCTCCACTCCTCTATGGACGTCACCTACAGTCCAGAGAGGCTTCCTCTGTGCTCTAGCTACATGCAGATTGTGGAGATCTTGCCCACTCTAGCCCCAAACATTGTCCTTGTAGCCCTTGAAGACGGGTCTGTCAGCACCTGGGACGTAGAGAGTAGACAGCTTCAAAGACAGATCGACACAGCCAAATCCGTTGTGCTTGGAATCAGGCTAACCACTGATGAAAAGTATCTGGTGGTGGCCACAACCAAAAACACGTTGCTCATCTATGATAATCACAAGTCCTGCCTTTTATCTGAGGTTGAAATCAAGGGGTCCAAGCAAGGAGGTGTCACCGGTGGGGTGGCCTTCATCAATGGTTTTACTTTGTCCACCCACCATGCTTTGGCTTGGCTTGAGGCTAGTAAAGAAGTCAACGTTATTGACCTACTCTACGGTTGGCCTCTCTACCAGTTTCATTGCTGGTACGAGGTGACTTGTGTCCAGTGCTCTCCAGATGGAATGTACGCCTTCTGTGGCCAGTACCTCAACACTGCAACCATCTTTCATCTGGGAAACGGGGACAAGTTGTCTACTGTCACCTCTGAGTTTTCTGGGGGATTTGTAAAGTCCATTCTAGTTCTGGACACCCTTAACCAAATGGTGATGGTTGACAATGAAGGCAGTTTGTCAGTATGGAACACTAAAGAGGTCATTAATCCACGTCTGATGGAGGATTACGATTGTAGAGGGGATGACAGTGAAGTGGTGGGCATTGAGTTATCTGAAGACCAGCGCTCCATTCTCATTTGCAAGGCCAGAAGTATCGAGGTTCTGGACACAAAAGTATGGAAAATGGTGGAGAAGTTCAAAGCCAAACGCACTGAACGCTTTGTGGCTGCTGTTCTCTCCAAGAATGGACAAAGCATTGTGGCCTCCATGGAGAACACCTCCTCCATCTTTGTCTGGAGGAGGGACAGTGGACAGTGCATGGCTAGCCTGATTGAAATCTCAGGGGCTATCGTCAAACTCATTAAATCAACCCACCACAACCTGCTCCTTTCAGTTGCCAGCAGTGGCGTGCTGTCTGTTTGGGACATTGATATCATCACCGCAATGTCTAATATTGACAAAACAGGCAAGAAGATCCAGACCTTGCAGCTGTCCGGCAGAGAGGATTATTTGTTTACTATGGACGGTTCAGAAGCCGTCCACAAATGGAACTTTAGCACCGGCTTCATTGAGACAGTCTTTAAGCACGAGGGCATAGTGGAGAACTGTGTCCTAACCTCCTCAGGGGATCTCATGGTGACATCAGATGACAAGTCCAGTCAGTACATCTGGCAAACCACCACAGGAGAAAACATCTTTCGCATCAATGGACAGAAGATATCACAGCTGCTAATCACCCACAACGACCAATTTGTGGTGTCCCTCTGCGAGCAGAACGCCTCCAGAGTCTGGAGGCTCGGGACCGGGCACAAAGTGTGCAACATTTTGGTCACCCTCCAGAATGCACTGGTCACCACAGCAAACACTTTCCTGGTGGGAAGCTCCAAAAACAAGCTCCTCGCTGTCAGCCTGTGGTCAGGCAGCGTATCCAAGAAGTTTGTCTGTGACGATGGCATTACTATTGTCAACTTCAAGCTCATTCCTGACTGCCCTGACTGTGTGGTATTCATCACATCCACAGAGACCGTCATCATCTGGAGCGTGGCGGATGAGTCAGTTTGCAGGCGAGTCCAGCTGCCAACCAATTTCCTCAAAAATCTAGAGGACTTCCAGATCTCGCCCAATGGGAAAGTAGGAATTGTCTCCAAAGGTGACGAGAACATCAACGTCCTGGATCTTCACAGCGGGAAGCTGAGGCTTGTCCACGCTGCTGGTATAATTTGGCGTCAGAAGTTATCAAGAGATGGACGTTACCTCGTGTACGTCTGTTTCCGGAACTGTGAAGAAGACGATGACGCCGGTGTTGTGTCCAATCTGATCGTGATGCGCCTCGCTGACGGTAAGAGCATCGGCACATGCTCCCTATACAAGACGCCCACTTTCCTGTGTCTCTCTCAGCGAGCACTGAACATCATCATTGGCTTCGAGGACGGCAGCATCGGCACATACACAGTAGTGGACCGCGTGGATGCTGCCCTCAAGATAAAGATAGCCACCTCCAACAGCCGACAGATTGTCAACAACGCCTCGCAAAAGGTGCGTCCCAAATGCGGCAACCATTCCTTCAAGACCGTTGCCGACTGCATTTGGAGGGAGTCAACCGAGGTCTTCTCCAGGGACAGCCCTATCAACGTGTCCGACTCCGGTGAGGGTGAGTCGACCACGCCTACGAAAAAGACTGAATTGCTGCAGTGATAGGGGGAGATCAGAGTAGCAGGTGGAGTTAGGACAGGCAGGTGGAGAGAGGTGACAAAGTTTTGAATCTCTGGGGTTGCAGTTGATTCTTGTTTACAGCCACGTGATTCAGCTGCAGATGTCAGCCCTCTGGGTAGTTAATGGGCCGACCGTTTAAACGCTGCACTCAAATTATGTATTACTTACTTCCAACTTATGATACAGTTTCTCTTTGTTTTACACACGAAGACTGTTAGAAAAATACTGTTTTTGAAAAGAAGAGAAATGTAAATTATGTGAGTATTAGTTTGCCATTATGTGTCCTTTTGCATTTGAAGAACAGAGTTATTATTCAAATGTCTTGGTCAAACATTTTCAAAGCCATTCCAGTGATCTTAGCCACTTTCATTGTACACTATCTTTATTTACATTGTGCACATTAAGCCATAATGTCAAAGAGTAGATTTATGTTTGTATCAACATCAGTCGGTACTGTAGAAAAAAGGAAGAACTATGAACATATGTACATATCCCTTTATGGCTGCTGCAATTTGTGCAACTCCTTAAAAATGTTATGTTGTGCTTAATGCAATCAAAGTGAGTGCCTGGAATTTAAATGTTCTTTATGTGCAGATTACAAGATTTATGAAAATGCAGGGAATTTGTAAACACAGTATACACACAGTTACACAATACTTGCATTGATGTTAAATCTAAACAATCAGTGTACTGAAATCCAGTCAACAACACGAGAGATAGATGGCATTGCTCTTTGTAATGATAGTTGTAGTAATTTCTTTGAACAGTTTACGGAAATTTGGTGTGAATTTACCTGCAGTTCCATCAGTCTGTGTGCTGTTTGTTTTACGATAAACACCACTATTGAGCATACAGTGTAGCATAGCACCATACACATTCACGCCTTAACCAGTGTAATTGCTTTAGGTTTCGTGGAGTTTGTTCAATTGTGTCAATAGAAGAGGACAGAGTGATTAGCCCAAAGTTTCACTGAAACGACTTGGTCATGTGAATATATGTAGAGGTTTAGACAGTAGATGGAAGCACTTTATCAGTGGTTTGTGAGAAATTATTAGATTTATTTATATGAAACGTTGTGTAAATTGTTAAAAGTGATCTAGAGTTGTCTTAAAATAGGTACTGGATATGCCTTCAAAAATACACAAGGCCATCCTGGTACTTGCAGTCTACGGTTAACTCACTTGAAATGCTACAGTCTCTTTCTATATATATATATATATATATATATATATATATATATATATATATATATATATATATTGCCTGGTATCTTACCACCTGACAGCAAAGACAGGCCATTTGGAAATATATGGGATCAAATAAAGGCCAATAAGATTTTGTGCTTGTGAAATGATGTTTAGAAATTATTTCAAAACCTTTGGTTGTGTATCAGCTTTTGTAAGCCTGTGAAAAAAAAAAAACGTTGCATGGAAAATTCAAGATTGTGAATGTGTAGGGAAAAAAGTAGTCAGATAAATAATTTGAGACTGTCAAAAGTAAAATAAATAGATATATAGTAATATAATTAATAGAAGCAAAATAATATATAACACCTTTACAGCCAAAATCATGACCAACATTTATACTTTCTATCACTTTTTTTCTGCTTTAAATCTGTACCCAGATCACACACAAGCTGTTCAATTTCAGTCTTAGAGTTACCTCACTGTTGATTATTAATTTTGCACAAATTTTATTTAAACATTATTATTATTATTTCCGCAAATAACAATGTTTTCCTTACATATTCACAGTGGTTACAAGGGTGATATATCTCTTAATCGTTTTGACCCTTATGTGAGCCCATAGAAATGTGACTGTGGTGACATCATGATTCAGACAATCTGCTGACAAAGAGTTCAATATGAAGTGATTGCTTTGAAGCATGTCTGTAATAACCCAAAACGCAATTTTTAGCTCTGCAGAGACCAATCATCGGCCAGGCATGATTGGAAACCACACACTTACACTTTGACGTATACTTTTTAAGGGCTATTCCATCTTACTGTATGTTTACTAGTTTTGAACTGTCGAGATAATGGCCCTTGGATAATTTCAAACCGGGTAGCAGCACCAAGCTTTAAAATTGGATTTCCCTGCAACTTAAAGAGTTTTCAAACCAATAAAAAAAGATATTATGTAATTGCCAAAGTCCCGATAAAAGTTTGTTTTTCATTTCTTTTGACTGTCTCATTTGTTTTTTGAGGCTTGTACTGTAGTTTTATTGTTAACAAATTGTTTCAGTGTTCAACTGTGATTACGTTTACGATAGAGACAATGTGCTATCTTTGCTAAAAAAAGTTTAAAAATATATTGGAATGCCAGTTTAAGAGTATATTTGAATGTGTCCATATGGAAGCCAGTTAACGGTATTATTGTATGTTAAGTAACTTGAATGACTTTTAATAACTTACATGTTTGCAACTCATAGTTGACATACTGGTATAATGAATGTTTCTATTGTATTCTTTGTATTGTCAGGACTGACTTACCTGTTTAGAGATTTATATTTTCATAAATGTTGTACTTACATTTTGTTACAGAGTTGTTTAACTGGAATTCAAGCAGAAAAGAAACTTATGTCTGAAGCAATATGAAACTAGTGTGTATGCATTGTTTGTATGAAACATTTTAATGTAATAAAATGGTTCACTTTTTGCCTCCACGCCACCGCCTCAGGCTTTTCACTGTAATAAGGGACCGCGACGAGACTCTGCCATTTTCTTTCTGCTTTTAGACGCAGAAGCATTTCATTTACTGCCTTTGAGTTCAAAGAAGACAAAGACTGAAGAGAACAAGCTCGGCTCTAATTGGCTGTAATTAGTCCTGATGTACAGGTATAGCTCTTTAAGTTGCAGAGCATGCTGGGGAGGGGGCGGGGGGGGGGGGGGGTTGTTTCCCAGAATCAGAAAACACTGACAGTGCTGACAGCCTCGCCTACACGCACACATGCACACACACGCACGCACACACACACAACAGAGCTGTAAAGTGATTTGATAGGCCAGTAATTGCTCTTCTGCGCTTGATGCCGCATGCCAGACAAGCATGGTGAATATTTCTCCAACACTGGCTGACATTGTCATTATAATTAGGCGATGCATGTGCAGTGCACCTGTACAGTGCCCTGTGCCAAACACACGCACACGCACACGCAAACACACAAACTTGCAAGGCAAACACATCCAGGATCAAGCTGTGATTGGCCAATAAAATCCTGTTGCTTTGGGCTACCATTTTAATTTCCCAGTGGTGTCACTCCAAGCCAATCTGTGTGTGCGCAAGTGTGTTCATGTGTGCCCCGTCTCCACGGCAACATCAGGTCCATAGCGGTGACGGGGCTTGGCCACGCCTCTCATTGTAATGATGGTGAGCTCATGTCTGTTGGCTATTGGAGCTGCTTCCAGTCCTTATGACAACAAGGGCTCGACTATCGCTAGCACATTCCACCTGCAGCGCCACACAGGCATATAATTACACCACTTGTTTGTTGAACAGGTCTCCATAGGTCATGGTGTGTGTGTGTGTGTGTGTGTGTGTGTGTGTGTGTGTGTGTGTGTATGTGTGTGTGCGTCCTACAGTGGTACAGTATGACATTGCCTCATATTTACTCAGTCCTAATGTAGCCTCTTCATTGTCAGCTGTGTTTACTCCATAAGCCATGCAGGTCCTTCCTTTTGTCATCCTTTCATTATTTCTACTGTAAGGTGTATTTCCAGCAATGGGGGAAGCCTATGAGTCATATTTCCCCCACCCCCCCACCCCCCCCCACACTCTCTGGCAGGCCAGATCAAACAGCCTCAGCGTCACACTTTTACCTTAAAGGCGGCTGGAATTTAAGTAGAAGCAAAAAAGCTCCAGAAATGACTCAAAATCGTCCGCCTGTTGGACCAGCAGCGAATGTTTGACAAACTAAATATGGGATGTTTGCACGAGGGGGGAAACACCAATTTTAATCTCCTCAAAGACAAAGCCTACATTTTACAACATGCCATTCATCGTATGTGAGGTGAGTTACAACACATCCCTGGGGAGCGACCGTCGCTCGTTACATCCCCCTTTTTTATCTTGTATTCCTTCCCCACATGTCTCCCATTGCCTCGACACGAGATCCCAGTTTGGGAAGATAACTCCCAACAAGGCCTGACCTAATTCTTCTGAATCAGGCTGGGAGGAGAGACGGCGACGTGCGAGGGCTTCTTCGCTCTGTTCGGATTCCAGGTGAACAGCAGGAGATGCTTGTCGGCGATAGAGGAGATCACGGCGTCCGTTCTGCGCTGCTGATTATGGGATGTTTCTCAAGGCAGAGGAGGAGATGAAACATGGTGAGGACCAGGCAATGGGAGTTAAAAGCTCCGGCGCAGAGGTTTGATCCACTGTGTTGTTCTTTACTCATCAGAAGGTTTTGTGGGAATTAATCATTACAGCAAAGTGCTTTTCTTTCTCTTCAGTGAGACTATTTTTAAAGTCGAGGGATGACTCAGTACGTGCCAAAGTCCGTTTAGGTTTCAGCCCACTGATACGTCACTGCTGAAGCCCAACAATAAGGACATTCAGCGGTGCATCAAAGGTATCGCCTTTTGGAGGACGGAGCCTTAAAATGACAAAGATGACGAGCAATAAGGTTCAGTCTGAGGTCATTTAACCCGAGATAGAGATTCAAATTGCTTCCAAACAAACAAGTTAACCTTTCACTGAAGCCCTTTCCTTGTTATTGGAAAGATCTTTTAGCAACATCAAAGTTTATGCTCCAAAAACTGGGAAACAAACCCGTCTACTCAGGAGCTCATTGGTTGTGATCGTCCGCAGATGGAGGCCAACATTCGGCCTCAACAGAGACAAGAGCCTCCTTAGAATTCAAAACAAAAAAGGAAATTTCACTATAATTCCATAACCACTTCAACATGCTTCTTCAGTTTGTTGCCAAGAGATAGATTGATACCGCTCTCGTGCATGGAGAATTTGAAGCTGCAGGCGGGAGACAGTTAGCGTAGCTTAGCATAAGAAACCACCAGCCTGCTCTCTCCAAAGTAGGGTGAGCTATCAGATCTTCACTGAAGGTTTTATGGCCAAAAGTATTCATAAAAACAAGCTTATCACAGTATCTTTATGAATGATATTCATGCTATAAGGCAAATTAATCTTTTACTTTGTTTATTGTGCGTTTTGTCTTTATTTAATTTTTTTTTTTTAAGATGTATTTGTTTTTGTCTTTTGGCTGTCCCAATTCAACAGACAAATATTTGATATCTATACAAAGCGAGTAAGTGCATTTCCTAAAATGCTAAACTATTCAATTAGTCTGTATATTTTATTTATTTATTTATTAGAACGTTAGGCAGCGCTCTTTCCTCTGTGTTTTATTCTTCACAGCAGCAGTTGTTGCAAAAAGGAAAATGTATAAAAGGGGGAAGCAGCGGAGTGAAAACAGTATTTATGCAGCACCGCTGGCCGTGTCTTTGAAAATGTCTAGAAGAGCTCTATTTTGTCACATTGTTGTCATGTTTTGTGTCTCCGACAGAATGTTAGCCGCCATCCTGTCAGCCGCAGCAGAGCGGGGAAACATCTCCTGTGTTTTTCAATGATATTCAGAGTATTTTCTTTTTCCAAAAGCCTCTGTCTGTTATCATGGAAAAGTGTTTATACATTAAAAAAAACTAAGTGACACACACACACACACATGCTCACATTTACACCTATTGCAGTCAGAGAAGGTATTGAGATAGTTTGCGTATGAATGAGAATTCCAATTACAAAACATGACCCAAAATGTATAATCCTCTTTAACCCATATACTGCATCTATGTTATCATTAGTAATATTTTCATGAGGCAGCAACAAATAAAACTTTATGTCTGTGCGTCTGTAAACACTCAAACCGGTTTTCAGGTTTTGTGTCATCCTAAGGGAAGCAATTGCCTATGAATTCATAAAAACAGTTTTATAACAATAATGCATTGTTCAGGAACTCTTTAGGTGGATAAATCCGCTTTAAAGTTTAGTTTCATTACATTATAATACATAATGGTTCATACAATGGAGATATTTCCTTCTACGTGCCAGTCTCAGAGACTTTTCTTTTTTCTTTTTCTTTTCTGGCCTGAAGCCAAGTTGTGTTAAGAGGTAGCAAGTGTTAAGGGGTGATTCCTCTAATCGCATCCAAGTCATATGATCAACTGTGAAGAGGTTGGTCAGGTTAAGCTGAGTCAAGCTGGTTTCAATTCAACACGTCACAACAGGAAGTCAAGTATATTAAAGGCTCACACAGTATTTTGTAAATATCCATGTGGGTAAATTATGACCCCCAGATGGTTATTAGCACAATTATTAGACATTTATAACGTAAAGTGAATTAAAGCTGTACTGCTTGTTTAGAAACCTTGTTCTTATAAAACTTATCCCAACCTTCCCAAAAATTTTAACTTTTCTTTTATTCATTGTGTATTAAGTTATTTAATCTTTTTTTGTTTCTTGTTAAGCAGCTGGTAAAGTGGATTTATTGCAATAGATTTCTGGGTATTTTAAATCTGCAAGGTAAATAGTAAGTTTTCAAATAAACGTAACGTTAAATAATATCTTCTGAAATGTAAGCAAAGTAAAAGTACAATGTAGTCTGAAAATGGAAATACTCTAGTAAAGTAGTAGTACCTCAAAATTGCACTTGAGTAAAGTACAATTAATCCACTGCAACCAAGCATTCACAGATAAATAAACTATAATCGATATAAAAATATGCTACTTTTTGTCGGTTTTATTTTGAAAGCTCCAAGAGGAACCCGTTGTCGTCCAGCACGTGCAGCTTGACTGGTCCACCCTCGTCCCAGGCTCAACTAGCCATTAGACGCTGTTCAAACAGGAGACATGGGACTGCGGAGTCACCGAGGGGGGGAAGCTCTTCCCCACAACAACTCAGCCCAAAGCGAGGCCACCATATCGAGCTGAAGATGTTTCTCGGAGCCTCTACTTTGTCTCCTGTGCTTCTCATTTCTGCTCAATATCGGACCGGAAGAGAGACTTGAACTTAAATGACAGCTGAAGTTATCCGTGCATTTGTGATACCTGCGGCAGAGTGCCACACCTTCGCTTAGCGCAACAGGTAGGAACAACAGTTGATACCCTTCCTGGCTTGTTTACATGAAACATGATGCTCTTAATTTAACTTTAAAAGGCTGTCACAAAAAAAAGTCTTGATGCTTTTATTAAAACGTGTTTTGTATTTTTCGACTGTGCACAGCAACAGGTGGATGTGGAGTAGTGATGTCACCCATATGGTGTTTGAAAAACACGATATTTTGCTAATAAAGGTAGTTATTATAAGGCCACAGTACATAAACACACTCAGTATTGTAGTAATTCACGAGGAGCCGAACCTGTAGGTACTAACAATGGAGATGCACACAAAGGCATATTAACACACACACACACACTATAATAAAAACATGTGTGTAGTGATAATAACAAATCACAGAAATGAACCTGTGAAATACCCACCATGTGCACTGCATCAATTCTGATTGATTTCTTCATATTTCATTTACAACAATATACACTTGAAAACAATTCCTCACATTTATGAAGCTGGCAGCATCAAATGTTTTCACTCAAACCACTAACCCGTCCCCAGGATAGTTGTGATGTGTGCGTCTGTGTGACAACAAGCCGGGGGAACTTTCCATCACACTGCACACGCTCGGGCAGGTGAAGTTAATGAGTGAACGGCGGGGAACATTTGTTCTTTGTTGGGATGGAGTGGCGAGGTGGAGGAGCGGTCTGGAATCAGTTAACCAGAGCTCCTGCACACGGCCTTGGGCTTTGTTTGCACATCCAACACGTAGCCCCGCTGAACCCTGGGTCACTCCAGCAGGCATACAAAGCCGATGCCGGAGCCCAAACCGGTCCCGTCTGTCATTCACCACGCGCCACTCTTAAATATACGTTAGCAGCCGCGTACGAGCAGCTGCAACACATCCAGCGTCTCTTAAAATAAGTTCCCACCTGTTTGTCTTTTAAGCTCCAGACAGGTTTAGACTTACGACTTCCTGACAGTTGATTTATATAATACACTGAGCTGCGGCTCTATTTGCCGGCCTTTGGTGGCGAACGTCACCCATGTGACAACCTGTTAGACAAAACAAGTCATTATAAGCGAATGCAAATCATATTTGCCCAAGGTCTAGTTCGCTCGGCTCGCTGCAGGATGACTCGACTCGAAACAGGATGTAAACACCAGGATGGAGCTCAGCGCTGTTTTGCGGGAATAATCCAGAGCACACAGTGAAATGGAAAAAAAAATGTTACTGTACATTTAAGTCGAGACAGACTCTGTGTTTCATGTTTTTATATTTTAGAATATTACCTTAAGTTATTACAAGTATCAAACCTGGAAAACATAAAAAAAACTAAATGTTTTGTTTACATAATAATTGTCAAAGAATCAACTTGAAGATGTAATTTATTTACCACTACATCACTGGCTGTCTGTCATTTAAAAGGTTGGCTCTTCGTCGGCTTGTTTACTTGCTTAAAGTACAGTTCAGAGCTCCTGGGTACGGTAGATTCATGTGTGTGTGTGTGTGTGTGGGGGGGGGGGGGGGGGGGGGGGGGGGGAGGGGGGGGTGCTATCGATAAGTGTGGGCTGCTGGGTAATAGAGAGAGGAGATTGGACTTGTTTTCATCAAACTGCTGCCCAAGGCCGTCTGAAGAGTGCGTCCGGACCAATGATGTTACAACACACACGTTGCCTCATTATGTCGTCTGGAATAAACCTGGAGGAGGTCTTCTGATATTTCAGGCCAAATACTGGCTGATCAATATCGTGTCACTTGATTGGCTTCCAGAAACGTACCTCGACTGGTTTGAATATAAAAACACTAGTGGACATGTGGACACAGAAACTTTAAATCCAAAACAAAGCATTAAAAAAAAAATATATATATATATATTTATTTTTAAAAGCTGTAGATCGGCCCTCAAGGTCAGCTGAAGGTCATCTCAAGGTCAGCGCTCGTATCCAACACTCGAACCAAGAGTCTGCTTCTGAGATGACTTCCATCCTTTTCCTTCTTTTTAAAGTCGGATATTTGACAGCGTTTCTTTGTGCGAGCCACAATTGGAAAAAGTTACACAATAACGCCCCTGGCGTGGCCGAGCTCTTTTACGGGAAGCGTTATCGGGTGTGGAAGGTTATCTCATCTACTGTACATGCAGGTAATTCAAAGCGGGATAAAGCAGCGGGTGAGACAATTTTTTTGTCACTGCACAGACTTTGAAATGGTGTATTGACATTTCAGCTGCATTTTAAAAGCCTTGGGAGCCGATAAGAGGCCTAAATTGACCAGCTTATCGAAGGCTGCCGTTCTCTTTCACCAGAGAAATCTCCCGTGGATGAGATAAGAGCCTCAGCTCGCTCAAAGGGGATTCGGTTGTACTTTAATTTCACAAAGAGAGAAAAGGTAAAGCATGAAAACATGGCTACGTGCTGAGAATACACAAAGAACTATGACATTTGTAATTCAGATGACATTAATTATTAATTTATGCGTCTCGGTAAACAAAGATCTTATTAACCAACTAAGTAAGTGCATTTTAAGTATTGGAAAATCTTATAAGATCATAAAGATTGTTATCAATATATAAAAGCCACAATCAGGGCTTTAGAGGCAGATATTGATGAATGATTTACAGTCATTAGTATTGGCTGATAGCAGCCGCTTCCTGTATTTAAACATCTCGTCATTTTCAAAGTTAGACTCACTGATCCAAAATGTTTTTGTTTTTTTTTCCTCTGTACAATTTGCTTTTTGAAGCACGTCATTATCAGCTTGTTCTCATTATCTGTTGATTAGTGTTTTCATTATTAATAACATGTCAAACTGTTTGTTTTCTTTCCACACAACGGTCCAAAAAACATTCCGTTGTTTGTCACTGAGCTCAAGGACAAAAAACAAATATTCACAATTTAGAAGTGAAAACGTTTTTTTAATATCTTTTTCCTATAACAAGTCTTTTTATAATATGTTAAAATCACTAACTTGCAGAAGTATTTTCCTCCTCTGCTTGTTTGCCTCATAAAACCTCCCGTCACAACGCAGACCCACACTTATCCATCCTGAGACCCGTAATGCGACCTGGATGAGAGGAGGTGTGGTCAAAGGCTGCGTTCAGGTACACCACTTGTTGTAGGTCACCTGCGTTGTAGGCCAAAACACATCAGAAAAATGTAAATAAACTACAAATGAAGAAGTAAAAGACAAGAAAAATATAAATAAACTATAAATGAAGATTTGAAACACAAGGAAAATATAAATAAACTATAAATGAAGAAGTAAAACACAATCCATGTAGAGAACTGTGTTGATTATATCCAACGTTTTTGAGACGAACGCAGTGTAGCGGACGCAGCCCCGTGTGTACACAACATACCGAAACCCGATGCTTAAAAACATCCTGTGGATGGATCGCACAGTGGATCAGTCTGGAGCTCCAACGAGGGATTATTTTCACTATTTATTAATCTGCAGATGAATCACTCCGTTAATGGACTAATCATTGTGTCTATAAACTGTTCTTCAAATGGCTCGTTTTGTCCAACCAGTAGTCCAAAACCCCAAAGATATACGTTTTACAGTGACGTAAATATTAGGAAAGCAGGAAATATTTGAGTAACTGTGAAACCTGGGAATACTTGGCACGTTTGCCAGTTAAATGTAATATAAAAATAGTTTCGGATGAAATTTCTTTTGAACGAATAATCGATTAATTGTTTCAGATCTAACGAGACCGGAAGATGGGCAATAAAAAGGGGCATGAAAACCGGGTCCAACGTGCCCCCCTAGTAAAATTCCCGCCATATTTCTGTCTCCAAAGAAACACACCGTAGATAATGGAAAAGAAAGATGGAGGACAATGCACACAGCCAGAAGGATGTCGGACCGGTTAGCCCACTTTTCCATCACCTCACCCCTCCCATGTCACCCACATGAACACGATCTCCCGTCTCACTGTCCCATCACACACACACACACACACACACTCCGGCCCAGTGGGTGTCAATATGTATATTACGGCCTTAGTGTAACACGCAGCTTAGGCAGGAGCTATCAGGTGATGTAATACCAGCGGGGTCATGTTTGAGAAAGACTCGTCTTCTTTGTTATGTATTCATATCTCCGCCTCGGGCCACGACTCTCCAAAAGGAGTCTGTTAGCGGGGCTCTAACGGTGCTGCAGTCTCTGAACCACATCAGCTGTTGGTATGTGCAGTGTTTAGACCAGCAGCTGACACCCGCAGACATGGCTGTGGATGGATTTCAGTCGTCCAAGGGCACAACAAAAACAACCGGTATCGGATATGCAACACTTGAAGGTGTGTTTGGAGGTGGTCCGAGAGGCTGGAGAGCCTGTCCAGGTGTGTTTTCTCCATATTTAAGGGTTTTGTAAGTGTGTCGTTTTGTTTCCATCCATGTTCACTCGTAAGGGGGCGTGTACCTTTCCCTCTCAAGGCATTTCAATATGCACCTCGATATGTGGAGGTGATGCAATACATATTAAAATAATAAAACCATACAGGTAAACATCTAGATAGTCAATACAGCTGAATATCACACTACTTCAATACAATCCAGTTCAGCTCCGATTCAATCTGATTCAGTTTGACTTATTTATTTAGTATTACTATATTTCCCATACCGATGGAATACTATGCATTTTTAACATGTCCCACATTGTGAAACCAATATATTATTAAAAAAAACTATAACAGTTGACATATACATGCAGGTAAATACATGAAACGTGACCTGTACCTTTAAATCCATGCTATGGAGCAGTGGGCTGCTGTAAAGCGCCTGAGGAGAAAACAGAACATATACTGTACTATATATATATATATATATATATATATATATATATATATATATATATATATATCAGAAGTGTTTTAATGAAAATACCCCCACACAATATCTGCCGCTTTCAAACAAAACTCCTCACAGGTAACATCAATTTCAACCGGACTCCATCCAGAGGAAGAATTATTTCAAGCCTTATCTTTCCGGATGAAATTTTCCACCTGCAGCGATCAATAACAACGGCCCTGGCTGCCAGTTCCACGGGTATCCCCGGGATTTCAATCCAGCCCACTTTTAGGGGACACTCTACAGCAATCTCGCTTTTATTGCACCTGTTTCTCCAAGACGAAATGTTTCAATTTACTCTGGAGAAAACTCTGAAAGCGAAAGAAATGGGAGCCCGGCCAAGCTGCCAGCGCTGAAATATCTCTCCCCTTCGGTGATCGTCCTCCGATCTTTCCTATCATAAAAAAACTGGAGCAATATATAATGTATGGAATGGCACAGGGAGCAGATAATGCTCTGTTATTGCCGGCCAACAATGGCCAATATCTGAATGATTGATAGCCATTTGATGCACAGATTGAATCCTTGATCTCGTCGTGACTTTGGAAAGTCTCCAGGGGAAACAGCACGATGGGTCATTTTGGATGTTCTGGCTGCTGGGGGGGGTTACTGTAAAGCATTGTGGGAAAAAAGAAAATGACTGATGTTGTGAGAGCTTTTCTTTGTCCGGTGCGATAACACGATTAATGCGTTTAGATTATGACTGTTGCTCGGGCACGGCCGGCTATTTAAAGAGGTCATGTTTGGCTTCGGGAAATAGTTATGGGCAGTTTATACGGAGCCATTAATCAGGGAAATAATCATCAGGTTAATCGTTAACAGAGATCAATCTGGGGTCAGGCTCAAGGTTGAAGGGTTTTAAAGGTACGAGGCCAGTTCCTTTAACCCGTAATGCCAGAGATTAGTCTGTAAACGCACCACGCGGTCTTTCTGAGCGTCCACAGCTATTTGCTCTGCAAACACGGCGTGCCGACGATGACAGCTGCCGCAGACGCGCTGGAACCAGAGCATCGGCCGGCCCTGTTAGTCACGTTTTCTTTGCCTTTTTTTTTCAAATGCTAATGCGACTTAGTGACTAGCCGGTTACTCACGGAGCTGAGTCCTCCTCTGCTGCAGGACGTCTGCAGGCCGTCTGCAGGACGACCCGCAGGCGACCCGCAGGCGACCCGCAGGCCGTTTCTTTGCATTGCAAATGTGCAACTCAACTCCGCGCGGATGCAAACCTGCTTTTTCTTTTTTTTTTTTTTTTCGTCCCAGCCGGCCGACCTGTTCGCCAGCCTGTCTGACGGCGTGGCCTCCGCCGCTTCAGTTTAACCCGTCCGAGTAGGTCGGCACGGCCGGTCGGACTTGTGAGGAGATGGGGTTTCAATGTGAAATGGTCCACTTTTCATCACATGGCTGCCACGAAATTGATTGCCAAGTTCAAGCTTGTTTTCGGGCGTTCGGCCTGAACAAAGCGTGTTGTATTCCCATGATGAGAGGGAGAGTCATGCGTTTGACTGCAGGGGTGAATATCCACGGAGAGATCATCTTGTGCCTCTCCTGTTTTACTCTCGTCGGTTTATCTCCTAATATTTATCTTTAGTGGTCTTGGCGGTGTAATAAATAAATCTGTATTTATGTTATCAGGCAGGTATGGCCGAATAATATTGCGAATTTGCCTCAAAATCTCACCTCGCTAGAAGAAATAACACGTAAATACTTGTGTATATTTAGGACAAATCGTTTATCTGCCGATTTCATGTTTTTGAGGAATGAATTATTACAGATGGCAGATCTTAGTGCTACAGTTTTGAGTTTGTTTTGTATTTTTTCTCACTTTGTATTATAAAATGTTCAGCCTCACCACCTGCAGCCAAAACATAATCATAATTGGAAAGCAACCACCATGCACCATTTACAGGCAGGCGGGAGGATCTGTTTTATATTTATGTGTCTCTAACTTTCATGTGACGACATCGGATCATTTTATTAAGAAATGTGTGGCGTGGGTCGATTAACGTGAAGTTATTGCTTCCTTTAATTGCTCGGCTCTCTGTCATAACCCATAATCCATGGGGCTGTCACTGTGTTTCTATCCGTCATGAAAACATGCTGCCAGGGAGGAAGTAAACTTATTCACAGTGGTAATTAATTCAAAACAATTTAGTCCGAGGTAGTTATGTCCCACGGTTAAGGACCATTTACTCCATCAAATAGATACGCAGTCGTACTCGGCAGAGCGATGCTCTGAGCTCGAGGATGCTCCCCAAAGAAAAACCCAAGAATTCTGCGAGCACATTAAAACCCCCCCGAGAGAATCGAGAGCAGAAAGCAGCGGAGGCATATCACCGAGATATGAAATATACATAACGCACAAGGCAGGAGATGCCACCGCTCGACAAGAAACCAGAGGAAGAGGAGGGAGACATCAGCACGAGCGATCTGAGGATTGAGAGATGGAGCTTGTCAGAGGATTATTGGCCCACTCGAATGTGACAATAGTAAAAGTCAGCAGATAGCGACTGCTTCCGGGGCCGATGCGGCGCTCCATTAATGTTATCGTTCCCGCCGCCCGCTGGGAAATTACCTCCTCCCGTGCCCCCCCGTCCTGGAAGACGAGGGGCACTCCAGCCGGGTGGGTGCTCGCCAGTGCGGTGGGGTGTGAAACAGGGCCCTCTATTTAAAGCCCGGCCTGGCGCTCTGCCGCAAAAGACCCTCTCGTCTTTTTTTTCCCAGGAGTAGCCGGCGAACGAGTCGGAGGACCCAGTGAAAGTGTCGGGGGGGGGTTCAGTTTGGTTACAGTCCAGCTCACCTCGAATCACGAGAGATATCTCCCATGAAGGACCATCAAAGACAAGAGGATCGTGCTCTTGAATTTGTTCCGTGACTTTGCTGCATCCCACCTCGGGCGACGCTCGTTCTCAGGTCTGGTCGCAGTATTGCTTGTGATATTATATAACGCAGAAGGCCCTTTATATATTTTTTCTTCTTCTTTTTTTTTATTGATGTGCATTTCTTGGTCTCACATGCATTTTTCATACAGAGCCCACCCGGACCCCTTAGCCTGTTCCCTCCAGGACTAAAGATACATGAATTCCTGCTGCATAACTAAAGCCTGTTACATCATCACTGCCTTACTAACGGCTAATGGATGCAAATGCAGAAGATCACTAATGATTAATTACAGGTGCTGTGGCACATTCCCTTTAATACTTTTCTTACTGTCCTCAAATCCCACGAAAGCATTGCCTGACGTGTCTTAGTCAGATATGCAGACGAAACAGAGCCGTAGGCGGAGTGTTTAGGGCAAAAGATGCTTTAGTTTAGTTATAAATAAATGTCTGAGAACAATGTCTCTGTCCTACAAACCCGGAGGGAAAAATCTGAGGATTGTTATGCACATCGCAGATACTTTTAAGAGGAATTGTGTTTATTCAAATTCCCACATAATTTGATAATTGTGCAAGAATCGTAGAATTCGAATGAATGTCATGTTATGATTAATTATACACTATTAAAACATCTCATTTATTTAGTGTGTGCTGAAAACAGCCATTTAATACCAGGAAGTAATCATTTACGGCGCCAGAATTAAACAATGACCTTGCGTGCTGATGAGCTGTTCTTGGTTTGCAAACCTTTTGTCATCAGTGACACCAAGTTCGCGGGCTTCATCGTCACCAGACGTATCCGTCTCATGAAATCTAGTTTCTTTTTCGCTTTCGCTTTGAGCATCGGGTCGTAATGAGATGAAGCTGCACCCGAAACCTATTGCACGTATCCCACTTTGTTCAAAGATCCAACTAAAAGGTGAAGGAAAGGCCTGCGGGGTCACAGAGTTGAGGTTTAGAATAGAAAGCGTTTTGTCTCGTGGGCACGCGTCCACAAAGAGATACTGTGTCCTCTATCTTTGTCGCGCTCTCTTTCTCCTTCCCCTCGCAGACGAACCCATTCAAGACTCCGTGATTAATTATTTACTCGGGCAATGAAATGCCAAAGCCGAGAGAAACACACCACCAGGAGAGAAAAGGTCACTCCCATCCTGCGCGTAGATACACGCCCTGCGATACACGCCCTGCGATACACACTCTCACACACACACACACACACACACACACACACACACAACAGTGATGGATGGCAATAACATCTTTATCGGTGCTGCGGGCAGACAGAGTTTTCATCCTGGTGTCCAAATACCGTCAAGACCAAGGGCAAAGCAAAAAGTTGACTGATGAGGAGAAATCTTTGAGTGAGAGCGCGCTTTTAAAAAACACTCCCATGTCAGAGGGGGTGAACCGTCCGATCAATAGCCGTCTCGGACTCTGTCAAAGTGTGTGTGTGTGTGTGTGCGTGCGTGTGTGTGTGTGTGTGTGTGTGTGATAATTAAAGTTTAATGTCTTTGTTAATGTTCCCCCACAGCTCCACGACACAGCTGGCCAAATGGGGTGCCAATGCTGCAGGATGATAAAAAGGTGAGTCATTACCTCTCCTTGTTTTGTTTTTTTTGGGATCCTTCTCGGGAATACCGTCATACAATGACTGTTTTTCAGGGATTTAAAGAATTTCGCCCAAATTATATCTTTTTTTTAATTTTATACATTCCTCTACAGTTTCTTTTGACGATTTTGAGATACATGTCTGTGTGTTTTCATGGAATTTAATTTATGACACATCATATAAATAAAGTACACTTAAAGATTCAACCGCAACATCTCGTTCATTTAACACCGTCCCTGTCACTCTGGATGATGCACAGAGCCGACTGTCAACAGTTCTTATTGATTTCTCTCTTCTGAAGAAATATTTCGTGACTAATATGTCCTTCACAACCCTAAACCACAGCATCGATCATTGCATACGTGGTATTTGCTTTTTCTTGAAGGTCAGTTTGGGATTTTGTAGAAAGGTTTTCATTTCTGTGATGTCATTATTTCCGGCGATGTGATCCACCTCCACTTTAAGATATGGCAGGAAACACTTACGGGAGAAAAGCTTTAAATGTTGACTGAAGAAGACATATAGTTCAGCAGAAAGAAAGAAACATACTTTACTTCTTTGTTTTTTAATCTAGTGCCATCAAATAGTTTGAATTATTATTGGTCCAATCCTTTGGTTTACGGCGAAATACCTGAAAAAAGTAGGGATGGACTAATCTGACTCAGTCCCGATACAAATACATTACTGATCCTACAGATCCTACTGATCAGCATGCCGGCGTTAGCATTCCGACGTTAGCATACCGACGTTAGCATGCCGGCGTTAGCATGCCGGCGTTAGCATGCCGGCGTTAGCATGCCGACGTTAGCATGCCGGCGTTAGCATGCCGACGTTAGCATGCCGGCGTTAGCATGCCGACGTTAGCATGCCGGCGTTAGCATGCCGCCGTTAGCATGCCGGCGTTAGCATGCCGACTTTAGCATGCCGGCGTTAGCATGCCGACGTTAGCATGCCGGCGTTAGCATTCAGCTATCGTTCTGA
Organism: Cottus gobio; assembly: GCA_023566465.1. Lineage (NCBI taxonomy): Eukaryota > Metazoa > Chordata > Actinopteri > Perciformes > Cottidae > Cottus > Cottus gobio. The sequence continues at coordinate 4,913,765 of CM042233.1, read as the reverse complement.
TTAATCCACTCACATTTTAGGCGCTAATTCATCGTTAGCTGCTCGGGATGGGAGCACAGGGAGCTTACAGCCCCTCGCTGTAGATCTTCAGGGTACCGATTCAAGCGTCTCCTGGCCCACATAATGATTTCTCGTCTCGTTTCATGCAGATAGCGAGCGCTCCATTTCTAATACGTATGTACTCTCAGCCTCTCGTGGGCTCTTTGTGCAAACTGTGAGTCAATATGCCAATCACCCTTGGTTACTGTCTTTTCATTCAGGCCTACGAGGCGTCGTAGTCAGGGCTCGACATCTTTGTGCCTCTGGAGGTGAGCGAGGAGACGGAACAGGGCGGCGAAACGAGATTTTGATTGCAGATTAATGAAAGGGAGTGCTGTAACACGCATACCAGTCGTAATCCCCCTCCACACGTTATTCTTTCCCATGTCAAAGACACACATGTGAATGCTTATGACACACACTCTCACACACACACACACACACACATACATACCTCCCTAATTGTCTGCAGTGTCACATTTCTGGGCTTAGTTGTGTTTGGGTTTGGCAGGGTGGGCCTGCAGGTTACTGGGTCAGCAGAGCGGCCTCCGACACTCACACATTCCAAACAACTTTAGGTTAATTTTGTGCGTTTATTTTGAAAACTAGTAAATATGTGTATTATTATTTACAAGGACTCATGATCAGAAGTTCATTTTAGCTCGAAAATCAACTCTCTAGGTAATATTTAATTGAAAATCCGTAAAATAACAATAACGGTGACATTTAAGGGTTCAGTATGCTTCAAATTATGGAGTTTGTGTGTGTGTGTGTGTGTGTGTGTGTGTGTGTGTGTGTGTGTGTGTGTGTGTGTGTGTGTGTGTGTGTGTGTGTGTGTGTGTGTGTGTGTGTGTGTGTGTGTGTGTGTGTGTGTGTGTGTGTGTGTGTGTAATGCAGAGGTCCCATTCAAATATTGAGCATTTCAACAAAAGTGCGATGTACCACACATTACATTCAAAAACCTATTTTTATTTCTGATAGCTGTCATTCAGCATTATGCTGAGTAGTTTCTTATAAATTGAGAGTGACTACAATATCCACAGGGTGGCTAGTTGTTGTATTAGCTTGTAGAATCTTCTCTTTCCTAACCTGCAGTAAACAGCATCTCGTCTGCTGCACCTTGAGAGATAAAACTTATGCAAAGAGCGCATTCTTCCAGGATGGCGGCGCATCCTAAATAAACTGTTTAACATAAACAAAACGCCACAGAAGGGGAATCCCAGAGGAGACGGGAAAGCAGGAGCTCCCAGGCGTCGACTGCATCGATGCAAAATCTAGTCTTGGTTTTACAATTTGAGCCGAGCGCTGCTTTTCTCCGACTCGGACTGATTTGATTCTGGTCTGACAACACTCACACACATTTCGGCTGCTTTTTGTTGTGTCTGTTTTGTTTCCATCCACTTCACCATAAAAAAACGAAACAGAAAATGACAGAAACAAGTTTGAGTCTGTTCTTTGAAAATAGCTCGGGGGCAAGAAAGTACGACCTCCTGGCGTTGATGAAAATACAGTTTCATTTTCTCTCTTTTGTCCGGCTTTTTATATCAGTGGTCTTATTTTTGTAAAACACCTTGTGTGTATGTGTGTGTCTGCATGTGTGTGTGTGTGTGTGTCTGGCTCTTCAGAATGCAAACCTCAAATTTCACCTTGGCACAGCGGCGGTGCTGCCCAGGAGCGAGAGAAATGAAAAACATTCATTTTCTCAGCTTTCCACTGTGAAGGGAGGCAGAGAGAAGGATGCAGGGTGAGAGAGAGGTGCTTAAGTTGAAGGGTGTGTGTGTGTGTGTGTGTGTGTGTGTGTGTGTGTGTGTGTGTGTGTGTGTGTGTGTGTGTGTGTGTGTGTGTGTGTGTGTGTGTGTGTGTGTGTGTGTGTGTGTGTGTGTGTGTGTGTGTGTGTGTGTGTGTGTGTGTGTGTGTGTGTGTGTGTGTGTGTGTGTGTGTGTGTCAGCGTGAGACTATAAATGTGTAGGCGGGGGATGCCTTTGTGTCTGCTTGCCTAGAGTGGAGGGAATAAAAAAAACTATTTTTGAATAAATCAATTTATCTGAAAGTTTTAAATCTCCGGACTACTTGTTAAGTTCATGAATACCAGAACTGTGAAGGAAGAGCCAAAAGGGGAGGGAGATTAAAAATAAAAAAAAAGGAGAAAAGAAGAGCGAACTTGAGACAAGAAGAAGAAGGCGCCGGTGACTCAATAGATGGAAAAAGCTCCAGGGACGGCGCTCAAATCAAGGAGAAGTCAAGTGCAAAAGGGATTGTAGATTAGTGAGCTGCAACTACATTACAGTGACGCTCAAAGAGAGATGACAAGGAGGTGTGTGTGTGTGTGTGTGTGTGTGTGTGTGTGTGTGGAGGGCAGCTGGTGAGGTGGGAGATGGAGAGAGCTCTGCTGGTGTTGGGGGACTCGGAGGGCGGAGGAGAAAAACAAATGAAAGGACGCCGAGATGGGCGAGAAAAGCAAGAGGCTCTCGCAGCAGGTGATGGCTGACAACCTGTTACACTGTCCACAAAATAAAGCCCACATGCCAACACCCCTGTGTGTGTGTGTGTGTGTGTGTGTGTGTGTGTGTGTGTGTGTGTGTGTGTGTGTGTGTGTGTGTGTGTGTGTGTGTGTGTGTGATCTTGTGCTTTTATACCCTTAAAACCCTCCAAAATGGAGTTCCAGCCAGTTATTACATAGCTACAAGGGGCTATTTAAGGTGTCGGGCTTAAATGAGCATTAATTAGTCTCAGACCTTTATCGACCTCGACCATCCTGCGAGGAACGGGACGGCGGTCTGTAATTTACACAGCTGAGGACTCAGCCGAGGGGGGAGACGGTCCGAACCGCGAAAGAACCCGTCGGCGCCGCTTTTCCTTCATCTGATTGAAGGAAAGGACTGTTATTGTGCCGGTTGCAGGTCAAAATGTCCCTTTTTGCATTCGGCGTCTGTCGCTCATCCTAATGAGCTGAACCGCGTGGCGTACACAGTGTTCATTATCTTCGAAATAAACCAAATGTGAATTTATTTGTGTTTGTTAGCGCTTGTTGCTCTTTGTTCTTTTCCGTACTTACACAGACATGGCACATAATCAGCTCCCCGTTTTTGTTTTTTTGTCCCTTCAGTTTTCCATCATCAGAAGTGTTTTCCACCAGAAGACCTTGTTACTGGAATTTATGGTGATGAGCGTCTTCTCCCAGCAGGAAACAGCTTATTTTGCGAGGACATAAAAATCCAGGTCAAAATCTACGAACCTCAGCAATGATCCAGTGTCATTAGCGTCCTCACAAGAAAATAGCGTTGTTATTATTATTATTATTATGCTGAATAATACAGCAGTTTATTGTAGAAAATGAGCTCTCATTTGTTAATACACATACTTAATAAGCTTCAACAAAACTTTAAGTTGACCACTGAGACCATTCTGAGGTCATCTCATTGATCATAACAGCCATTGCTTTTATGGTATTGTTTTATTTTCACGACCATAGCCACGTATTCTTCTTTTATTACAGTCTCCGCCATTGAAAATGAGGATTCTGCCTCTTTTACGCGCTTTTTAAGTAAAATCAATGAAATGAATGACATCTGTGTGACAAGTATGGAGCCAGGAGACGGCGACGCAAACGCATCTGTCGGTATTTTAATATTTGAGCGACAGTATTTTGAGTGCAGTCCGAAGCCTGAGTTCACCTCCTTATCCACGTTGGACACCTTCGTTCAGCAGCTGCCTCAGATAATATATCTGACATCTACATGAGCCGTGCAAACATGCATTGGCATTTAGAAAGGTGCATCGACCGCACGATGAAGTGTCCTTGTTGTGTGCAGTATGTGAGGGATTGATTTTATGTGAGCATCTGACTCCCGGACGCTGATCCAGGGAATCGGACTCTGAACCCTCTCCGTCTGTCTCTCCACAGCTACATCTACGACCCCTCTGAGGCGGTGGACGGGAGGAAGGCCGACTCCGCGGTCAGCTCGCTCTACCAGCCGCACCACCTCCCCGGCGGCGGCCAGCCCGGCGGCCTCGGCAAGCAGAAGCAGGGCTTCAACAACCTGGGCTACAGCCGGTCCAACGACAGCACGCTGAAGCTGGAGGTGGACAACAACCACGTCAACCACCGGCTGCACGCCGCGCCGCCGGCCGCCAAGGAGCAGGCCAGGCAGGGGAGCGCCCCGCAGGCGGACGCCGCTCTGTACATCATCCAGCCGGAAGCCCCGGGGCCGAGGTGGGTGATGCAGGACAAGGGGCCGAGCCAGGTGCCGGTTTACCCCGAGACGCAGCCGTACGGCGAGCGCGGGGCGCCGAGGAACGAGTGGGACTGCTCCATCCACGAGTGCGTGGTCGGCAGCGGGAGCCTGTCGGCGGACGACGTCGACGAGGGCGTGGGCGGGACGCCGGAGTACCCGTGCGACACGGGGGACGAGGGCAGCGTCCTGTCGGTGGAGATCCACACCAGCACCACCAGCCTGTCCTCGGCCGACACCAGGGACGAGCTCCGGCTCCCGAAGGCCCCGGACGCGTCCACCGTCGAGAGCGGCATCTCGGTGATGAAGAGCGAGGACGAGGCGAGGGACGAGGAGGAAGAGGAGGTGCAGAGCGTCACGGAGTCCATGGTGGCCGAGGCCCTCGCCGCCTTGGAGGCCGCCACCGCCGGGGAGGACAGCGAGTGACGGACTTCTGCGCCGGAAAACTCACAGACTTTCCTGGCAGGAAGTTCCTGAATGACACCTTTGCTGCTGAAAGAGAAGGAAAGATTTATCTTTGAACGTAAAAAAAATCTTGGATATTTTTCTATTTTGCTCACTCAGAAGACAATGTCCGACGTATGAAGGAGGCAACTTTTCCCAAATGCCACAAATGGGGAAAAAGTTGTGCCGACTGTGAAAATCAGCAATATCAGCCTGTTGTGCCTCGAGCATGATTAATAACACTCCACTGTCCCAATCAGCCTGCTTTGCCATGTCCACACTGCCCTCGACGGGCATTTTAAAAAAACATATGTTTTATCACGTTTGCCTCATTTTGGAGCGTCGAGTCGATGCTTCCTTTGTGAACTCAGTCCTTGCCATAGCTCGTTGTGTCTTCACGAAAAGGTCATCACGTAGTCTTCTTTTTTTATACCCGTGTTGTTGTCTCTATTTTGTCACCTGTTGTTATTTATGATATCGTCACTGCGAGAAGGAACTGCTGGAAGTTGATCGGAGCAGAAAAGGCGGGAGGAGGGAGCGCGCGGCCCTTATTTATACCTTAACGTGTCATCGGAATAAAACTAAATGAATGTCACATCTACTTTGAAATGTTTTTGGGGGGGGGGAAATATATAGTTTACACACACATCATCAGGCTCGTGAACACTGATGACGCTCTTTCTTCTTATCGCGTCACCGAATGCTCAACATTACTGTGACATCATCGATGCAACTGAAAAACAGCCGCCTGCACATTTCACTGATTTCTTAGTTTTTCATCCACAGCTGAACTTTGAGCTAAAAAAGACTATGAGGTGAAATCATCACAGATGTTTTAATATTTCATAGGCTTAGTTTGCAGTGTGGCCCATGACATTAGTTCAATCCGCAGCTTGCCCATGTGCCTTAAAATGAACTAATTGAGGCTAGCCGGTGCAAAGGAGAGTGTGTGAAGAGTGTGTGAAGAGTGTGTGAAGAGTGTGTGAAGAGTGTGTGAATGCTCACTGACGTTCTGAACAAGTTTCACTGCGACGCCCCTTTTTCACCCATTGTTTGCCTGCCAAATCATTTCTAGATATTATATTTGTATTGTAAAATAAAGGAATGTACTTTTAAAATGTGTGCGCTGTGAGGTACTTTGTGTACACGGTGTGCAATTGTTTTCGTTTTCATGTCGGCTAACATTCGACGCGCTACTTTGAAAGCTTGTTTGGATAACGTCTTTCATTCTAAGGTCAAAAACATTTCATATTTTGATGACTTAGATCTCAGCTAGATTTAATTGTTGCATAATTCATATTGCTGGGAGCTTTCAGCTTTCTTTGATTTAAAAACACAGATTTAAAAACTCCAGGTCAGCTGGCAGGTAGCTTGCTACAGCTCACGCTTTGCCAAAGTTGGACTTGAGTAAAATTCAAGCACCTTAACAAATCTATTAATTTAAGCGGCTCTATTCTATAACGCTGGTGTGTCCTTTAATCGGATTTTGGTTCAATTGTTTACTTATTTCTTTAATAAATCCCTTTTATTAACGTCTTCTTAGCCGTGTGTCATTGGCTCTTGCTTCAAACCTAGAAGTGATTGTCCCACACATGACATTCATTGAAAAGATGTTTATTTTATCGTCTTTATTGAGATTAAATCTTTTAAATATCAAGAAGCAAATGGACTCACTCAGAGATTCTGTGATCCTGCGCCTGCATTTCATGTTTACGAGAGCTCCCCTCCCTCCCTCTTCATAAACGCGTGCGGTCGCTGTGGGACTTCGGTGTTTCAACCTCTCCATCGCAGCAAATAGAGGCGTCCGGGGCCTCGGCGCCTCGGGGCATCGGGGCCCCGGCTAATGAACACCTCGGGGCCTTCTGCTTGAACCAGGAAGACTCACACCGAGCGCCTTGGAAACATCCACAGCAGCAACGACTGAAACAAAAGAAAAGCCAGATCTTCCGACTAACGCAGCAGGAGAGGCCGTTAGTGCGTCTCCTTGTCAGGAGGTGGAACGGAGCCCCGGCGATACCAAGATTATCCCTTTCTTTGGACATGTATCTATTCATCTCACCCACTCCTTTCTATCTTCATCCCTTGGCTTGTAATTGCTCGCCATGGGTCTCACAATTATAGTGTGCTGGTTTCCTGCCTGAAACTTGCCTCTCTCTGCACTTGGACTTTGTTTTTAGGCATGCCAAGGTCGAGTGTCTTTCACAAGGTCTTTTTGAATTCATTGATTTCTAAAGAAATGCATGTCTTTGTGTCAAATTGCTTGTTTTTACTCGCAAAACTTCAAAGTCTTTCGGATATGTTTTTCATTAGTTTTCATTAAATCCCCGTTAGTTTTGAACTCGAGACATTTTCCACGTCACGCTCAGCACGATATCTCTCAACGGGATCGACTGGCGGCCTCCAGGCCCCGCCGAGGCCTGTGCACGTGCACATGTGCACATTTGATCCAAAATGACTCGTGGAGCGCTTGGTCAGCAGTCAAATCACAAGCCGGAGAACAAACAAGCTCATTATTCGGCACTGACTTCCTCCTACAGACGAGCACGTCCGATTCAACAAGTAATAATATATATATATATATATATATAACAGCACTTTACCACTTTATCATATCTGAGAATCAAATCACACAATCTATGTGAGTTTCTGCTCCAAATGCTGGTGAAAAAACTCTTTCCAGAATATGTTTTTCTCTCCACGAGGTTTTGAATGCACACCCTTTTTAAGAAGTCACACCTGCACCCAAGAGTGTGTGGGTGCTCGAGTCTGATTGTCTCACCAAATGAACAAACAACATTTCCATATATCCAGCGAGCGGGAAGACTTCCGGATCTGCTGTGGAGTTCCGGCTTAATCAAACCGGTGACTCATCTCTTCATCAATGCCCCATTTCAATGGGATACAAGAGAGCCGAGCTTGGCTTGTGCGTCACCAGATTACTTTGATCCTTCAGCGATACACAGAAAGGTAGATTATATATAGATGATATAAATGATATAGATACATAACAGCCTGGGATTTATTTTGGCACTATAGGAGAAAGGTGTGAAGATTGAAAATACGTGATTCAATTTAATATGTGAAGAATACAAACTACTTAGGTCACATTAAACCACAAAACCGTGTTGGTTTGTGGCTCTTTCAAAATAAGAGTCCCCATTTCAGGAAAATTACAAGCTTATAACCCAATTTTGGTAAAGGTAAAAACATTGTAACTCCTTCAGGGTAAAAAAAAAGCAGGCTTGTGTTGTCAACATGATTGTGGTTTATCTGAAGGGCAGTGAGAGAGTTGTATGAGCCTATAAGTGTCTCGACCCACAGAGATGCATTTAAGTCATAAGACTGATATTAGTCTATTTATTTCTACTGTCACCATCTTCCATGAAAACACCAAAATGAAAAAGTGTCTGTCTCTCAAGACTTTTTGGGGCCATAAAAAAACGAAACTTTGGTTTTTCAGATATTGAACAAAAAAGCCCTGCTTCCATTCTGCAGACCTTCATCAGGGCAAAGGTTTGACAAATGGGAATCTCGATCCAACCAGGGACAAGAGACAAACAGGGCTTAAATACAAGGGGAAGGTGTTTGGACACAGCAGGGAATAATCAGGCAGGAAGTGCAGGGACACAGAGGAAACACAAGACAGGACTTCACAATAAAACAGATAACAGCCACATCATGACACTCGAGGCTTTTGATGACGCAAGTGCACATGGAAAATATTGTTCACGCTCACCGTTCCCAAAGGCATGAAACTAAAAATACATAAATAAAGACAGCAGTCAAAACTCAAAATAACAGCAATAAATAACGGCAGTCGTCATCTGCAGTTGGTGTGATATATCCGTGGAGCTCCCCGTGTATTAAAGTGCTTACTTGGTATTCTCAGGTTTGAATTGTGTGTCTGAAAACAAATAAGAAACACATAAATGAGCCACAACGTGAGGTGTCACATATTTCATTTGACGTCGCTGTAAGATCTCAGATCTACATTTTAGCAGGATAAAATCTTATTTTGAAGGTATTCTTCAAAATAAAACCTCTTTAAATATTTAAACTCATTTGAAAACATCAAAATCCCACCAAAATAAAAGAGATGTGCAGTTATGTTGGTCGTCTGTGTGCGAAGAGACAAAAACAGAGTGACTGGACCGTGCCATCTCGTGTGAAAGCAGGAAATGGAGTTCACCTTTCTACCTGCTTCTCCATTATACAAGTTATACCTCTCGGTATCCCTCACTGCTGCTGTCACCCCGGTGCTCGCAGCAATCAATCCACCTCGCCGCGCCTCCAGATGACAGCACAAAAGTAGTTTGGCAACAAGCTAATTTCTGCCTCAACCTGCTGTGCGTTGAATGTAAATGGAGGCAAATAAAGAGCACTTGTGTGTCAGATCTCTTGGTGTTGTCTTTATTAGGTCCATTAGGCAGCCGACTGCAGAGTCCCCGAGGGGTGTGCGCCTGCTATGTTTGTTTTTCTCAAGGCTTTGTTGGAGTTAATGATTTCACCCTTAATTGTGACACACACACACACACACTTCCTTGTCTCGGCGGGATTGTAAAACTGTATTTAAAGAGGAAATATCCACCTAAAACCGGATTATTCTGCGCATTCTAGCTGCCCTGAAAACCTGTTAATCAGTGTCAACATTAAATGGTATCTTTCCCCATTCACACATCTGAGAAAGAGTCCAAAATAAACCACCTTGTTAGGGAATTAGCACTGGAAACGCGTTCACTCCGGTTAAATATTAAACCTCGGATACTGAATTAGATCCAGTGTTGACTATTGAAATAACAAAGCTTAAAGACGGGTAGGCTGCATAGTTTTGACGTCCTAGGGTAAGAATTCCACAACTATTTTTTGGCATATTGTAATAATAATAATATGAATACATTTAATTTATATTGCGCTTTTCAAAATACTCAAAGACACTTTACACAACATTTTAAAAATCTTCCTATAAGCTAAACAATAAAACAAATAAAACACACAATCACACATTAAAAGCAGTTCTGAAGATAGTAGGTGTAGGTGAAGTATGTGTAGATAGTACACATACTTCTGTGTATCTGTGTATCTGTAGGTGTAGATAGTAGGTGCACTAGATAGTACACCTACTATCTACACCTACTAATAATAGTTAATAATAAATAATAAAAAAATAGTTAAAATATACTAATAATGAACCACTAATTCAAGTGGTCTGAGAGAAAACTAGACTTCTGCACCGGCTCTTAGCTCTTTTTTCAGGCTTTAGAAAACTGAGATGGGAGCCAGTAGTGTGGCAGCAAAATCAGTGAGTATATTTATTGAGCAAAACTAACTTTTATTGCTATGAGTTCAACTTTTCATTTGTGCCAGCCTGAAAGTCCTGTTTGTGCTTTCAGGAGTCTTTAACTCTGGTGACGCTACTACGAGAGCCCGATGGCAACACACTACTTGAGTTGAAGAAAGGTGGGCAGTCAGCCAACGCATAAGGTCACCGTGTTTACTGATGTAGTTCAAAAGGTGTTAAACATTGACTAGACTTCCTCCCTCACGGTACCAAATAGTTCCCTAAAAAATATATATTCCCCCACCTGAGCCAGAGCTCCATGCTCTTGGCTGACATCCAGGGACAAAGATAAGATGTGGGGCACTTAGCCCGGCATCAGCATGGGAACCCCGTCGCCTGGAGGCCTGAATAATTCAGTGCCCGAGATACATTTACTGCTTATAAAGTCACGCAAAAGAGACGGAGCGGAGCTTTAATATCATCTATACCGCTTCTATATGCATACCTTATTCTCTGGCTGTAATAAAGTGTGAGAAACTTTTCATGAGCTAAAGTAAATACGCATGCGTGCAACAGGAGTCAATATTTGCACGAGTTCCTCGCGCTGCTTATTCACGTCCTGCACTGTGGACCGCATCTGCCTGACAGGTTTAACACCCCCAGCTATCCTGTGTTTTGTGTGCGTTTATGAAAGGCAGGTTTGTTTTGAGCCTAAAGCCATGGGCGGGGTGACGTCAGGGTTTTTTTTTTTTTTCCTCCACTGCATGTTAATGTTTCTTCCTCCCGGTCAACACTTTGAAAGTCAACCCTCCCTCCCGCGCTGTCATGTGACACCAGCGGCAGCCATATGTCACGCAGAAAACCCCGTTTCATCACGTCTTTTGCTGGTGAGAGTAGTTAATAATTTAGTGAATAACCAGAAATTAATTTTTATCTTTTTTTTTTTCCTTTCTGGTCGTCTATTGTAAAAGGTCAGAAACATGCGGATCCTGCATGAGTGAACATGATAAGACGCAGGAAGGTCAAGAGGAGACAAAACGAGTCAAGGGTTGTTAACGCTCAAAACACCTCTCCGTCTCCATCTCATCTCCATTATCTGGAAATAATATGATAGAGAGCCCGAGGTCGTCGGACTACCTGGTCGAGATGAATAAGACAAATCATCTTTTCATTATGCCGCAAAAAAAGGGAGAGAAGGAGCGAGGAGGGTGCAGGAATGAGAGAAGGGGATGAGAAAGAATAGAATATGAAGACGGATGGTTCACTCGCGTGAGGAGAGGGAGAAGAGGCCGTAATGTACGAATGTAGACAGTGTATGATTCAATAACAGCGTTAATTATTTATGGTTTGACAGGGTAGCCATCTTTATTTCTTTTATTATACAATGATAAAAACACAGCAAACTGTCCCAAAATATGAATAACAGGTATTTATTTGGTTTTAAAAAGAAATTAGGCACAATGAAATGACATTCACGTTCACATAAAGTTGGGAAAAAACATGGCTAAAATGATATGTCTGAGATCTGGGGCAATGGTGTATTTGGATGATTAGCTCATGAGGGTCTTGAAAGGGCAACTCCAGCGATTTAGTATCGCACTTCCAAAAAGGACTGACATTGAACATATAAAAAAAAAAAAAGGGGTGATTATTAAAATTTAAAGGCATTTCACACATTTCATCTTTTCATAAGACATTCTCTGCCTGGTGATGCAGAGACCTTTTGGCTAAAAGAAGAGTGAACGTTGCAGTTCACCAGCAGGACATGGGAGCTAATGTGGCTCAATGTGGCTAACGCGTTAGCCGAAAACTTCATGAGCTGATTAAAAAAAATGAATGCGGCTTTAAGACATGTGGTAAATCACAAATAGAAACGTGGTACGTGACCTTGAAGGGTGGAGCAGACCGACCCATCTCAGGATGCAGGTTTAAGGTGTCACTTCAAGCCATGTTTTAATATTATAACTTATTTATGGTTCGACCCGAACTACTGGACTCGGAAGAGAAACACCAAGGCACTGTGTTGTGTTGCTCTCATCCCAACGCTCCGATCTAATTCCCGGTTCTGTGAACCTACACTGTAATCTCTGTGGTGTAGTGTAATTCCCTGGTTTACCTCCACATACAAAAACATAAGTACACACATCATCGGCATATTGAATAACAAGGCCGTAGTCCATTTGGGAAAGCTCCCGGTTCAGGCTTCCTGGACAAGAAGCCGCCGCCGTGCCTAAACGCCCACGAGCAAGGCACTATTGTAAATATATCTTAAGAGGAAATGGAGCGTCTCACACATTCCCCGTTACTGCTTGTAAAATTACTGGCTTGGTGTGACTGTATGTCACGCTCGCCACCATCGTCCCCGCCTCCAGCAGCTCCCCGCGGGGCGGGAATGTGGAGGGACGGCTCCCTGGACTACTTCGCTCCTCCGGCGCTGATGTTTCAATGTTCCTGTTTGGGTTTTGTCCAGATGTTGTCTTCTCTCCTCTGGATCCTCTGGACCGCTATCGTTTCTCTTTGTCCAAGTCGACCGGCTCTTCCTGGAAATGGGAAACAGATTTAATACAGAAGATAATGATTGATGATCTTCAGATTGGGTGTGTTGACTTCTTTGGGCTGAAAGGTTTTTCCTTTCTCCAACAGCCAATATGAGAAAGCTAAAAGTCAATATGTGAGCGTACGGTATGGAATCAAACAAACACGGATGTTAATGCGTGTTTGTTTAAGGGCAGTACAAAGTAAAAGCCGGACCATCTATTGAAACACTCATTGAGTATGAAACAGATTCGGTTCCAGCAAACTCCAACCCTCTCATATCATACCTCTCATAATATTTCGAAAACAATCTGAGATCGAAGAACTGCACACTTCAGTAGAGGAACTCCTACACCATCATCATCATCATCATCACCACCACCATCATCATGTTAAACGTGTCTAACACATGTCACACACGGCTCCTGCTGTGGGATTACTGGTGTTGTGCAATGATGCAGAATTCATGAAGCGTCTCGGCCTCATTTTATTACAAATTAAAACTAACTGACACAACAACGCGTGTTTAGAGCGGTTCTCCTTTTATTGACCTTCGTGCAAACCATATTTTTTGAAACGACCTCCCGACATTAGCTCATTAAAATACTTTGTGAGGGAAATGACCATATATGGTTACATAAAAGATAAAAGGGTTAAGAAAATGTCTTAATATGGTTTGAGAAAAATCGCGTCTTTTGTAACTTTAACCAACTTTGGCTATCATTCTCAGTTTTATTTCAGAATAAAGACCACGTCATTAAAATGCCTTCATTTTGAAGCAGTTAAAAGAGCAGAAATCTGTATTAAATACAAAAATCGGATTAATAACGTTGACATCACTCAAATTCAATCGGTGCATTCATGCAAATTAGAATCTGTCAGAAACCAAAATGTTGAAAATCTTGCAGATGATAAGACTGGACCTCTATCGCGCTACAAAAGCTGGGGGGTCGAGCCCCTCCAGTGGAACCCGAGTGCATGAGCGGTGCACGTTATTATCAAGCGAGCATCTAGAATGATCAGAATTATCAACGGGAGCTTTATCTGCTGCCGAGTCTCGAGCCTCTTTGGGTCTCAAACGAACCCCAAAGGGAACCGGGAGAACCTTTTCTGTTCCACAGCCGGTGAACAGTACACGAAACGCGGAGGAGAGCCGTGCGGAGGCCGTTGACGATCACCTGGAGCGCCGCAATTTCATAACCAGAGTTCCTGCGATGCAACCAGAGAGCAGCCGGCTGGAGGCTGATTATTGCTTCGGTTGGATATTTCAGGTGCTAAATATTTCAACACGTATTTAGATATAATCACATTAGCTTCACGTAATTTAATACGCGGCTGAATCTACTGTATCACGGTCACCAATGTGACATCTGTGTATTACTCAATCGGCCGAAAATAATGTGATTCTAGTGTTTTCATTCATAATTGAAAATAAAAATGATAATTTTCTAATTCCGGCTACAAATTTGCTGCTTTTCTTTCTTTTAGCTGATAGTGAAGTGAACAACGTTTTGTATTTTGAGGTTTAGAGTGTTGCTCGAGAGAAGTATCAGATAAGTTTAGAGAAAATAGTTATTAGCTGGAACCCCGACACACATGTTGTGCGTTATTAATTATCCAAGTCAAAACATTGTCTCGTTAATAATTAGTCCACTGATGCGTAAAAAGGCAGAACGTCACCGGGAGCTGTGAGCGTGGCCGTTATTAAAAAGAGCAGAGACTCAGGGATACGCAGGCATACCTTTGCATACATAATTAACATATTTCTATACACAGGGTGTGTGTACGGGGAAGGTTTCCAGCGTACAGACCTGCTGGGACTCGGACGTCGTCCGGCTCTTGGGCTCCATCGCTGTAGGGGAGGCAGGAACGCTGCCATTGGAGTCCATTATGAGCAGCGACCGCCTCTCCCTGGTCGGCTTCTCACACTTCGTCACCCGGAACCTGAGGGGGCGGCGAAAAAAAAATGAAAAATGAGGGGAAAAAGGTTTCGAATGTTTTTCTTCTGCAATCTGGCGAAAGTCTCGCACACGACAGAGTCGGCTCATTAAAAACAAATTGATGATTATGTGAGAACCACCGACTGAAATGTACAGCGTATACTGTTGGACTCTTTCAAGAAAGTTATTAAAAATTATCCCAGAGTATTTTTAGCTGCTGTTTTGATCACTTTGTAAATAGTATAATTACACCATAAGAAATATGAATAACCCGTAGAAAATAGTCCTTTATTGAATAAACTCTCTCTCGCAAACAAACTTTACAACACACACACACACACACACACACACACGCTAATTAAATCAGCAAATGAATATTGGTATCCAGGTCATGCTGACCCTCTGCGTACGCAGCCATTCATCTGGGTGTGCAAATGAAACGCGACCTCTCCGCATCCCAATGAGCTCGTAGCGGGACATTATGGATGAGGAGGGCGCTCGCGGCCCGGTGGGCACGAGGCTGCACGCGCTCCCGGGTTCACCGCCGGACTGAGAAACCCTCTCTTGACTTGAAAACATCCTGAACACAGTTTTATAATGCAAGCCCAACAGCCAGGGTGTCTTAAAACCCCTTTTCAAACCCTGGAGAGCAATGGAAAAAGGGTCCAAGGCCATCTTTAATACAAACAAGAATGTTTTCTTGAATTCACACTCCTTAAAGTCTTTTTCAATACAAATCAAACCCCAATTTTTTATGCTATTTATGGTATGCATTGATTTGTCCGCAGCAGACATTCAATACCAGTCGGTAATTGTCGCTCTTCATAGTGGCTTTCATTGTTAGTGGTGGAGTCCGCCATTCCCATTATATTTCCAAGGACCATCTAATGAAGAAAGCATTGCATGATGGGAGCACCAGCATCCATTTAAAACCCAACAAAAAGCTGTTTGCCACAAGGCTACATTGTGATGGCGTGCTGGATCTCCGTGTTGTGAGGGCCGCTCCTGCATAATGTGTTTTTAAACAGGGACTGTTGCCATGGAGCAGTGGGTTAACCACTGAAACCCTGCAGCCTCTCTTTTCCCAGGCTTCACCCGGACGGTTCGCATGTGCATTTTCCAGATCACTGGTCTGGTGTGAAAGTGCACGGCAATCTCAGTCGCTGTAATTAATTGTGGGGTTAATGTTTGATTGCTGGTGAGCAAACTGACTGCAAACAGTTGTAATGTATATCTGCTCATCAAAACACCTCATTTGATATGATCCTAAGAACATTTTGGAGGCAAGAAATGAATCATAAAGCATCAATGAAAACACACACACACACACACACACACACCTGCCCACAGCCAGGACCGTGACCTCTCCGAGTTGGCTGCGGCGCTGCTCCGGCTTGCGGGCAGACAGCCTCCTCATAAGCGGCCATTTCTTCTGGCTGCAGCGGTTGCAGATGTCCTTGTGGCCGCCGAGGCCGCCGATGGTGTGCAGGTGGTTGCAGGTGTGCTTGGCGGCTCCCGGGGGCGCCCCCGGGGATATGGGAGTCAACGGAGGGGTGCCAGGAGAGGTGGGGGTGAACGGAGAGGTGGGGGTGAGCGGAGGTCTAAAGGAGGAGAACCAGAAGTTAGTGTTGGAGGTTTGGAGGTGTCGCAGTTATTATTAATAAATGACACATTACAGTAATAAAGATAGCTGCTGACGACTACGGCCAAGTATTACCAGAAGAGCACACGCTACATAAATGTAAATCAGCCCCTGAACAATAATTATGCCATAAAGAGAGGAAATTACCCAAGAAATATTTTATAGGTCACCAGAATGTTTCAGCACCGCGCAACATCTGGAGATTAAATAAAACAAAAAAGCAGCGAGGGGTTTTTTAGATCCGCTTCTGAGAAGAGGAGACCTTTCACAGACGAACAACTGACCTACATTCAAAAAAAAAACAAAAACATTTTAATTTCATGGAGATGAATTCAAGCTTCTGCAGGGCCTTCACCGCACAAATGACACATTAATATCTCATCTCCGATCTCCAAACAAATACCGACGAGCCCTTTGAGTGCGATCACTCTGAATGATGATTGCGCGTTAAATAATAATGATGGGAGGCAATTCCCTGAACGGGCAGACGCCAGGTGGAGTGTCGGTCATCTGATCAGGTTCAAAGAAGACACACACTGCTTCTCTCCACTCGCGTGCAGTATTTATCTTAGCGGCGTGCTAACGGGCTCTAATTGAAGCCGGCTTGTCTGTTTGATCATTCGCATCTTTTTTTTTTTTCTCTCCTGAGAGGAACTGCGAGTGCATATTTCATGACCCTGGAGAGCAGCTCTTTGCATTGTTTACACACAAAAAGGCAGAACAAACAGTGTTTCCGCTCAACGACACACTCGTGGCGTACAGTCGAACCGGGCGCGTGGCGTCGAGGGACGGCGAGCACGAGGAGCCGCGTGATCTCTGAAGGGGCCGCGGTGAATGTGGACGGCTGAAAAAGTTCTGGGAAAATCATCCACTGCTGACACCCGTCTTTAGGAGCCTTAATGCAGGAGGTTAAAAGAAGTGTCAATGTCCTGCTATTACAGCCTTCTAACAGAACAATAGGGGGAAACATGTGTCTACTTGGTAAACAACTGGTCAAGATGGGGAAGCACAAGCAGATATCACACAAGCCAGAGAGGTTGGGAACTACGTGCACATGAAAAATGCACAAAAAAAAATATATGTATGATGCTCGTGTCCAGGATTCTGATGAGCGGAGGTATGAACCACGATTCTGATCCACAGGAGGGAGATGAAAAAGGGCACGGCAAAAGGAAAAGGGGACGGAGGGACGGTGAAGGAGGCCGGAGCGCCGATGGGGAGGCGAAGGGGAAGTTAAGTACCAAATCTGGAGAGGCAGATAGCGAGGGCTGGCCTACAGCTCTCCTTCTTGTAGCCTTCTTTCCTCCCTCTCTCCATGCCTGTCTGTCTGTCTCCCCCTTAAGTGTCCCATAAATTACCCCCGCCGATACCCCTCTTCCCCTCTATTCCACATCTCTAAGTGATCCACTGGCAGGCTGCCCAACCTGGCTGAGGAAAAGAGAGAGAGAGAGAGACACGAGGATAACACCGAGAGAAAAGGAGAGTACCACAGAGGGAGATTTTTTTAGCAAAAAAAAGAAAAATGTGGGAAAAGAGATTTGTGGAGTTAGACAGAAGAGGCGAAACACATGAAAGTGACGCCGGGGAAATAAAATGTGTTGCGATTGCAGATTTTCTTCCAGGACTCCCAATGTGACGGAGCAGAATGCTTCAAATCCATCCATCCACAGCTTCTACCGAACAAAGGGGAACATCTCTCCTCTCGTTATCTCGCTCCTTTCCTCAATAGAGAACAATATGCAGCGAGATGAGAGAGATGACAGCAGGAAGGAGAGAGAGAGAGAGAGAGAGAGAGAGAGAGAGAGAGAGAGAGAGAGAGAGAGAGAGAGAGAGAGAGAGAGAGAGAGAGAGAGAGAGAGAGAGAGAGAGAGAGAGAGATAACTTGATTTAACCACACTCCTCTTCCGTCACGGGCTTCTCCTCCTCCTCCAATCTCTCCATCGGCCTAACCCTCTCTCCCCTTATCTCAGCAGGCAAAGCAAAGTGAAGACGTCTAATCTCCGCTCGGACCATCAGCTCCCGTTCTTACGATGCGGGGTGGTCGCAGAGCGGCGAGCAGGCGGCCTTTGATTTGAGACGCGCATGTCAAAATGTGAACGAAATCAATTTTCAAGGTTGTTTTTCGTGCGATTAACAAAAGATCCCCGCCGACCGATTCAGGCTGCAAGCATCAATTGAGACTATGCCGCTGACCCCCTGAGCTTAGCCGTGGTCGCTCCGCCTGGCGAGCTTTCCGTTGACAATGGCTGCTTGATTTCAGAGGTGGACATAAACAGCTTCCAGATTGGAGACGGCGGTCGGGGCTTGTTCGAGTTTGAAAGTGTCCGAAATGACGTCTGCAACGTGCTAATTATTGTTTTTTTCCAAGAGTTGTTTAAATCAGAAACTCCACAAAAGGGTTTTGACTCTGCACTTTTTAAAAACAGGAAACTGTGCTAAAGATGCTAAAGCTAACAGGTTTAAAGTCAGCAGCATCTTCACCCGTTCTAGTGTAAAACTACGTCATCACTGTGTATATTAATAAGGAAACATAAGCCCAGTCTGTGCTGCCTGTTTAAAAAAAGCTTCCTTCTTTTAACATAATTTGTACCTCCAAAACAAATCTAGCATAAACTGGAATTAGCTTAGTTACTGATGTAGGTGAGCTAGTTAGCCGGACGTGTTTGCGCTTGTATTTTAGTTTTTGGAAAGGCTTTAATAAAAAATAAAAAAAATAAAAAGACGCCAGCCTCTTTGAATGCAGGACATCGCTCTTCCTAAAGCTCTGTGCACGTCACTTCAACAAGCCTGTTTTTATCGTGATGCAAAAACAGTGAAAAGCCTCAAATTGTTACATACAGCAGCTGGAACCGGCACACGTTTGGGAGATGTTTGCATGATAAATCAACCGATTGTTTCATCACTAATGTAAGCCGTGTATGTAAAGCCTCTAGTGCAAAGACGCCGAAAGCTCCTTTGCCCAACGCTCTCTTTTTCAAGTGGAGTCAAGGGGAACATGCCAACAACTGTGCTCAATACACTGTACGAACCCCCCAATATAGCGATGTGGGACACTGCGGCATTTTGGGAACAGTCC
Organism: Cottus gobio; assembly: GCA_023566465.1. Taxonomy (NCBI): domain Eukaryota; kingdom Metazoa; phylum Chordata; class Actinopteri; order Perciformes; family Cottidae; genus Cottus; species Cottus gobio. The sequence continues at coordinate 4,894,579 of CM042233.1, read as the reverse complement.
CCAGGTGCTCGCCCTCGATCAAACCCTCGCCAATCTGGAAAAGTATCAGAAGAGAAATGTGGCCTGATTGCCTCTTGTGTTCATTTCCTGCTCTGGATACTCTCATTTCAGTCACTGGCTTCGGAGGAGGCCTGTGGCGCCGCCTGGTGGCGGAGATTGTTCATCACGGCACGGGGAGAGGACACTCACCCTTCTGAGTCCATGCTGTGTTCATGAACCATGGCTTTCAGGGCGTCCGAGTTTGCTGGAGAGAGAGAAAATTACACACTTATACAGATTGAATGGAGAGAGGGGGACAGGGGGAGGGGGGGCGAGATAAAAGTAGTCCTGGGAATTAGCGATTAACGCTCCAGTGACTTCAAAAGCAGAGCGCTTATTGAAAGATGGAAACACCCGATTACCTCCTTAATGTAATTAAACGGCACATGGCAGCCACTCACTGAGCACAATTACTGCACACGACAACCTCCGGAGATAAGAAACTGAATTTCATGCAAGCAAACAAACTCCAAAGGCCGACTCTGAAAAGTGACATTTCTGTATAATAATTATATTGTAGTAAATTTACTGCAATAAGACTGTATAATAATTAACCTTTGGCCAAATCAATCACTCAACTTTAACATTGCTGCATTGTTTTGTTTGCTTTCTTAGTTAATTTAATATTATTCTATTCTATTATTTGTGTGTACACACACACGCACGCACGCATGTCTTTATATTGTATTGTTTATCTGTATGTATACATGCTGCTGTAGGGGGAAAGCATCTACATATCTATAATGGTCAGGAGGCCCCAGGAAATACAGCAGTTTTTTTTTTTTTTTTTTTTTGCCGCACACAAACAACAACAACAACAACAACAACAAACCAGAGACAACAGCTCAGATATAGATTTACATAATTTGCTCCCAGAGTCAGATTTCCCTACGGCCTGGCCTGGTGCAGCCACCGACTTCCCCATGAGCTCACGGCGATGGAGGAATGTGTGCGTACGTTATGGGAAAAGGAGGAAGAGGAACCGAGACTCCGATGATGACGTAGGTGATCGTGGTGGTCTTGTGTTGTGGTTTCCTCCAAAACGCACACAGTCGTCTGACTCATCACCGTCATATCACCTCTTATCAAAGTATTTATAACTAACGCTTTGGTCATTTTACTTGTGCAACGCTCCCCTCTGAGACAAGGAAGACTGAATTTCCATTTTGAGTCACTAAAAGCCCTGAAAACATATTTTCTACGACCAAAGACGACTTACTTGGACACACCCTTTTTAATTTTCTGCAAAAGGTCTCATATATTGTTGTTTCTTTCACATGACAGGTGTGTTTTTCTCACATAGATGATGCCTATGCGGCTACAATAAAGCTTTTCTGAACTATAAAGTGTATTACAAGAGAATGGAAGAGTGAAGAAGGTCATTTATCCTCCAGGTGGGTTTTATTTTGAAGTTCATAGTGTGTTGATGCTACATGGACAGCCAGTGAGAACCAGTATGACATTGTGAGGCTTGTTATCTGTAGATGGCAGTCTTTGCTCAGCCATAAATACTACCACTGTTCCCCACAGCCACTTCTCAGTTCTTTGTTTATTTATACGCTAACTGCTGCTGGAAAATTACTTCCCGCATTCCAGTATGTCCATTAAAGAAATTCCTGCAAGCAGGTTTCCAGAATATCCAATAAGGAAGCTTTCAAACACCATTCAACTTGACATTTTACGTCTTACATCGTGAGGATGAGTCACGGCTCACACATCCACAACTCTGCAAACGTCGTTACGTGGAAAGCTGCGATGAGTCAGCGCAAAGCTTTCCAACTGAGGGTGGACAGAAACAAACAGAGGACAATGGTGGCCGGGCACCAGGACAGTGTCACACAGTAAGCTAGTCATCTGGAGGAGATGTGAAGGGAGCGTTGGGATCAATACACAGTTAAGCTGGATCCCTTTGGTGCTTGTTTTTAGGACAGGGTTCATACACATGGTGACCTATGGAGCTCCAGGACTTTTCCAGGACTTTTCCAGGACTTTAAACCAAATTTCCATGACCAAACATTCAGTGAAATCTGGGTGTGTCCATGAAAAAGTGATAAAATGTAGTATTTACACTAACAATGAGGATTCCAAAGCATACAGTATTCCTTAAAGGACACAAATGAATGAGAGACAATAGTTTGATTAAAAGAATAAACATTTATAGATATACTCAGCGTATGCCTGCTTATATTTTGAGTCTTTCTTTTAAAATAATATTAAGTATTTCAAACTCAGCGTATGAACGACATGAACGTATGAATACACATTTTCATGACTTTTCCAAAACTTTGGGGATTTTATTTTTTTTCAGGAACTTTTCCAGGCCTGGAAAAAAAAACATTTTAAAATTCCATAACTTTTCCAGGTTTTCCATGACCGTATGAACCCTGTTAAGAACCTTTTTAAGAAAACAATATTACTTCAGCCTCTGTAATTTGTTATATTGATCGCTATGATGACTTTTTCCAAATAAATCAATAAAATGGTCAAACTCAAACTGCGGGAATTTTTGACACTTTACTTTAACCCCTTACACGATCCATACATCACAACTGAATAAAGAATACATAATAATCATGATGCATCATATATTATCATCATTATATATATATATATCATAATGTTATTACAATGTAGAAGAGGTTACTAATGTGCCGTGTTTGCTGACAACTATAGACGCTCTCATTTCATATTTTATATCACAACTGTGTTACATCATATTGTCGCTCATTATACCAAGATAAGCACATTTTTTGGCAACTGCCTCCTCCACTCGGTAGAATGAATGTGTTATTAAACGAAGTGAAACAACATTTTGCTCTTCAACCATATAAATCCACAATCAGACCGAGATCCCTCCATCCAGACTCAAACTCCTCTCCTCCTCTTCCTCTTGAGACTATTCCATCCTCCATTATATTCAACATTAACTGGTGTTGTGTCATGAGACATCAAACCCAGGGACCTCCAGTAGCCGTTTCAACAAATACACCGTTCGAGTAAAACAGCAGTCGCTTTATGGCTCTGAAATTGCAAAGCACCGTTCCTGCGTTTAAGGTTTTCCTGATTGGACAGGACTTCCCCGCTGCCGGCGCTTTGCGAGCGCTGAGGGGGAAACGGCGTGATCTAATCCGTCAGGAAAGACACGTGTGATCGCACCATTCGAGCTGACACAATACATCGATCCTTATCGGTCCCCGCTGCCACTTACAAACCCAGCCGAACAAAAGGAGCGCAATTACTTGTTTAACGGAGAGTGCTTTGACTCATAATGAATTCGAGGTCGCGCCCCGGCTCTGGGAAATTATTTCAATTTAAAGGAATAAAAAGCGATCCTCCGACTGCCTTGTCGTCGTCACACATTTTACTTGGAAATTCCTCTGCGGACGCTAAGACTTTGTGGAAGAGGTGGAAAACAGAGGAAACGGGAAGAGAACCTGTTTGTTCAGTTCGCTGGACCCATACCTTCATTTTTCATGATGTAGTGGATGATCTGCCCGACCGTGTCGTTGTTTTCACTGAGGGTGTCGTTCATTTCTGGAGGAAAAGGCACAATAACACACACAGACACACACATAATTAGAAATATCCGAAGTGTTACGTGCATGATCAATATTTAAATGATATCCTCAAGCAACATGTCAAGGCACATTTAGACAGGACAGTAAATATACTAGCAGACAAGCATGCGGGTAAAGATCTTGAGGCAAACACTCCTCGGCATGGCCTGGGGGCCCCTTTTCACGTCGTAAATGCTGAACATGACAGCCATAAATCATAATTCAAGAGCACTTATTAATATTACAACGTGATGGTCCTCCCATGGGTCTCACAGTTTAACCGGAGCAGGCTGCACCTATAGCCACACACAGGCTAACGGAGCACTTTGTTTACCTACAGCTTGAGAATAATAATAATAATATTATTAATATTGTGCAAGCAAAAACCGCATTGTAATATTGTAATTTATGTGTTATACCAACAGGTGATATTGATCAGCCCTCTTGATGACCTTATGCACACACATCTCTATGAATGCAATCATGAATAATTTCCTTCTGACTGGCCTCATCGCAAAACCCACTCAGCACACACACGCCCCTGTGAGGCACTTCCTACTGCTTCCTGTTGACTTCATGAGTACACACACACACACAGAGAGAGAGAGAGAGAGAGAGAGAGACAGAGACAGAGACAGAGACAGAGACAGAGACAGAGAGAGAGAGAGAGAGAGGGAGGGAGAGAGAGAGACAGAGAGAGAGACACAGAGAGACAGAGAGAGAGAGAGAGAGAGAGAGAGAGACACACAGAGAGAGAGAGAGAGAGAGAGACAGAGAGAGAGAGACACAGAGAGAGAGAGAGAGAGAGAGAGAGAGAGAACCTGTTCAGTGTGCAACAAGAGGAGACTGATGATCGGATCAACTGAATGAGAGAGAGAGAGAGAGAGAGAGAGAGAAAGCGAGAGCGAGACAGAGACAGAGAGAGAGAGAGAGAGAGAGAGAGACAGAGAGAGAGAGAGAAAAGGACAGACAGAGAGAGAGAACCTGTTCAGTGTGCACACAAGCGGTGGGGTTTTTCCTCGACTCTTTTGTTTCGACGTACAACAGAGAAAGGGTTGGGCCTCGCAGAAAGAGAGGCTGGAGCTCACATTCACTCCACAGGAGAGGCCAGCTGCACGCCTTCCTCTCCCGAAACCACATATTTAACACCAGTCACTGGAGGGGGTTCGGGCCTTTTGGCCAACGTGGAGGAGGAGACCTGTGCAGGAGGTCCGCTGTGTGTTTATAGATCAGTGAGGAAAGGCAGTCGGCCTCTCACTCTTTTTCCATAACATTTCTCTTGCCCGTGATATTCCCCAGAGCAAGCCGGAGGCCGAGCCCTTTCCCACGCCTCACTCTATGTAACACATACTGTACAGATGGCAGATGCAACCTGGAAAAAAATGAATAACCAATCAAGTGATGCAAGTAAACTGGGAAATGGAACCGGCCCCGTGTCCCTGAACACACCCCGAGTTGAGTCAGAACACGAGTGGTGTGACATCTTCCTGGTTTCTATCGGCCTCCACTCCACAAAATAAAAATAAAGAAGCAATCGAGGCTCATGGCTGCAATAAGGCTGTGGCTTAAAGGCAGGTTATGTTAATGTAAAGGTTCTTTACATTAACATAGCAGCCGCTGTGCACCGCTCTCACAAGCCGGTCACAGCTGATGACTGCAGGATCGCTGACCTTGAAATTGTCCCGTGGCAGGAAAATAAAAAATAAAAAGCTCAAGCAAAGCATGCAAGGACGTTTTCAAATGAGTCATTGGTCTGATGACTAATATGAAAATGCACTTGCATGCACTTGCATGCACTTTTCCATTGACTGACTGACTGCAGAGGGGATTTGCACAACTTTGAAGAGCACTTCATGTTAAACTTGAATTTTCAGTTCATCGGCCACAGAGGTGAAAAACGTTAGAATTAAAGGTTTTATCAAATCAAATGTTTGACTCTATGATCGACTTTTTCCTCTGCAACAGCATTCATTCTTTCATTGTTCGTGGCAGCAGCAGCCTAATGGACTAGAAAAGGAACGAGGCAGCATGTAATGTGGCGTTAGTGCTTTTTAAATTTGATCTCACCGGTTACTGTTCACTCTGCCAAAGCTTTATCAAAACTAGATTACGTAACTGATAATGCACACCGAGCGTCCTGCTGCTGCTGCTGCTGCTGCTGCTGCACATATAGGCATTTATCTGGTGGCTTTTATGGTGAGGAAGCCACAGGAAACGCAATGCACGTATTGGTTGCCATCATTACAGTAAAATCAAGATCCTCAGAAAAGAGCTCTTTTTTTTTTGACAGCGGATCAATTTTAAATATTTCTAACGAAACAAGTCAGAGCAGCCTCCAATATGCAGCACACTTCCAATTTATAGCTGTTTTTACTTCCTTCCCACCTCGCTCATCTCTTAGATCTGCTTAGATTAATGTGAGGATGTTTGAGCAATATTTTTGGGTGTGTACTGATTATATATATATATATATATATATATATGATGATTCCCTCGAACAATGACCATGCAGACGTAATAAACACATAAAGATAATCGTAATGTCTCAGACGATGACACACGTCCATCGGTCTTGCAATGCCGCGCTTTTTGCAGAGTTTTTCAACCCCCTCCCCCTTTCACTCAGCTTCCCTTACCTCCGCCCAGCTCAGGATCCTTTTCTTCCTCCTTACACTCATCATCATGGGCCTCGGTGGTGCACCGATAGCCCTTCCTCTTCAACACGTGGCAGATCACCACCCCCAACAGGCCCAGGAGGAAGAAAACAGGCACCAGGACGAAAGCCGTGTAGTCCGGGTGGTTGATCCCTCCTCCGCCTTTTCCAGCTGTAGTCTCACCCGCTGGAGGACGACGAGGGACGAAGGGGGAGCAAGAACGAGAGAGAAATTTATTCTAAGTATTGTCGCAACAGGCCACAGTCATTGCATCGCCCTTGATGGCCACATGGCATCCACAGCGAGTCCCCAGGGTACATTTGGGGCCGAGCAGCTGAGGGGATTTAAATCCCATCAGCTGGGACACGATAAGGATTTCATGTTCCCCTCCAGGATCACTCCACTCTGCAGTCTCTTCCCTCTTAAGAGGTCGAGGGTAAAAAGGCAAAACCAAAAACTGTAAAACGCTCAGTGGACATTTAGCAGGGTTGGGCATATCTTAGTGTTATCATAGAAACTGATTGCAGCAACAAAAGAGCAAAAACCATGAACTATACCACTAAAGCTCTCGCTTCCCTCTCCCACCTGCCCACACACCCACCTACACTCTGGACTTTAGACCCATCAGGGTGTCACATCTCTGGGAAGGGTGCCGAGCCCAACGACCTTTACAGCTACTGGGCTGAGACTAACCATTACTTTCCTCATCGACTAATCCCGCCGATTATTTACTCGACCGGCCAGTTTCTTCATTAATATCTGACAAGTAGTTACAACGGCAATCACATCGTCGCAGAGGCATAAGTAATATGTAATACTGCATATTACATTTTAAATTGTGGACATAATGTCTTGGTTCAGGTTCAGGTCAAAGGATAGGCCGTGACCCGTGGTAGGCTAGAGGCCCCTGCTGTTGGCGGACCACGTGAGGTGGAATGCACAACAGACAAGAGGGCTTTTGTCTGGTTTCCTGTTCCCATCCATGTGTATGTGACAGACACACACACACACACACACACACACACAGAGACAGATATGGGAGGTCAAAGTTAAAACAGAATCTCAGATCACATGTTCATGCCCTTTTTTTTTTTTTTTTTTTTTTTTTTACACGTAGCACAGCATTGTGCTAATCGACGTGCATCTACATACCTAACCTGATGCGTACAGAGGCATGTGTGTGCTTCCCCCATTGAGCCAGTTCTGTGATGCATCAGACTGAACACACTGATAAAGACCATTGTCTGCTCCCTGACCACCCTGTGACCGACTGGTGTGTGTGTGTGTGTGTGTGTGTGTGTGTGTGTGTGTGTGTGTGTGTGTGTGTGTGTGTGTGTGTGTGTGTGTGTGTGTGTGTGTGTGTGTGTGTGTCCATGTGCTCATGCACCAGCAGGCTGGTCTGGCACGCTCCCATGCCTCTCCAAATGACTCGGAAGTAATCACAGGCCAATTAGAGAACCGTATCAAAAGCATTGGAAAAATGAAGGGGGAAAAAAAACGAAAAAGAAAAGTCCGTTTTCTTATTTTTTTATTCATGAGTTTCTTTTTTACTCATGGGTTGAATAGAGCCCTTGAGGAGGATTTAGACTTGAGTCATTCAAATCTCTTAGCAACCACAGCTGGTGGCATGATGAAAGTACTCAGAGGGACAGCCGAAAATAGAGATATCTGGAACACGTGTGCACACACACACACACACACCACAGGTGTGGATTCATAAATACAGTTCTGATAATCATACGCAACTTATGGGCTTTGTTAAGCTGTGATGGGAGGTGTTTTGTCGGGGTATAAATAGGGCTGGGTGCAGAACCTCCATGATTTGGGTACAGGTCAAAACGAGAACCGAAAGTTGAAAGCAGATCCGAGGCTTGGACAAAGGATTATTCACTTTATTGATTCAGCTGCCGATTATTTTTTTTCAATTAATCATTGAGCTGATAACAATTTGAAATCCAAAAAGATTAAATACATACATGTCCACACTACTATGTTTCCATATTTGCTACGTTTACAATAGCACCGAAAACGTGACCCTTTTTTGGAAAGAGCACAAACAACAAAAGCATTGATTATAGATCGTGTTATTGGAGCGATTAGCGAGCGGCGTGTCCAGCGGCGTTATCGGGCCTACGGAGCGGACGTTGGAAGTCAGTTTGAGGTTTTTATTATAGATTTTTTTGGCACATATTCGGGGTATTTTCCATACTCGAAAACTCACCAAATGTTGCACACTCGTCAGGCTCGGTGAAAATAGACGTAAGATATAGGCGTCATATTCGTGTAAAGGAAAATGCCTCTCTAGCGCCCCCTGGAAGTTGGACACAAAAGATTGCCCTACTACTGTGAAATCCACACAGAAACTGTAAAGGAACACCAGCCTCTTTTGTTTGTAAGTACTCTACTAAATTTGATATGTGCAAGAGAGAGAGAGAGAGAAACCTGGTCATTGTGAAAAAAGAGGAACTTTTAACTACAGGAAAAAAAAAAAAAGCAACCGTGTTCACTGTGACATAAGAAAATGTTTGATGACGACATGGTGAAGTGATGCAAACAAGGCTGCAAGATCCAATGCCTCTCTGGATTTAGAGATATGGGTCAAACTGCCCCTCGCTACAGGGGAAAACAGCCCAAGAGAAGTGAACCTCAGAAAGATGAGCGGTTACCTGTCAAATTCCCTGACAAGAGGAATCCCCCTCTCTGACTCCGGGAGCAGCAGAGGTATCTGTCTACGATGTCAAATCCTTGGACTGAAACATCCGCTGGGTGCCGAGCGCAGGCCGAATAGCTAAGCGTTACCGTTCCGCCCGTTTCATTTCCTGCAGTTTTACTCTGCGAGAAGTTCCGTCTGCCTAAAAAGGTTATCGGCGTCTCCGCTGCAGCGGCTCCTTTCACAACAGCATGTGAAATCAATCACTGCAAAAACACACAAAAGGGAGAATGATTTGTGATTGGATTCTTGGCCTTTTCTCTCCCCGTCTGCACCTCTTCTCTTCTCTCTTGAACAGCAGGTGCTCTAATGGGGGAATGTTTCAGCTATAAATAAAAGGCAAAGTCAATTTGAACACTGCGAGTGTGTACCGTGATATTTGAAATCTTGAACTTGTACATGGAAAACGCGTGCGTGAGGATGATGACCACACAACACTGCCAAAGGGCATCTCAGAAAAGAGGATGTCAACGGTCCTCACTGCTGAGATAAACACCCCATGACACCCAGATGCACATTGAGTCCCGACCGAAACTGTATTTCCTGTTTTATTTCAGGTTTTTGGTCTTTTCCAAATCCGTGAGTCACTTCTTGGCAAATGTCGCATTAAATAATAGTAGTCGGAGAGGAATGAGGAAATCTGTATTGGCGGAGACATTTTCACCCTTATCCTGGCAGTAATGTGATCCTCAAGTGGGTCAGATGTAACTGCATTATTCTCCTCCATTTATCATCTTGGGAAGGAGAGAGAACGGAAATGGAAACCGTTCCATGTCTCCACATTGACCACGGTTTGGCTCGGTAATAACCTCTCCTTCCCATTTTACAACGTCTACATCACACTTTAGGGACATCGGCCCCCGGGTCTCAGTGCACCTTCATGCACTGAGAATCTACTAATTAATATAACCACAAATTAATATGCATTTCTTGCTTTGGGTGATAACCTCATAAAATATGACGACAGACATTTGAAGCTTCATTCGAAAACCTATAATATAAAATAAGACATTGAGTAAATCTCAGACATTTGGACTGAACCCAACTTGCTAAATTTAAGATTACATGCTCATGTTAAGTAAGTGAGCAGAACATTTTAATTTGAAGCATGAGATGATTACTGCATCTTCTTGATGATAAAAATAGCACCTTAATTACCAAGAACAAACAGAAGCAGTGCATCTTTTTTATTATGGCAACCTGAAAGATGCGTCTCCCCCAGAGGGCTTTAATTAAACTACTTCATTTATACGCGTACTGAATCTTAAAGGCAATATAAAACACAATGCTGCCAGTAGGCTTTGAAGATGCAAAGGCATGTTACTTACAGTTAGTGTTAGCGAAACAAAACCTTGCACAAGTCTCACTCTTGTGTGTAGACAAGTATCACTATTATAATTATTTTGGTATTATTATTATTATTCAAAGGATTTTTCACAGACCTGAGGTCATGAAAGGATCAAGATCAAGACTTTTTAGAGAAATGCTTTTTTTTCTATTGTATTTTTTCCATCCCTTTATAATAACATTGTGACCCTCATCTCTGGACCTCTTGGGGGATCCCGGACCACCGACATAGACAGTAATAAATTCCACAACCGGCAAAAATGAGCGGTGAAGACAGCCGAATCTATCAAAGACATACAGTGTGCTTGTACTGTGTGCACACTGACACACACACACACACACACACACACACACACACACAAACACTATTAATACCAAGCCAACCTACTGGATGACCATGTCTAGCTGAATGAGCGTGATGGTTCAGGTTTGGCCGTTAGCAGGCCAAAGACTCCTGTAGACTCTCCATGGAAATTGAAACAGGCCCAGAATGTTGACGGTTCTGAGGAAAACCAAAAGCGTAACATGGAACTAAACTGGCTTGAGTCTGTGGCTAGAGACCAGCGTACAGTACTCTTCTCTGAGCAGTATTTCAAAATACCTCAAACAGCCGGTCTACCGTAAACATCAATAATTGCGTGAGAGACATTTATGCTGACAAGACAAAAAGATTAACGAGGCTGTTGGCCCATCACCTAAATTGGCAACACATATATACTCTCAAATGTTACAGTCACGCCAATAAAACACCCCTCTCGTCAATTCATAATCTTGTATGTGTCTTTAAAAAGGCAGCCATTAGCAAATGGCTAAATGACACAATAAAAGCGCCTGGTTGTGTTATACTCGTGCAATTGTGGTGCAATTCTTGTGTTTCCTAGCATGAGCTTTTCACATGTTGCGATTAGATTCTCGCTCCACAGGCCGCAAAAATGGTGGCTTGTGAAGATCACCTGGCTGGATGAAACATGCAAGCATCACCACTTTTAAGTATCATACATGTGTGTTTGCCACTGCAATAATCCAAAATCCAGCAGGAACTAGTGTGATGCTAATGTCCAGGTTGGCCTTCAGCACTCCTTTCAGATACTGGAACTCGTAACAAGTTAATGTTGTTTGAAAGGCAATTAAGGTAATTTACTTGTACCCTTTAAACGGTGTCATGGGATTTTCGAGTTAGCTTTGACATGATTAGTACAGAGAAATAACAGTTTTAAGGGGAGGGAAAGCACACTGTCAGCTCTGGTGCCAGATGAAATAAAGTCTGCAGCAAACAACTCATGGATAATTGATACGACTAAAATCTTGCATAAGGAGTAATTAGTTTATAATATAAATACATTAGTGCATTTTAACCCCAGCAACACTTCCTGTGGCTTTTAACGTGTGATGGGACAGGAACAAAACATAACAACAATTGTCCATAATTAGAATGCCTTTAGAAGGCATTTTGTCAGTATATTTCTTTATTAAAGTTAATGTATCTTATTATAAATGCTCAATATGCATTTTGTTTTCCTTCGGCTGCAGGATGTTGAAGTTGCGGCTGCCACGCAGCATCTACAGGATCTGTCTAAAACGTATGCTGGCATTGCATTAGCGCTTCACGTCAGTGTTTTATTCTTCATAAACGTTGGCATAAATCGCCCAGGACTTCATAACTTCAAGCCATTTTTAAAAATGAGAGCAAACTTTTCTGAGGCGGACAGGAGAAGGAGATTTACGACAGTGCAGCGTTGCTTGACGTTACGACGTTTACGGCGGGAAAAAAGCTTTAGGAACTTACGTATATCGGAGGTTGAGTTCGCCATCGACCGAGAAGGAGCTCACCGGCGGGCCGCTGGGGATGTCTTGATCAGGCGGCTGCTGAGCACCGTGGTCAAACTAAACGAGGGGCGGGACTTCTTAGTAACGTCAACGTATTTCCTGATTCACAAAGAGCGGATACGCCCTAATCTTAAAGCGATACTCCCCGAAAAAAGTCCCCTGAATTCCGTACGATGCCCGATACACCTCCAATAAAGACAGGTATAGTGGAGAGAGTTCACCTGTTGCTACTTCCGTCTTCGTTGGCTCTTGCTAAAAAGTTTACTACATTTATTTAATATTTTTAGTCACCAGCTACTTTGCAGATTCATATTAATAATACAAAATCTTACCCAACAAATAAATGATGATATATCCTTATGGATAAAGACACCACTTTATTGACCCCTTGGTAAAATTGACACGCTACTATGATTATTATTTTTTTTAAATAGACTTTTACCAGCAGTAACAATAGAGCTAGATACTAATACATGCAATAATCATTAGTTACAATTCCAAAATTCCCATTCTCATACTTGTGGTACTTTAGAATATTTTGAAGTTAATACTTTGAACTTTTACTCAGGGATAGGAATACAAGTAAAATCTATATTAATTTATCTAAGAACAAGATCTGCGTACTTCCTCTTCTACTTGGTTTCAGTAATTAAAGGGTGTTTCCTGACTCAAAGAATGCTCTGTGTCAGAACAACAACAACAACTAAATATTCAAATTGTACAGCAGAGAAGAGTTTTGACTATAGCTTGTACCTTTTGTTTTGCCTCCACCCATGACTAGACAAAAGAAATTCAACAACTTGTTAACATGACAATAATATGGGCATGATTCATAATTTCAGAGACAAAAACTGCGTGCATCCAGTGGTTTGAAGGAGTTAGCTTATCTCAACCCGGCCTATTGTGTGTGGGGTTAGGCTAAAGAATATGATAATATTTACTTTATTTTATTTAACAGAAGGGACATTTTCAAAACATGAAAGGAAATGATCAAACAAAGATGAAGAATAGAGTACAATAAACAATAGTGGAAATGATGCTGCAAAACAGTCAGACACGAACAATAAACAAGTTAAATTATATTGAAAATCAAGAGAGAAAAAATATATTTAAGAATAAAACAAGCAACAAACAAGGAAAAAAAAGAGAAAAAAACATCAGGTTAACAGACAAGTAGCACAAAAGAGCAACAGACGTTAATAAAGCAACAAAAAAGAAAAGTTAGAATTATTTCACTGTCTATTACATCTCATTGTATCAGAGAGTTAGTGCTTTTTTAAATGTGCAACACAAAGCAAAACAAATGTAAAATATTTAGTGTTGAATCAGCTGAGGTCTCTGTCCGTCGACCAGCAGGTGGCAGCAGTCGACAAGCACACAAGCCCTGGCGCTGAGCACCAGGACCTGCCATGGGCCCGGTATGAATACACAGCCACATTGCCATGTTGACCATGTGCAGTTGTGGTAGAAAACCTCTCCATCAGGATGTGCGAAAATCTGTGGCTGTATTTGAATTTGCATTACCAATCCATGAGGGAGGAGGATTACATCCACCTGGACCTGGCGGCTCGGTGAGCCAGTGTCTGTATGAAGGAGCACCTCAAAGTGAGCGCCACATCTGCTCATTCAACACCCAGCACTAAAAACTAAAACCTCCTGTTTCTCCTGTTCCCTGCTGCCACAGCCAGCTGGAGTATCGGTGGGCGTGTGGTGATGAGGAGTCGGCGCAGCAGGCGCCCCTCTTGACCCTGCCAAAACGAGTCATATCACCCATCCCCGCAGTACAGTCAAGTGCCAGGCTGAGCAGTTTCACCTCCTTCTGTCTTCCTCTGTCAATCTGGGATCTGACCCTTTTCCCCTCCATCTCTTCCTCCTCTACCTCTGTTCTGTCCACAGTGTGTGATCATCCAGCTCTTGTACTTTGAATAGAAATAAGGTGTGAGAGCGCATTAAAAAAAGCATTAAATAGACTAATGGAGTTTATTTCAAAACAAAACTGCTTGGGGAGGATCTCTGAATACCCTCAAATCCTATAACACCACTGCGTACTAGATCTGTTAAATATAGATTGTTTATAAATTGGCCCCTGGCCTCTTGTCATGTTTTGCAAAAGTGTCCCCCATGCAAAGCCATTTCAGTATTCTGTTAAATCAAAAGAAATGACAACATTGCACTTTGACCCTCTTTATCATGCGTCTGCTTTGCAAAGGATTGTGGGTCAGCAACAATAGATTTTTTGAATCAACAAAAATATTATTGAAAAAAAGGCAAAGACTAACAAACATGTGAAGCAGAAGGAAAAACCCAGCCTCACAACAAGCGGCCTCTTCCTCCTCTCCTACCACATTAGACCAATGACCTTTGACCCTGACAGGAACTCACCTGTTTTGGTAACCAAATAGGTAGCCCTAGATTCATCTATTTAAAGTGGACAAAATTACACACACAAAATGTCAATTCAATAATTCTCTGTTAATGCTCACAATAACAATTCTTCTTTGGACACACACAACCACACACACACACACTGTGCACAAACAGGAAGTCATTTATTTCACGGTTTTCCCCTTCAGTCCACAACAGAGCCCTGTCACTCACTGCTTAGTGAGGCCAATGACGCACAGCTGCGATCACTTATAATTATCACTATATCACTATAATTAGCAGATGATCTGAGGTGATGCCGGAGTAAGGGTGAGCCCTTTGAAGGATGATAATATCGTGAACAAACAAATGAAACTACTTTGAAACCCGGCAATCAAGCTTAGCAACACACTGGACATCAGTAGCATCTGCTAATGGAATTTAAAGCAATGTTCTTAATTGATTGCAGTTTTCATCGTGACTGCGTCATACTGGTTCATCCCTTGCACTCACTCAGGTGACATCAATCGGGCGCAATGCTGCCCTCTCCTGGACACAGTCACGCTTACAGTTGGAGCTGCTGATCAGCTTCACTCATGTACTTTCTGCATGCACGTATGTGCACATTTCATCATGCAAATGCACTGTTCAATATGCCAAAAATACAAATAGACTTGAAGATAAATGGTTTATTTACCTAGTTTTATCTCATTATTTTGTCATGAAATGTTTTTCCGTATCAGTATATCCATCCGTATCAATATGCTGATAATAACTGTTAATATAAAAAAACACAGCGGTGACATGTTATTAAAAAAAAACTTTATTTGATCTCTATGCATGTCAGCTTTTGATTAAATTATTCAGATGTCAAATACATTTACACATGTATAAGGGTTCTACCAGAAACATGATATACATTTAATATTGCACGTTGCTTGTGGCATGTACCAAAGCCTCTGCAGCCGGCCTAACATATCAAATTGCGTACATTTAAAGTGGCAAACATGTGTGCAGTAAACTGGTCTGACGGTTTTCAACAAGACAAGGAACACCTGCAACAGACTATTGGCCAGATGGCTCTGTGCGGCTCAACCAATGAAATGCTGTGAATACAAATGTATATCCAACCACTTAGGTGGAAACACATTTTGAAGCACCTGCGATGTAAATGTGTCTGTCAGATTCAGGTGTCGTCGGAAAAAACTGCCAAGTGTGATTTAAAGCGGTTGTAAATGTTTTGCCACTCCTCTTCATATTTAATTTGATTCCATGTCAATACACACATGCTCATCAGTGAAGGTTTACAGTAATACTGCAGGTCTATGCAGCCGAGTGACTGAGTCTCACTGCAGTTTGAGCTCAGCAGCAAAGTGCACGCTGGGAATCACCAAATGGCAGAGAGTCCAAGTAAACCAGTGACTTCTGAAGAATGTGGCACATTTAGACAGCGTCAAGAATACTTTAAACGGGGGGCCCAAATGGTGGCACTATGAAGGACCTTATTTAGAATTTGCATTTCCCTATACTTGACAGCTTTAGTCAAAATATAATCAACTAAATCATGATGTATCTTCATAGATTAAGCCACAGAAAAGTAGAAATGTTCTTCACCATGCAACATTAGTGACGCAAACATATCTGTGCATCAATAATTATAGTCCAATAATCAAATATATTATTTTTGAAATGGGCCACTTTGCATGCTGAGTACTTTTACTGTTTGTACAATAATTAATTTCATGCTAGTGCTTTTGTTAGCAACTTTTACTATAATTAAGTTTTGAATGCAGGCTTTTACTTGAAACTGAGTATATTAACACAGTATTGCCACTTTTACTACAGTAAAATAAACTGACTGAACACCAAAGTTTACTGCCACCTATTGAAGATATGCAATAAATGTACTTTACACATTGTTTATTGTATTGTAATTATCACCAAATAGTGATTGACAAGAAGAGAGGCTCATGCTGATATATTGATACTTTCCTTATTTCCTTAGAGAGAGATGTTTTTGTAATATATTTTAGATCTATTTTTGTTGTAGTACAACAAATACTATGTGCATTGTGACACAGTCAATGTGCTTCTATTAAATACTACACTATAATTGTTGTGATGGATATTAACACAAGGACATGTGTCCTACATCTGCACTGTTTACAGCTTCTCACCAACCACACCGCCAGCCTCGTGCTTTCGGAGAGGGCAAGCGGTCCAACTGACGTCACCATCTGAGAGCACGTTGAATTGTGCATGTTGAGGCTTTGCCGCAGCCGTAGGTACAAAGCAAATGCGCAGCAGAAATAGCCTCTGTGTGGTTCCGTGCACGGGTAAAGACGAGAGGCAGGTGTATTTTTCTACTTGGCTTTTTGGTTTCAAATACATTTGACTTGGCAATTAAAAAAAAACAAAACATCTCAACTCAAGATCCAAACAGCTTTTTTCTGAAGCTTTCCAACTGCATCTCACAATCTAGTTCAGATCAGAGTTAGACAAACTAGAGATTGATATTAAGGACAAAGTATTGAATATTGTTAATTCTTTAAAAAGAAAAAATCAGATCAACTCCAAAACGCTTTTTTGCTATTTCACTTTTACAGAAACTACTAACAGAACCGTGAGTTACATTTATTTTAAATTGTCATCGAATGCATAGTCAATACTTACCTTTCATGATAATAATAATAATAATAATAATAATAATAATAAACAAAAACAATGCCACTGCCACTGAATCTCTAGCATATGCTGATTGAGGACTCCATCAAAAATGATTCGTTTACCAAGATCGCTACCTCCCAGCACAAAATCTAGTTGCGATGCCATTACCCTTATTACGGCTCACCAAGTAGGCCACATCAAGTGTGAGCATGGGCTACGCCCTCTCATGTATGTTGAGTGGGAAACTCAGGACCAGACACACTGCAACGTGATTTCAGAGCCCCGTGCAGCTAGCCGTGCCCCCTTCAGCCAATCAGAACGCGTCGGGGCGGGCTGGAGGCGGGGGCAATGCCTCCCGCTGTCCAATCACAGGGGCAGATTCGACTTTACTTGCTAGACCAGCACGTGTGCTCCTGCGTGTAAACTAGTGTTGGGGGGGCGAGCAAAAAAAAATCCTAGAGCAAATGCAGATCGCCAAGCAAAGGTAGACGTCGCCACCAGGATCTGTACTTTTGACTTTCGAGAACCACACGGTGGACTATCAAAGCTGTTCCTGTCGTGTTTCAGCGTAACTAAGGTAAGCTGGTCGTGTCTTGGCTTGTAACGTAAAATAGTAACGTCTGTCGCGGTTGCTTTGTTGCTAGAATGCTAGCTGTCATTTCGGGCTGTTAGTGCACACAAACAGCAAGAATCTCTGTATTTGAGTGCTTCATATGATGTCATTGTCATGTTTTAAGCTGTTAAGAATTATTATAATTCACAGTGAAACCGGCGGCTTTGTGTGTGTGTATTCTATGTGAACGTGCACCGTCACGGTAAAAAAAAAAAAACGTCAACATTTTTCTTAAGTGAACTTGCATGTAAATAGTACATGCATGTGGTCATTGCACAATGTGTAGTATTAGGAGGGCTGCTAAATGAAGGTTCGTGCTCATCATGTCACGAGACAAACTGCTTTTAAAACGAAAAATAGACCACCTGCTATTTGCAGATATCGCAACCTATTTAGTGCCCGGGTACGCAAATCAAGTGCACTTGAACGCCCCAAAAGTTGGCAAATGTAAACATTGCCAGGGTTGTAAAAAAAAAAAAACTTAATGTTTGACATAGTTGACCCTCTCAATTTTAAGCTTAAGCAAATACATAAAGTCTATGGTGCATATCAGTCACAAGTGAGCTTTATTAATTGTGCATGGATGAGATGGCAAGCAGTGGCAGAGGTGGTGCAATACGCATCTAAACTAGATGGACACACACACACACGTGGGGGGGACTGACTCATCATTTGAGACGGGACAAGTAAACAGCTTATAATTTCCCATCACTGTAATACTCTATAAAATAAGAATGGATCACCAGCAGTACCTAGTCTCAGTAAAGCAGAAGAGTTGCAACACTGTTGTTTGTACCTTCACTGAACAAAATTGGGGGATTAAAATGACGAAAAACAAAGAGTTTAAGGCTGAAAAAGGACAGCGAGGGAAAGTGATTTGGGGAGAAGGGTTTGGTAGCGTCCTCACTGTTGTCAGACGACATTGAAAACAAGGCCACCAAAGTTATCACAGGCAGCTGGGAAATAGCCCACTGGTGGCTCATAAACATGCCAGGGAAGGTGTACTTTCTGTTCTTTTTAATGAACGTTGTTTTTTGATTTATCCCACATCTGGTGGTGGCTGTTAAACTGTCTCTCATTTAAGTTTCAAACATATTTTGTTGTCAATATTTACAGCTGTGGGGGGGGATTGCTCAACAGATATGGCAAATGTGGAGTTTTCCTGGAAGGCTAATTATTCTTTATTACTTTGCAATTTGTCACCTAGGGTAGAAAATCTGGATTATGTTGTTTATGTCAGATACTTGGTATGTAGTTGAGGGATTTACAACTGGATCTTTTTTGTGTTTTTGAATCCAAAACAATGAACAATCGGCATCTATTGCCAATCAAATATCTTAATGATTGACCGATTGAGCTACTTAACTTGTTTGATACAGTGACACAAAGAACTTTGGCAAATTAACCTCCATCCACTGCAGAGATTGTACCACATTGTAGCCAGGTTTTTTCTTCTTCTGAGGCATACAACAATCCTCTCCTTCAACGAGAGAGTAAGTGTTTAGAGTAATTATATTTAATGACACAAAGGATTAAATTATTCTTATTGTTTAAAAATGCCAGTTCTCTTTATTATTTAAACAGCATGGTTGGCACAATGCATTTTAAGTTAAACAAGAGCAAAGGAAATCCAACATTGACATATTTTTCCAATGTGCGTACGTTTGATTATAATTACGTAATAGCTCAGCGTATTGTAATGTAGTTTTACTACTTTAAGAAGGCATGTGGCCCAACTCATGCATAGCGCGTGTCTCACAGGCTCATAAATGTGCATTGCCCATTCAATGGTCGTGGATCGGCTCGTCCAATCCGCGCCGCCCCTTGCATATTCAGGAGACGACTCGAGGCACAGCCTCTGCAGGGAGCGCTCCTCTCATTGGTCCAGCGAGCCGACCAATCAGCAGCCGGCAGGGCTTGCGGAAAGCACGGCCGCCGACACGTGCCATATGCTGTACACAGAAGAAGAAGAAATAAAGCGTACGGAGCGCTGCAGGAGTGTAATTATGTGCAATTATGATACAGGCGATGAAAGTAAATGACACTGTAGTATGTATCTCTTGACGTGATCGAGTGGTATCAATATGGCACGACGATGCAGCGGAAAGGGGCGGGGTCTCTCAGCCAGGCACACATGTTCAAGCACGGATGCTACGCCACACCTCCCTGAAGCCTCCATCTGTATGTGGCAGTAGGAAGCCAGTGCCCTTTGTATTAATAAGGAAAGTACATTTGTGAGAACCTTTCTGTAGATATGATATATAAAAGGTGCTATATGCAACTGCAGTATCATATCAGAATCAGTAACGTTGACTGCAATTAATCTGGTAATTAGTTTCTCACTTAATAAATCCATTGTTTGGTCCATAGTGAATCATGCCATCATTTTCCACCGACATAGGGGGGAGTCTTCATATTGCTTGTTATTGCAGAACTCGAAAACCAACAATGAAGACCAAGAAACTAACAAAACTTATCACATTTGGTGCATGTTATTTTCTAATCTACTATGTGATTAATTAACAATCAATTAACAGTGTCAGATTTTAATTTTATTGTACTGTATTTTTAGTTGCCTGAACACAGTTGCCACCACCTCCACCAACCGTAGTGTGGCATTGCCATCACCGTAGAAAGCCATATCGCAAGATCATAATTTCTCCATCCACCTCCCAATTCAGCCAAAGCATACAGTTTGTCATCTGCATCACCCATCTGACCGAACAGCATGCTAATTACCATTTCATGGCTGATCAAGGAAGGCAGCTTAGTTGCACTGAGGCGGCATCACACGAGTTAGTTGAACTCAATACCTGCAGTTGTTCACCACTTAGCATTCCAAGTAGTTAAGCTTTTTTGAGTTACATTTGCCATTAGCTGTGCGTACGTGTGATCCTCTTGGCAGATCTAATGAGCAATCTCCAGCTGACGGTGGCCGCTGTGACCCCGTCCACTCAGGTGTATTGGGCCGGTGCGTCAGGACAGGATTGTTGTATTATGTCTGAGCTGCGTATGCAGGGCTTAAAGGATTAAGGGGCGTCTATATTGCCCAAGAAATAAATAGCGGTATACTTTTACTTGTGTAGGTAGAGTGACCTGATATACTTTTTAGGGAAATGACAAGCAATCCCTGATTTGTAACAACCCTCTGATGGAAAGCTTCGTTCACTCCTCGTGGTGTTCCATTTCTTTCGACTGTCCTTTGGGTAAAAGTGGACTAAACTATGACGACTAACAAAGGCCCCATGTCATTTCCGCATTAGTGCATGCTCACCTGTTCTATATTGAGATGCATGCCTACGCACTTGCTGCATGCAAATAGGAGTAGGAGATTATTGCCACTCCGTACTCGAGATGGGGTGATTATTTAATCCAGATAATCTGGGTAAAAGGCTAACAGCTCGGCTACAACAACCGTAAACATTACTGACAAACATTCGGTATGCACCGCAAGGCTTTTCACGGCCATGTTTGAAGCTTCCTTAGAGGCCAATGCGATAAACTGATGATAAGCGTTCCTTCTTTGTCTTTCCTTAGCTGTAGTCCACAGGAGATACTTACAAGACCATAACAAATGTTTTGCAATCCAGCTAATATTTTTTTCTTCTCTTTTTTTTGTCTTCTCAGGTGGCCTTTAGCACCTAGAGCATCACATCTCTGAAGAGGCGAGAAGACCAGAGTGTTACAGATACAGAGAGAGAAACTGTGATTTTTTTTTTCTCACTCTCACCAAGAGCTGTTTTTCTCACTCTCCCTCACAATCTCTCATCCCATCTGTTGGAGCACTTGTGCCAAGGCTGTGTCACAAGCAGAAATTCATCTCTTGTCTTTGAGTGACACCGTTTCGCAATTTAATTGCCGTCTCTTTCGAACGGCAGCCTTCGCCTTTTGATTGCTTGCAATATAATTTACAGTCATTTAAAAATCAAAGATCTTTTTGATTTTACTGCTCTTTTTTTGCAGAAAAAGCAATGACTTTCTCTCCTTAGTTCTTTTAACTACCAGCCAATAACTATGATTCACCTGTGTTTACATAGTAGTCCCACTTAGATTTAAGTATTTCCTGTTTTCCCCTCGGCTGACACCTTAAATAAAGCTGTTCCAGCCTCATCCTACTCTAGTATGAGTTATGACGACTCTAAATCAATGCCCAGCAGCAGCTCTCGGGGGCGAGTGGCAAGGGCCGACGAGAAAGACAATGACCGGGAAGCCGAGTCAGAAGAGTTAATCTCTCTGAAAACCGGCAGCGGGCAGCCCGGTGCCAACGGCAGCGCTCAGGAGCAGGAAAGCGGAAATGGAGGCAGCTCCATCGGCGGCTCGTCCCCCAGCGTGGGCTCAGGGTCCAGAGGTCGACGGGGGCACAACTCCGACGACATGGATGGACTCTCCAGCGGGAACGACTCCGGGGAGAGGGAAAGTGAAGGCGGGATGGAGAGAGACAACAGGTCACACGGGCGCCAGTCCGTACGCAGCTCCCACAACTCGTCGAATGGCAAGGACTCTGGCATGATGCTGGAAACTACAGAGAGCAACAAGAGGTAAGAGAAGAAGCATCCACATTGTCAGTGAAGCAAGCGTAGCGACTGTCTTCATCCTCACGCCGTCTGAGTGTAAAATGGTCACTCACCGTCCAACTGTCCCTTCTTTCCTAGCTCCAACTCCCAGAGTCTCTCACCTCCCAGCAGCTCCCTGGCCTACAGCCTGCTGTCGACCAGCTCGGAGCACGACCCCCCCTCCACCTCCGGCTGCAGCAGCAACCAGTCGGCGAGGGTCCAGACCCAGAAGGATCTGATGAAGGCCATCAAGGAGCTGAAGCTCCGCCTGCCAACGGAGCGCAAGGGCAAGGGCCACACCAGCACTCTGAACGCACTCAAATACGCACTGCAGTGTGTGAAGCAAGTCCGAGGTGAGCGGGTGTTTTTTGTTTAATTTCTTAAATAACTCTTCAGGCGTTAGGGCTCACAATTGTCTCAATGCATTATGTTCACTGCAATATGTAACTCTTTTCCTATACTGACTGATTTCTGTTCACCGTTTGCAGCCAACAAGGAGTACTATCATCAGTGGAGCGTAGAGGAGTGTCATGACTGCAGCCTGGACTTGTCTGCCTTCACAATCGAGGAGCTCGACAACATCACTTCAGAATACACCCTCAAAAACACAGTAGGTTTATACAGTTATTACAGCTTCATAGAAAAAATGATTTCAGTATTTTACTACTGCGGTTAGTGAGTTATTATCTTTTTATTACACATGAACTGTTTGCTCACAATTTCATAGACACGCACAGATCAATATGTGCTGTATTATTTTTCTGCAAGCTATGTAGTAAACTGATTAACTATAGGATGTTGATCCATCAGATGCAGGAACAACTTCATTAGTCAAGTTTTGCAAATGAAAACCACAGTACACTTGATCTTGGAGAATTAAAAAAACAACATTTTCTCTTTCAGGACACTTTCTCCATGGGGGTGTCATTCTTGTCAGGAAAGGTCGTGTACGTATCCCCCCAAGGCTCGTCCCTGCTGCGCTGTAAGCCAGAGCGGCTCCAAGGCGCCATGTTCTCTGAGCTCCTGGCCCCGCAGGACGTCAGCACCTTCTATAGCGGCACGGCACCCTGCCGCCTGCCCAACTGGGCCTCCTGCATCGGGTCTGGTGAGTCGAGCCGACGTGAAATTGGGAAAGGGTTGAAGAAATATGGAGAGCGTGGGAGCTCTGCGTCTGACTCTTCGTCCAACTCTCCCTCCTCTCAGCGTCTCCTCCAGCCGAATGCACGCAGGAGAAATCCATGTTCTGTCGCATCAGTGCCGACCAGGCGCACGGCGGCGAGATGCGCTACTACCCCTTCCGCCTCACGCCCTACCAGCTCACCATCAGAGACTCCGATGACGGCGAGCCACAGCCCTGCTGCCTGCTCATCGCAGAGAGGGTCCACTCTGGATACGAAGGTGTTTGTCATTTTACTACATCGGTTATGTTTCTTATTGCAATTCAGTGGACTGAAGACACAATTAAATGTTTAGGCACAGGAGCTAGAGGCTGAAAAGTGATAATGTTATGTCAGAGTAACCCAGGCATCACAGCTACAGCTGATAACAGTGTCAGATTGATATGAATTATATCATAGACAGATTTTAAGAATTGCAAATACACCTTTACCATATGTACAGCCCATTTGAACTCATTAGTCTGTCCTCAAAACGGGCTTTTCATCTGAATCTGTGTCCTCCGCCCCTCAGCTCCTCGTATCCCTGCAGACAAGAGGATCTTCACCACCAGTCACACCCCCAGCTGCCTCTTCCAGGAAGTTGATGAGAGGTCAGTTGTTGTTTTTTCAACTCTATGGCCATTACCAGTTTGCTGCTCTAAGACAGTACAATAAGAAATAAAAACACATCATTCCTGTCTAACAAATATGTGTGATCTGTTGTGTTTGCAGGGCAGTGCTGTTGTTGGGCTACCTGCCTCAGGACTTGGTGGGAACCCCCGCCCTCCTCTACATCCACCCAGAAGACAGACCCCTAATGGTGGCTATACATGAGAGGAGTGAGTACATCTGGCTCTGAAATTTTAACAAACTTGTTACTGCTGCTCACATGTCATATTCGGACAAATGGGCTTTTACTGTGTGGATTTCTACATTTTCTCACATATGTCTCCATTGTTCTTCAGTCTTTCAGTTTGCTGGGCAGCCGGTCGACTACACCCCCTTGAGGATGTGTGCCCGCAATGGGGAATATCTGACCATCGACACCAGCTGGTCTTCCTTTGTCAATCCCTGGAGCCGGAAGGTGGCTTTCATCGTAGGGCGCCACAAAGTCAGAACGTAAGAGAGGAACAAAATGAGAGGAAATATAGTGATTGCAACCTTTTCCAGAGATTTATAATATTGTAATGAGTGGCGCTCTAACGCTGGTCCCCCGTCTCCAGGAGCCCTCTGAATGAAGACGTGTTCACGACACCGCTGGGCTGCGAGACTCGGACCAGCACGCCCGACGTGGTCCAGCTGAGCGAGAAGATCCACCGCCTGCTGGTGCAGCCGGTGCACAGCGGCAGCTCCCGGGGCTACAGCTCATTCGGGTCCAGTGGCTCGCGGGGCTCTCGGCGCTCGCACCAACAGCACCTCGGGGCCTCGGGCGCCTCGTCCAGCGACAGCAACGGCCCCGTCATGGACAAAGTCGCTGCCGCCGTCGCTTTACACAAACCTGTGAGTCCGAGCAACCAGTTTTAAGTCTACTGTTTATAACATATTGACATATTGTTATTCACCGCCATGCCATGTATGTTTAACGAGTTGGATGCTGTCATTTCTTGCAGATGACTTTCCAGCAGATCTGTAAAGATGTCCACATGGTCAAGACCAGCGGACAGCAGGTTTTCATCGAGTCCCGTAACCGCCCTCCGCCCAGAAAAATCACATGCACAGGTAAAATAAAAGGACAGTTGCATAGTATAGTTTCTTAACTGGTAATGCCAAAAAGACTTCACTGAACGTGGTTGAGAACTGTGCATCTAAATAATGAGTTAACTTCACGTTCCTCTCTTATCTTCATCCAGGCACAGCGAGCATCAGAGCCCTCACCAGTGACCCAATCAGAAGTTTGATAGCTGACATTGCAAAACCCACCAAAGCGTTGGTCCCTGCTCCGCTTATAGCGAAGGAGCCCCCTACCGGCTACTCCTACCAGCAGATCAACTGTCTGGACAGCATCATAAGGTGTGTGTGCAAGCCTGAAGCTATTCTGTTTCCACATGTCGGGGGTTATGACTTCACTCATCCTCCGATTCTCTGACTCCATGCAGGTACTTGGACAGCTGTAACATTCCCAACACTGTAAAAAGGAAATGTGGCTCCTACACCGCCTCCTCCACGTCGGATGAGGACAAACAGCAGGAGGCCAGCAACAACACAGGTACTTATCTGATAATTAACTAAAGCTGGTTTGGTTCTTTTTGTAGGTTATTAGTTTGGTGTTTCTCGGAAGTTTGCATTTCAAATATCTTTGATCCACTTATTTAAATTTCCTTTATTTCTTTTTTTTTTTGGTCAGTGTGTATTTACCAACAAAAATACTGATAGAAAAATCTTATTCTTGTTGTTGAATATGGATATATACATATATTTCTATGCAGCATCCTTGATTTGTGTCATGACCACTTAACTAGATTACCAATATGCATGCTTGTTCATGGGTCCTGTGTTTGTCTGGACGGTACGCAATCATTGACAGAACCTTGTTGGGCTTGTTTTCTCTGCAGGTGGTTCAGGTAACCTTGTAAGTGAACCACCTCCTCTGCCTCCCCTGACCATGGCCGCAAAGGCAGAGAGTGTAGCCTCAGTCACGTCGCAGTGTAGCTTCAGCAGCACCATCGTGCATGTGGGAGACAAGAAGCCTCCCGAGTCAGGTGGGAATCCTCAACACTCACACTCTCTGAACTCTCAGGTTGTTTCTTTGAAATGACAAGACACGAGGCTGTTGCATGTCTTCAATTTCATTTAAAGGCCTTCAATATTATGTTTTCTTTCTTTTGGAGCCCTACGCTTTTATGTTGACCAGTAACATACTCTGATACAGTTTTATTATTTTTCCTTCCTTGCTTGTTTCTTTCGCAAATAAACTGACCAAAAAGTGTTTCTATTACTTTCAAAGTCTTAAGGAGTTATCTTGCAGAACCCTGTAGCCGCATGATAAAACTGCACATTGCAGGTAATCTGATTTATGCCTTTTTGTTTGTCATCTTGGCTCATCCTGGAAATCTTTCTGCGTGTCGCCTCTTTTGCAGTCTTCTTTTATCGCTTCACCCTACCGTGTTGTACAGTGTCCGCTGTCTTTTTTTATTTGTCCTTTTTTAAAGTGAGACGATGTGACTTTTGTGTTTGAATACAAAAAGGGAATTTTTGGAAAGTACAGGAAACTAACACAGCACTGTTTATATTTATCATGAGTTTGCTAACATTAGCCACCATACGCTAGTGGTCATAATAGATCCATTATCGAGATCCAAAATCCATTCATGTATTGAAAAGCATTTTTTTTGTAATTAACTTTTCATTTGTCAGAAGAAGAAAGTGCCATTTGTTCTTTCAAGAGTCACCCAGTCTCACTTCAGTGCTTTAACAGACCTCTATGCTTTTTCCTCAATCACAGACATCATCATGGAGGAGGCTCCTCCAACCCCGTCTCTTGCTCCTCCTACAACCACACCAACTCGTCCCACAGCGACACCTGCCGCTAACCCGGCGATCGCCTCCCCCCCCTCTCCTCCCCCTCAAGCCGCACAGTCAGAACGGGACAGCCGGAGAAGTGGAAGTGTGGGGGGAGGAGGAGGAGGCCGTATGGGTCTCACAAAAGAGGTGCTATCCGCCCACACCCAGCAGGAGGAGCATGCATTCCTGGACCGCTTTAAGGACCTCAGCAAGCTGCGTGTTTTCGATCAGGCGGCGTCTTTGGCGCTGCACTGTCAGAGCCCAGCTGCCAACCCCCTGTCACGAGGTAGAGGCACGCTCACACCCACTGTCATGTATATATTCACACATTACATATTGATGCACGCTACCAGTCGGTCGGTAAAATAGCACTTTTGCTTAATCCAGCGTCTCTCCTCTCTTTCCCAGGAGTGCGTTGCTCTCGGGATTACCCCGCTGCAGGGAGCAGCACCAGTCACAGACGTGGTCGTGGCGGGAAGAGGCTCAAGCACCAGGAGTCATCGGACCAGCACAGCTCTCTGGTGCTAAGCGGGAGCCCGCTCGACCCCAGGACCAGCGCAGCCCCCATGCCCCTCAACATCCCCATCGGACCCCCGACAAACTCCTCCTCCTGGCCATCTGTAGGCTCTCAGGCCAGCATTCCCGCCGCCCCTTTTGCTCCCGGCATGCTTCCACTCTACCCTGTTTACCCACCGCTCGCCCAGCCCATAGCCGTCCCAGATCCATCGCGTTTCCCCTCTACCCAGCTGGTACCCCCCATGGTGGCCCTCGTTCTTCCCAACTACATGTTCCCCCAGATGGATGCGCCCATCTCTCAGCCCGGCCCCGTCCCCGGACACTTCTTCAACCCCAACTTCACATACCCGGCTGTCACACAAGCGGCGATCCCCGCTGTTGTTTCCACCCCCTTACCGATTCCGGCCACCTGCGCCCCGTCTCGGAGCAGCACCCCCCAGTCCTACAGCCAGACGCCTGTTGACCGGGAGGGCGCAGAGTCTCCCCTCTTCCAGTCCAGATGCTCGTCCCCCCTCAACCTTTTGCAGCTGGAGGAATCCACAAGCAACCGTTTAGAGGTCACCTCAGCCCTGGTGGCGACGCAGCAAGCCACGCCTTCTGTGCACGGCGGTGCGGCCGGGGGAAAGAGCTCAGCCAATCAGAGGAGCTCTGACACCTGCAAGGAGAACGAGAACGTAAGTACACAGACGTTCAGGATAGGACGCTAACCTTTGAAAACCATTATATATGGCATTTAAAATGTCTTACAAACCTTTTTTTTCCTCATTAGGGTGAAGCTAATGAGTCCAACAACGATGCCATGTCCACCTCCATTGACCTGCTGGATATGTTGCTACAGGAAGACGCCCGCTCAGGCACCGGCTCAGCTGCCTCCGGTTCAGGGTCGTCGGGCACAAGGTCCTCTGGTTCAGGCTCCGGCTCAAACGGCTGCAGCTCCTTTGGCACCAGTGGCATGAGTAAGTAGTCACTCTTTACCGTCTGAGATTATATATATATTTACAGACTCCTTCCTAGATAAATTATGTCAGAAGGCAATCTTCCGGGAGCGATATCTTAGATACATTCTAGTATTTCAAAACATTTCCTTGACAGAAAATTAAACATAACCTTTCCCCTCGTTGCTGTTCTCCGATATTAATTCTCAATTTTCACTTCCTCGTCCATGCAGGCAGCAGCCAGGGCAGCCACACCAGCAAGTACTTTGGTAGCATCGACTCATCAGAGAACGATCATTCCCGCAAACAGGCAGCAGGGGGCAGCAGTAGTGCCGGAGGCGACGGCGCCGAGGAGCAGTTTATCAAGTGTGTCCTGCAGGACCCCATCTGGCTGCTGATGGCCAGCACCGACGACAAGGTCATGATGACCTATCAGCTGCCCGTCAGGTACGACCACGC
Organism: Cottus gobio; assembly: GCA_023566465.1. Lineage (NCBI taxonomy): Eukaryota > Metazoa > Chordata > Actinopteri > Perciformes > Cottidae > Cottus > Cottus gobio. The sequence goes on along the minus strand of CM042233.1, from coordinate 4,865,680 downwards.
AACACAGCAGCCTGTTTGGTTCAGTTTCAGACTGGCTGGAACTTCACAGACTCAATGTCAGACTTTCAGTGACCCTCTCCCCCCCCCCCTGTGCCCGCACAACAGAGACATGGAGACGGTGCTGCGAGAAGACCGCGAGGCCTTGAGGAGCATGCAGAAACACCAGCCACGCTTCAGCGAGGACCAGAAGAGGGAGCTGAGCCAGGTGCACCCCTGGATCCGCACAGGACGCCTGCCCCGAGCCATCAACATCTCTGTAAGTACTTTGAATGGTCAAGAGTATTTATTATTATTTAGATAGTAACAACACATAGAGCTGAATAGGAACTCATGTGTTGGTTTCTGGTTTCTTTCAGGGCTGTACGGGCTGCAAGTCTTCGCCCGCTGTGCCTCCCACCGCGCCGTTCGATGTGGAGATCCACGAGATGGAGCTGTGCACTGCGCTGAAAGCCCAGGAGGAGGTCGCCAGAGAGGTCAAGACAAACCGCTCAGAGACGGCCATGGAGGAAGCACACGCAGAGGATGAAGAAGATGAAGAAGAGAAAGGAACACAAGACATGCAGGCAGAGGAGCAGCAGCAAGCGACCTCAGAAGATGTGAAAGAAAGGTCTGACATGACTCACTAAGCAGATGGCCAAAGATGAAGAACACTATCGCGACGTTTCTACGCTGATGCGCAGAAAATGTGCACCTTCCAGCACTTCCTGTCCCCAAAACATTGTTACACGAGGTGTGAAGTGGTCGAAACGGGATTTGCTGTGAGCAAACGGTGCACATTGATCGAGACGACTTCAATTTGTTGTTTGACAGGTCAGGCGGGACACTCGGCCCGGTTGGTTCTTCGCGAAGTCTGACTTTGAGGACCAGGCATGTCGTACGACTGCATATTAAGCCCTGGGAGCGCTTCACATTCCTTGTTCTTGTAGTTCTTGGCATATGTGTTGAAGTTGTAAGATAATCAGCGAGGTCAAAGGGGAATGTGTTCGATAAAGATGGATGTGCTTCACCACAGTGTCCTCCATCAGGGGTCGGCTCGCGAGGAAAAGAAGGGAGTTCATCTGTGACTCTTCTCGTCGAATGTTTCCCAGGTTGTCTGGGATGCTTCACCCAGTCACATCCTGTTTCTCTCAAAGACTACTTTCTCTTTTTTTCCCTTCTCTTTTATGTAAAAACGTTTACCCCAATTATAGAAGAAGCGACCGTCACCTGATAGACAAAATGTACAGTGGAAACCAGATTATTTTGTAAACGATGTGTATATTTTTATACGTTCCTCCCCCTCAAATAGAGAGAGGATATCTGCCCAAAAGAGTGTTGAACATAACGATCTCGATCCAGGATCTCGATCGTGTCTGCAATGGAAGAAGAAAACAAAACAACAAGAAGCACTTAGAGACGGACGGGTCATCGTGGGGCAGCGTGGCGACCGCCAGGAGATTAATGTGGACTTGAAGGTTTTCTTCCTCGGCCGGGCATTAGTTAGGCCCTCACGATTCTCTCGCACACAGACAGTATTCCCAAACTGCCAGCACCCTAAGGAGCTCTCGTGTTGCGGGTGCTTTGAAAGAGGAGGAAGTCTGGAGAGTGTTTGTTTACTACCGTTCTTTCCCTCTGTCCCTTTCACACTTTCTCTCTCTCTCTTCCTCTCTGTGGCACTGTTCTGGTCATGTGATATCCTTTGCTTTATGGCGTCAGTGGTGTCTGGAACAGTTTCTAAATATTTTTGTGAAATTCTTTGTACAAATAAAATGACATGAAAATTATTTACATGGGAATTCAGATTATTTCTTTTATTTTTCCCGCTTCTGCAGTTTGTTTTTTTACATCTCTCTTTGTCGTCTATTTTTAGTCTTTGGGTGTTTAGCGTTCTTGCCGTTGGCCTGGATTCTCCGAAGTGTCCTGAATGAACTGGAGGCAGAGAGCCGATCGTTGCAGCTGCTTTCCTAACCGAACCGCAGTCTCCTTGTATTCAGCTGTGGTTTCCACCCAGAGTGGTCACCGCAGCCTAAAAAAGACCAAAGGCAGGCCCTCATCAGACGACCGCAGAGCTGACCTCAATGCACAGTTTCCTTACAACAATGACGACGATGATCTTAACGTATGTGGGTCATTTTGTGAGAGAGCTGGTGATAAAAGATTTGATTTAAAGTTGCATTATGGGTATTGAACCCAACTATTTTTCTACAATAATGATGGTTCTCGCCCTGCCAAAACCAAATACATTTTGCTGTTGAATTGCACATATTTCAAGTCTTCCATATTTACTTTACTCACAAATAGAAGTTGTGTTGCACTCTCCGTATTTAAACTTAACTTTTAACCGCCTACTTTCCACCACTGTGAAATCTGTGGAAAGGAATTTAATCCACATCTTCACTTGCAGTGTAAGTCTGCAGCCATGATAGCAGTTCTGTGAGGCAGTGCTTATAGGGGGTGCTTGAAGCTAAATGCTAACGCTAGCTAACATGCTCACAATGACAAACCGCTAATGTTTAGCAGTTTATCAGCACAAAACACAACATGAAGGCAAAAGTTTGTGATTGCAGAAGTGAAATATAGGACAAATAAAAGTTGGACTTCTTGCATTAACAACAGATAAATATCCAATGATGGGGACAAAGAACAGAAGTACAACACTTAGTTCACGGAGAGAAAGAAAGAACAGACTAGTGCAGCATTCAAGCTGTAACACATTAACATGCTCTTCAAACTCTTCAAATATAAAGTTATTTACACGCATATCATCATCATCAGCCATTTGCTCATATAAAATGATGAATGACTGACATTATTACATAAATAATAATTTCCTCTCATCTATGCACATTTATGAAGCAGAAACCATACAGCCCAGGGGATCACAGAACTATATTGTGCTTTGCATATCAGTAGGTACAAGTACAGTACATGAATGTCTGCACAAAATACATCGAGAAGATGTTAAAATATTTCACAGGTGAAAAAAAATGAAACCTTTGACCTGCTGCGGTGGCTAAATAGGAAAAGTCGGGATCCCTAAAATCCTGAGAATTCATCCTCTGAGGACCATGAATGTCTGCACACATTTTTGCCACAACAGATCCAATGTTTGTTGAGATATTTCTGTCTGGACCAAAGTGACTGACCAACCAAACAACTGCAAACTTGCTGCTAGTGCATTCAATAGATTATTATACACACACACACACACACACACACACACACAGTGGTACTCTGTCCATAAGCAAACACACCTGCAGAAACACACATTTCCCATATATTCCACTGCCCTACCTGTTCAACAACAACACAGAGCTGTACATACATTGCTTTTGGCCGTGAGTCTCTGTTAACCCGTATCAAACAGCCTCCTGTCCTCTTAATTTGACATTAATTCCCCTTTTTCCTTTCTTCTCCTTCCCTCAATAACACAGCTTCTCCTCGCCCATCATGTCCACTTCCCTCCTGGCCCCTCCCCCTTTTGATTCTTGCCTCCCTCCACGCCTCCACTCCGACTTCTCCCTCCTTCCTCTTCTCCTCCTCCTCTCCCGTCTTTTCCTAACAACAAGGACAGCAGGATGGAGGACCGGGTGCGGACTGCGTGCCTTCTTGTCATTCTGACGCTGGGATGGACTGAAGCTCAGAGTCAGACTAACTTCTCCAGGTCAGTGAGAGATTTGATATATATCAAGTGTGCCAACTCTGTGGCTATCAATGTCCCTCTTGTGCATTTGTTTTCTTGCTCGTGCACATGTGGCACGTCGTTTTCAGGCCCACATCTGTCGAGATTACACACTGTGTGCGATTTGTTTTTCCTCTCCTGGTTACAGCATCAAGATAATAGAAAGCGCAGGCGAGATAGAAGGTTGCAGTGTTAAGAAGATGTGGTTGGCGTCCCGTAAACATGGAAAACGACAGCATGCTGCGACAGATGTAGTGATTTAACTGGCTGAATGTATAAAATCTAAATCTAAATCCAGAATTTTGGCTCAGGATATGTTGAATTTCATTTTTGAAAGCCTGTTATTTGCCCTGCTGTCGCTACGCTTCCACACACATATGGGGAGCAAATTCAACATGAGAGACAAACAAATGCCTGTGGGCTGTCCAGCTCCACAGGGTCAGAAGGGAGGGACGCCACTGTTTGTTTGCTTTTGGCCCAAATGTGGCCCTACAGTACCCAAGACACACAGCGTGTGCCTGAAGATTATGACCAAAAAAAGAAAAAAGGGACTGTTCATCGGTCTGTGCCCACAGCGATGTATATTGATGATTCATTTTGACCTCTTTTCCTGCAAGAATCAAGAAATTGAGCCACGGAGCCAAAGTTTGATGCTCAAACGCAGCAGACTTTGAAGAGGAGACGAGCTGACAAGAGCAGCCAACATCTAAATTGACGAGTCTGGTGCAGAATTAAAAGTCGAGGCGTGCCCTGCATGCTTTGATCTGTGGTTTCAGCAAACGTCCCGTGTGAGCTGAGGCTGTGTTGAAAGCTCAAAGTAAATACCTGTTACGACTACATGCGACTTTCTTGTGGCGCAGCGTGTGGAGGGAGCTCACGTTTCATATACAGTGTATTGACAGTCTTCCTGGCTTTTTAACTTTTTAAGAAGAAGAAAAAAAAAACACACAAATCAGGAGAGTTCATTGGGAACCCTCCCCAGAGGCTGAGCACAGAGGCAGACTGTGCCACTGTGGTTTCCAGCGTGTGTGTAGTAGTGTGCGCCTCAATACTCTTAGTAAAGTCGTGTTTTCTCCCAGTGCAGCGCAGCGATGTTAAAAGTAGTCGATGTCGGTTGTGTGATTCTCCTTTTCAGGCCCGTCTTCCACTGCGGAGGCCACCTGGTCACAGACTCCGGCATCGTGGCCAGCGAAGGGTTCCCTAGTCCCTACAAAACCAACAGCAAATGCACCTGGTACATCACCGTGAGTCACTTTTTAAAATCACTACACCATGAAGCCAAGCTGAACGTGCCCCAAGGTGGTCTGATTATGCATCAAGAAGAAAAGCCACAAGCTATAGACAGGCGATCATTACTGGCTTATGATACCTCCTCTCAGGACTGTGAGTGGGTGAGCAGATAGCTTTGGGAACAAATTACACCTTTATCATGTGGAGCTTGTGGTCACCTTTGATGAACCGAAATGAGTGAAAACACCTGCGTTGGTGTGCAATTACAGGATAATGGTAAAATAACTGCAAAATCTTTTTTCTCGCAGTCTTTCCTCAAAGCATCGCTTGTCGCCCCCTCCAGGTCCCAGAGGGTCACGTGGTGATGCTGTCGTTCCGCCTCTTCGACATGGAGGCTGACCCCACCTGTCGTTACGACTACCTGGACGTCTACAACGGGCACACCCGCTTGGTGCAGAAGCTGGGTCGGTTCTGTGGGACGTTCAGGCCCGGCGCCCTCATCGCCACCTCCAACACCATGATGCTAGAGATGGTGTCGGACGAAGGCACTGGAGGAAGAGGCTTTCTCGCCTCCTTCAGTGCAGGGAAGCCCCACATGGAAGGTGGGGGACGAGTATAAACATAGAGAGATGCAGTCCACAAAGATGAAGCTACACGGTGTTTGTCTGTAAAAACTATATTCTGGATTGTTTATGTTCAGAAAGAGTGACACAATCATCTCTAGAGTAACAAATCACCAAAAAGCTGCCAGGTTAATGAAAACAATTCATGATACCCCCAAAAGAATTCCCAAATTGGATCATTGAGCTAAAAACAGTTTACAGATGCACCTGCAGCATATGCTTGAATACAGTATCACGGGAAAAGAAAAAAAACATTGTCTCCTTATTTACTCTGGGGAATTATCATTTATTCTTTCATACTCCCATAGAGCACCAGTTCTGTGGAGGACGTCTGACTAAAGAGCAGGGCTCTGTGAAGACGCCCAACTGGCCCAACTCGAATTACCCAGCAGGCATCAGCTGCTCCTGGCACATCTCTGTTGAGCCAAACAATGTAAGCGATCACTTTGTACATTTAATTTGTATATTTCTTACTAGTTGTGTATAAAACACACTTTTAAAGAGTGACATATCAGAATGTTAACATTAATCTAGTGAATTTAAGTTAGTTTATTTAGTTATTTAAAATGTTATCACCAAAAAGAAGACCTTCAAATGTGTGTTCTTCAGATGGCGGGAAATTTTGGTGAGAAGTTATGTAATGCGAGAATCAGCGCTAATGTGGCACGCAGGCTAAGTAGGCTAGTTAGCCTCTACTTAATGTTTTCTTTTCATTTCTCACAAATACTAAATGTTGTTAAGGAGCAAACGCATGATGGTTCTCCCAAATGTTGAATGTTTTAAAAAGGACAGAAAATTGGGTTTTTATCTTTTATTTAGTAGAAAAATATAAAAATAGTATCATTATATTTTAGATTGACTTACACAAAAAGTGAGCTAGGTGTGTTACATAAGGCTAGTTAATGCAGGTGGAGAAGGAGAAATGAAAATAGCAGTTAAGGGGCCCGTCACAAGGAAATGTTAAACCTCCGGTTCCTCGTGTGTGTGTGTGTGTGTGTGTGACAGCGTCCCTCTGACGGAGTTCAAATGAAAGGCTTCATTGAGTTGCCTGAAGGTGTGCTCGCATGAGCCAAAAGATTGAAAGTAAGGAAAGAGGGAAGGAAGCGAGGGAGAGGGAGAGAGTAAAAGCCCATCTGTATTTCAGAAGTCAGGCCCTTCTCCTCCACCAGCACCACTACCTACTGTACTGTATGTCTGCACTGTGCTGGACCCATGAAAGCGGGTTGGGAATATACCAGCTCTCATAATTCATTCCCATTCATAAATGTAATAGTTTGTACTGGCATATGTTCTCTTCCTCAGGTGATCGAGGTGAAGTTTGTGAAGCTGGACTTGGAGCCTGACACGTACTGTCGCTACGACTATGTGGCATTGTTTAACGGGGGAGAGAGGGATAACTCACGGCGGATTGGAAAATTCTGTGGAGACAGGTCACCAGGGTGAGATTGCTGATCAGAAATGGGGAATAAAAAAGGCATTTCCAACGACATGGTTAACAGCTGACCTCTGCCCTTTGCTAACCCTCCTCCTGTCCTTTTTCCCTTTACGTAGAATGATAGTGACAAATGGGAACGAGCTCCTTGTCCAGTTCGTCTCCGACCTCAGCGTGACCTCGGATGGCTTCATGGCTCACTATTCCAGTGTGCCCCGCGGGTCTCGGACGGCCACGGCTGGGGGAGACTTCATCTACGGCCCTCAGACAACGTCAATTCCTCAAAGGACAGTCGTGAAGCCAAGCAGACCAACCCCCAAACCAAAGCCTGGCCCTAAACCCATCCCAAAACCAGCCAAAAAAACACCGGTGAAGATACCACTGAAACCTCCACCACGCAAACCTATCGTCAAGCCCACGGCTAAACCCAAACCAGCTAAACCTACACCCAAAGCACCTGTTAAAAAACCCTCAACTAAACCTGGATTTAAACCTAGAGCTAAACCTACACCTAAGCCTAAGATTATTAAGACGCTCAAACCAAGCATCAAGGTTAAACCCACACGTAAGCCTGCACTGAAGACCAAACCCACCTTAAAACCTGGTGTCAAACCAATAAAGCCAGTAAAGCCAACCTCTAAGGGCGGAGTTAAACCAACAGCCAAACCGAAGATTAAGCCTAAAATAACACTTAAGCCTGGAATAAGCAAGACGGTCACAAAGAAGCCTTTTGTGAGCAAGAAACGTGAGTGGAAGTAATTGATTTTTAAGTTAACAATCTGCACTTTGCTTTAATATGTGTACATCAGTATCGAGCAGAAATTCAATGTGCTTATCACGTGTTTCTTGCCTTGTGCGTTTTCTTCAGCTTTACCTCTGAACCCACTGTGTACACAAGCCTGCAAGAGGACAGGAACTCTCGTGTCTAGCTTCTGCCCTCAGGACTTTGGTGAGTCACGTCAGATACCCTCTGGTCTTCAGAACACTTCTGTAAATTAAATGGGAATTCCGTCACAATAATTGGTGCATCATTTGTAAAAGAAATTCCATGTAAACCCTGTTCTTATATTCCTCTCTCTTTCAGTGATTACGGGTAAGATTACGTCTTTGACCACTGGTCCAAGGGGCTCAGCGACAGTTGAGGTGGCCCTAATCAAGGCCTATAAGGCGGGAAGTCTGACCATCACTAAATCAGGGCCCATGATGTCGGTCACACTGAACTCCACCTGCAAGAGATGCCCCGGGCTAATCAAAGGTACAACTATCTCACACACACACACACACACACACACACACACACACACACACACACACACAAATTTGTACTGACTGAAATGTGAAATACTGATAGTTGACATGAAGGTAAATCATAAATGCAATATCTTACAATCTTAGTAATAGCACTAAATATTGATCAGGAATGAACCAATTACTGATTATTGAAAAATATACAAAGAATATAATCTTTAGTATTATAAAGGTAAGAATAAAAGAACATGGTGCTATATCAAATAACAGCACGACAAATCAAATTTAAAATATATTCCCTCTGGCTTAATTTTGGCTAATTAACTATGAAATGGCACAAACTCACTGCAGACGATGTGATTCTTTATTTAACAAATATGTCCCAGTCATTAAAAGCAGAAATAAAAGAATATAGTCAAGTATTTAAATTACAAATATAATTTGTGACTTTATTCTCTTGGAAGTAATCATTGTAACACATAATGACTATTACATAAAGAGTATATTATTTCAGTCTATTAATTTAATCCATGGCCCGGTATTTGACAAATTTTGACAATTTATTTTATTGTTCAGGCCGGAACTACGTGTTGATGGGAAAGGTTGACCCACAAGGCCACGGCCTTCTCAGCCCCTCCAGCTTCAGTCTTCTCTACAAGCCCATCCACGCCAAAGCACTGGCCAACCTCCTGCGCAAGCCGTGCTGACATTTAAGCCCCGCCCACCAACGGATGATGGACAGCCCTGGCTATCTCTCTGAAAACATGTAGCTTAACAAAAAGAGTGAAAATATTATAAGTAATATCCAAGCCTAATTCTTTTTTTACACAATGCAATGCTGTCGTGAATGTTATTTTATAAAAAGAGTAAACTCACATCATTAAGTATTATATTTTGTATTTTGTATGTAAATTATAACAATTCTGTGATAAAAGATTCACATCAATTAAACATGTGATTCTGGTGCTGACTGGGCGACGAGAATGAGGAGCAGGTGGGTGTGGGGATCATAGGAAATACTTGTTGATCCTGTACTTTGTGCACATATTACATTCAGGGGACGTGCATACATTTCAAATTAACCCTGTGATGATTTAAGATTTTCCGATTGGCGAAATTTTCCGATTGGCAAAATGTGCATGATGAATTTCTATCATGTTTCCTGTCATTACATCCACCAACAACTCTATGTGTGTTGTTTGTTGTTGTTTAACCGGCAACACACAGAAGGCATTTGCCGCAGATGGTGAACCCCAGCAGGATGTAGGTCAGGTTGGTGGTCCAGAAAGCCCACAGGTAGAGGGTCTTGTTGCAGTAGGTATCCATGCTGGATCCGGTCTTGTTGTTGTTGGTATCCATACTGGATCCGGTCTTGTTGTAGTTGGGTTCATAGATGGAGTAAATCCACACATTTCCTAGAGAAAAAGAAGCCAATGAAAATGATTACTTTCCACAGAAGTCAAAACATGTTCTGTAGTGTTTATATAAATATACTACTTACAACAGCTATTCAGAATACATTCAGCTCACAATTACCTTCTGTACTCTTCTATCTAAAGTTGCTTTCATTTATTTTTCAATCACTCCTTAACACATTATTATTTCCTTATAAACTTGTATCATCTATCATGTCAGCAGACACTACACGAGCATTTTAGGCTAAAACACACGTTTATATCAAATAGTTACAGTTTGAACTTGCGGAAAAGATCACAAAACTAAAACAAAGTGCTAATCGACGCTAAAAAGCTGCAAGCAACACCTTTTCACATTACTCAGAGTCATTTGACTGATAATGGAGTTTTAAACCGTCACTGTTAGTGCATTGATTGTGCATTTGTTAGACTGAACCACTTCATTATTTCAGCTTACCAGCGATGAACCAGCAGAAGACGAAGAGAGAGACGACGCAGATCCAAATCTTGTAAATCCTGAAGCTGGTACAGCAGGGCAGGAGGGAGAGCACATTCATCAGCAGGAAGACGGCGCCCATGACCAGCAGATAGACGGGGATGTAGGGCTGCCTCGGGCACTCATTTTGGTACACTGCGCCTGTACCACACAGGGTGCATCCCTTCACCCGCATCGTCTACTTCATTGTATCGGCAGTTATTGCAATCCACAGTAAAACAATTACTTCAACATTTGCTTTTGATTCACTTACCTACTATAACCTGAGCAAGGGGTAGGACACCTATAATAACCTGGGCACATACTGAGGGAAGACAGGGCGGGATGTTTATGTGATTTAATCTAACATGAACACAAAGGTGCAGGACTTTTACTCTCTGGTATTCTCACCTATTGCTGCACCTGGAGGGTTGATAGGTCTGAAGACGTGTCCGTCACTCTCCGACATTGTGTGTTATGATAAATCTAAGCAAGATTTACGATGTCTTTTAACTGCAAGAAAAGTAACAGCAAGAATACAGTAGTTGGCATACAATCTAACATAATGACAAAACAAGCTCAAAATAGAAAAAGGGATTTAATTTTTTAACCAAAACTAGTATTTATGTTGGAAAAACAATAAGGAAATCATGGAAACAGTGATAAATGAATCAGATATGTCATTTCATACCTCTCTGTGAGGAAGAGTCTCTCCTCGGTGTATCTCCTCCCTGACACTATACAGTGTGGTGACCTCTGAAGGTTAAAGACAGTTAACTCGAGGTGTGGATGAGTTCACAGGAAGTTGCCAGTCTCAACTTCCTGCTTCAGGCTCTTTTTTCTTGATGCTTGTGCTCAGTTCCCTTTTGGTCTGTTAATGAGAAGCCATGCAGTAAACGTCTATGCATCATCATTAATTAGGTCATGTCATGCTTCACAAATCAGTCCTTTTGTATTTGGTCTTGTCCAACCACTATTTTAGGGTAAAGTACCTCAACAGAATTCATCTTTTCATGTTCTTTAAATCTCTCGTTTATCCATAAAAGCATAAATATAAGGGGGATTTGACCTAAATAAGCTTAGCTTTTATCATAACTTTTTGGTTTCTTGCAATTCAAATGAGTCGAGTCAGCCCAGGGAGATAATGTGGTATGAAGAAATATATCACGTTCTTCCTCTATATCGCCAGGAGAATTATCCAAATACATAGTTTTTGTGTGAATCCAGACCTGATTGCTCAAGTGCACGACTCAAGAACAGAGCAGTGGGATAAAACTGTCAATTTTCAAGGTGCAAATCAATGCACTACTCAAATCAAATAGACAAAACATAGAGGTACCCAGGTTTGTACTCCAGTTGATGAATTAGAATAATATTTTGACTATTTTGACTTTTTTCTCACCATTTTTTTGCTTTATGTTACCTCTGCTACAATGTAACTGATATGTACATTGGTATTCCGTGACCACGGTTCCCATAATCTCAAGCTAATAGACAATAAATGAACACAACATTACACATTTCCAAGTTTCTTTCTCTTTTAATAGATTTTTCAGGTTACAAAATACAACATATCTTTGATCGCATCATGGTAAATATATGTAGTCTTAATTATGCTATATACTTTGATATATAATCGGATACAGTTTGATCTGCAAGTTAGGCGTTGTGATTCAATGTTACATGGAGGCAAAAAAGAGAAGCATCACAAATGATGGTTCCCCCTGTAAACATACCACTGCATCAGGCATCATAAAGTATATTAAATAGGCTTCCGCTGTATTAGAAATCATAATCTAATAAAGTGCATGATGGGTAAGATGTGGCATATGATGGTATGTTTTATAGAGTGCTTTCCAGACACAAATTATCAACAAAAATGTAATGAGAAAAAAATGCACTCACTAAAAACAGACATTTTCTCATATTATCCTGATAATCGGGTTGAGCTTAAGCCCAATTCTTGGATGAACAAGTAAACAATACATCTCATGCATCTTTGCACTGGAGGTGAGAGGGGAAACAGTGCATCGATAAAGCACCTCCAGACTTATTTGTGATCAGTAGTAAAGATCTCCAGCATACTGGAGTGAAGTGTGTATCTCAAGTGGCACCACGAGACTTGGCAGGCGTCAAGATGAAACATATTAGTCCCGTGTCGCAATAAATCAACCATGAACGACCTCGTCGGAGCCTTCCCGTGTCCCCGCCGGCTCGTTTGTCTCTAGACGTCGTCGTCTGCGTCGGCTCGGCCGCACAGGAAGAAGCAGGAGAGGACGCAGCAGCCGCCGACCAGGAACAGACCCAGGCAGATGTAGACTAAGGTGGTGGTCCAGAAGGCAAACAGGTAGAGGCTCCGGTCGCAGTAGGGATCCAAAGCTGTTGCGTTCCTGATGTAGTTGGGCTCGTAAATAGAGTATATCCACACATTGCCTATAGGCAAGAAAGAGAAGATAATAAATATGCTGTTCTTCTATTTAATCCCATTCACAGACATTATTACACTGTGTGTATATTTATGTATAGGATATATGAGAGGATGACAGCCCTCCACGCCCCATTGAGTTTATTTTTTTGCAGATGTTTGAGCCAACTTTGATCTTATTCAAGACAATTGTTTTCAGCAGTGTATAGCATATATATATATATATATATATATATATTTAAAGAGCTGATAGTAGAGAGATGACATGACATGGGGGAGAAGAATAAATAGTTCAAGGCACCACCCAGGTGCCACAGCAGTGTTGTGTATTTACGAGGAGATCTGAGTGAAATTCAGCCCATGAGATCTTTCAAAAGATGTATAATGAATCAGAATCAGAACCATTTATTGCCATGTTTGTTTTCACATACAAGGAATTTGTCCTGGCGGAAGGTGCATACATTTACATCTTTGCACTGGTTTCTTAAGCTGTGTGATATTTAGAGAACCGAAGGACTGTGTCTCCATTCAACATCCTCATTTATAATTGTATTTATTATCTTTACATTTTGAATTCTAAAAAAGACAGGGGGATCTCTCGAAGGCATAGGTGGACATCTAATGGCCAACACGTGTTACTACATCTGGTGCACTTAATTGAGGTGAATTGCAGCATGGAGAGCCTCCAAATTGGAGGACAAGGAAGTTATAATGCCCGCTAAAACAAATATAATAACACAATGGAGCCAAAACTTAAGGTTCACGTAAGTCAACCAGAAACAATCATGAACAAGCATTCCCCTGGCTCTGGTATAACGTCACATAGTCTGGATGTCACACCGCCTTTGGTTCACGCTCTCCTCCCCGGGAGCTCATTGGTCAGCCCACGAGCGGTTTAAACTCACCGGCTATGAACCAGCAGAAGAGGAAGAAAGACGTCAACGAGTTCCAGGACATGCAGACTCGATTGAGCCGGTTGACGGTGCCGTCTTCGGGGGCTTTGGTGCAGGGCAGGCAGGAGAGCACCGACAGGCCCAGGCCAAAGACTCCCGCCACGATCAAATAGATGGGGATGTAGTGCTGCCGCGGACAGTCATCCAGATGCACTGCACCTGATGGACGCGGTAGACGAGAGGAGATTAGTTGCTTTTTAATTTAATGCTGATAAATTCAGACTTTTGAACAAATAAGATGTGTGTGCACGTGACTCGCTCACTCACCCATGGCAATCTGAGCAATGGGTATGACGCTAATTGCCAACTTTGAGCACGCTGCAGGAAGAAGGAAAACATTGAGATGAAAGCGTAGACACTTAGTTCCTTTATGCAGATTAATGAAAACAAAACGAAACCACAGGCACGTGTGAGATTCAGCTGCTCTCACCTAGCGCCGCGGGTGAGGGTTGAGGATGGCTGCGGATGCGTTGAATGAGGCCGGTGTTCGACATTATCAGAAATGGGGATGCTCACCTACAGAGGAAGATCAAGAAATAAGACATTTTATTCAAAGGGAACTTTATCAGCCTGGAGACCAGAAGAAAACAAAGGTTTTAAGAATGTTGACGTAAGATGACAAGATTTTTATTTTTTTATTTCCATCCTGAGTCTGACAATGTTACAGGAGTGCATTGAGAAACTATTACTCTTTTAACAAATTAGTCCAAGTTGACTTCACCCATCCGTAAGCAGTCAAATACTTATTTTTGGATTACGCTCCATCTCCCACAATGCAACTGGGAAGTGTCTCTCATTAGAGTCCCTGATGCCTGTTAAAAACGTGCCTGTTAATTGTATTTGTGTTAAATGTGTGTTCAACATATATTATGAGTTTTTAAGGGTCAGGAACGATGCACGGACACCTCACACATACTCGTGGCTGCTCATTAGAGTGATCGCATCATGGGTCAGGTCAGTTCATTTAATTCAATTTACTTTTCATGCAACTCCTAATTATGAGTGTCCACCACTGACTACACAAGATGTAGTGACGTGAATCTTTAATGCTTTTAAAATACCGTAAACTCTATTCCAGCCTTGTACAACAGGATTATTAACACAGTTTAAAAATATGTGTTATGGTTTCAGAATGATGAAGACAGCTGGAGAACAATTTGATACAAAAGGCTGAAGATGCTAAGGCATGATTTTTTTTTTTCAACTATAGCCAACAGGTTCCTGTTAATTCAAGTCCTGTGACCTCCACCCATTGTTGTCTGCACAGCAATCTGATTGGGAAAATCAGTTTAATTTCAAATACATATTAGAAAAACAAAAACCCTAATCAGCTGTAGTCATTTCTGCAAACCCCATCCTGTCAGAAGGTACTACAGTTCTTCCCGATCAGGGTCTTTTTGGGGCCTTAATTTAGACTCTGGTCCCTGAGGGCGAGATGCAATGAGTTCCTAAAAGGTTCCTTGTCCCTGGGGATGGTTCCTGCTTATCTTGATTTACCCAAATGATGAACAGATTTCAAAGGCATTCTATAATCTCAAAATATTAGAAAAATAGTGCATTCCGCTGCTGTAAATGAGAGTAAAGCTCTCTCTCTGCGTTTTTATAACGTCGATCTCTGCACACAGATCAACGCACAGTTTACGTTCACACATGACTTGTGTGACAAAAGAATAAGAGGTTTGACTGCATTCCCAACAAAGCCAGTTCGACCAATAGTCTGTAACAGTATGAGCAGCAACACGAGACAACCTGTATGCACTCACTTCAACACAAACACACAACAGACGGAACTTTAGCATCAGAATTACGACTCAAAAGCAAATGGATGAAACTTTGGTTTACGCGAAACAGAAAGCTGTCAGACCTGAAAAAAAGAAAACGCCCTTTTAAGGTGAATAGTTGGCCGCCCCGCCCGTTGACGCACCGACAGCGAGTCCACTTCTGGAGTCTGACAGCGGGTTTAAAATGCGAATGTAACCGCAAAGAAATAGTGGAAGTAGTTGTGTAATGCGGGGAAAAGTCCCTGTTTGTTGTTTTTAATTCTCCAACACTAACCTTTAATTGAGTCGTGAGTCCACCTTCTCTCCGTCCGCTGTTGTGACAGCCGCGCCTCGTGAGAATCCAAACCTCCTCCTATCGGGAACGCGCGAGCCCAGAGCGGCGGTCACGCGCTCAGCTGATGCGCTCTCACACATAATAGGCTAAACAATAGTTGTTCGATGGTCGTCGGCAAAAAACATATTAGATTAGGCTAATAAAAGAAAAAAGTGCTCATCAGGCAGCAGGAAGGCATGTTAATAGTATTTGTATGATTTTGTAGCCGAGGGTCTTTCTTGCGACTATACTTATATTTATAATAAAATAAAAACACGATGCTGCGTAACTTGCTGAAGACAGCAACCACTTTTTATTCTTCACACACACACACCTTCTTTCGCACAATTCCTCTCCTTCCGTATCCTCCTCCCTCCACAATAAAAACCCCGGAAACATACATCGGAACACGGCTTCCTATATAACTGCTCAATCACTAACATGATAGCTTACGATGTATTATTGTATACTTAGTATATACTATTGTGGGAGTTAAACCCAGAACAATATATAATTTTAGCAACTCGGATGAATGTAGTGGGGTAAAAAGTCGCTATAATATCCTCATGTGAAATGTAGAGGATGTATGAAGTAGCTCAAAATAGAGATACTCAAGTTACCTGAGGACAAGATAATTAAAGAAGACAGCTGAACAACTGTAAAAAAAACAAACATAAAGCAGGTAATACTTTCAAAAGCATAGGCTTGATGAATCTGTGCCCTTGAGTACTTCTTAGTGTGGGTGTCAGTGAAATAATGTTTAAACATTCAGTCATGGAATTAGGGTTAAAATCTTTCTTTTTTATTTTGTAAGTGCACGTCACAATCTTCAAATTGTGACACAACCTTCAGGAAGAAGGTAAAGGCCGGTGTGGTGAGTAAAAGACAGGATATAACGTCTGTTGTTTCACCATTCAGCCTCAGGGTTGAGAGGGGTACAGTTTACTTATCTGTACCTGCATGTCTTCAAGTTAAGTAAAAATGCTACAAACAGGAGAACATGCAAAGGACAATTGTGCCACAATCTTACAGAGAGAAGGAATGGCTAGAATAAAAGACTCTTATTATCTCCATCTCTTATTTTCACCATTCCAACGCATCGTAAAATTGGGACACAATTATCTCGATTATCTCTCAGGTGGTGCAACTGGAGCAGCGCCACCTAAGAGACATCAGGCAATAAGTGGACGGGATAAAGGCTCCCTGATCCAGTGCTCTCGGTCTGGGTACTCGGTCGGAGGGGTACAGTTTACTTATCTGTACCTGCATGTCTTCAAGTTTGGGGGAAAACCGGATTGCCCGGAGTAAAAACCCTACAAACAGGAGAACATGCAAAGGACAATTGTGCCACAATCTTACAGAGAGAAGACCGTAAAGGCCGGTGTGGCGAAAAAAGCCAGGACATTTTGTCCGTCCTTGGCTTTTCACCATGTTTTTTTTTTTCAAGAAGTCCGTCCTTGTCTTTTCACCATGACACGATGTGCTCTGGAGCTGGAGCAGTGTTGCTTCAAGATGGAGCAGATGACATCAGCCATCCAGTCTCATACTACTCGGTCAAGTTGAAGCGTCCGCAGCTGAATTTCAACTATTGAGAAGGAAACCCTTGCAATGCTCCTTGCCTTGCAACACTTCGAAGTGTATGTGGGTTCCAGCGCGACCACAACCCGTTGGTATTCCTTAATGTATTCCTTAATGTATAACCAGAACCAGAGACTGATGCTCTGGGCGTTACTGGTCCAAGAATATAATCTTGAGATCGTTCCCAAACAGGGAAACATGCAAGGGAAGTTGTATCACAATCTTACATGGAGAAGGAATGGCTAGAAAAGAAAAAGCCGGGTCATTACGCCCAGCTTTTCTCTTCCCATTCCAACGCATCATGAGATTGTGACCCAACCTTCAAGAACACCGTAACTGCCGGTGTGGTGAAAAAGGACATGACTTACGTCCTTGTCTTTTCACCATGTTTTCTTTTCAAGAAGACCTTGAAGGTGTGGCGAAAAAAGCCATGACATTATGTCCGTCCTTGTCTTTTCCCCATGTTTTTTTTTTCTTCTTTTTTTCAAGAAGACCGTAAAGGCCGGTGTGGTGAAAAAAGCCAGGACATTATGTCCGTCCTTGGCTTTTCACCATGTTTTTTTTTTCTTTTCTTTTTTTCAAGAACACCGTAAATGCCGGTGTGGTGAAACAATCTTACATGGAGAAGGAATGGCTAGAAAAGAAAAAGCCGGGTCATTACGCCCAGCTTTTCTCTTCCCATTCCAACGCATCATGAGATTGTGACCCAACCTTCAAGAACACCGTAAATGCCGATGTGGTGAAAAAAGACATGACTTACGTCCTTGTCTTTTCACCATGTTTTCTTTTCAAGAAGACCTTGAAGGTGTGGCGAAAAAAGCCAGGACATTATGTCCGTCCTTGGCTTTTCACCATGTTTTTTTTTTCTTTCTTTTTTTCAAGAACACCGTAAATGCCAGTGTGGCGAAAAAAGACATGACTTACGTCCTTGTCTTTTCACCATGTTTTCTTTTCAAGAAGACCTTGAAGGTGTGGTGAAAAAAGCCAGGACATTATGTCCGTCCTTGGCTTTTCACCATGTTTTCTTTTTCAAGAAGACCTTGAAGGTGTTATTTTTTTTTTTTTTTGGGGAATCTCAAGATTATATTCTTGGACCAGTAACGCGCAGAGCATCAGTCTCTGGTTCTGGTTATACATGCGGCTAAGGAATATCAACGGATTGTGGTCCGTGTATACCGCCTTCAAGAAGACCTTGAAGGCGTGGTGAAAAAAGCCATGACATTATGTCCGTCCTTGGCTTTTCACCATGTTTTTTTTTTTCAAGAAGACCTTGAAGGCGTGGTGATAAAAGCCATGACATTATGTCCGTCCTTGGCTTTTCACCATGTTTTTTTTTTCAAGAAGACCTTGAAGGCGTGGTGATAAAAGCCATGACATTATGTCCGTCCTTGGCTTTTCACCATGTTTTTTTTTTTCAAGAAGACCTTGAAGGTGTGGTGAAAAAAGCCATGACATTATGTCCGTCCTTGGCTTTTCACCATGTTTTTTTTTTTCAAGAAGACCTTGAAGGCGTGGTGATAAAAGCCATGACATTATGTCCGTCCTTGTCTTTTCACCATGTTTTCTTTTCAAGAAGACCTTGAAGGCGTGGTGATAAAAGCCATGACATTATGTCCGTCCTTGTCTTTTCACCATGTTTTTTTTTCAAGAAGACCTTGAAGGCGTGGTGAAAAAAGCCATGACATTATGTCCGTCCTTGTCTTTTCACCATGTTTTTTTTTCAAGAAGACCTTGAAGGCGTGGTGATAAAAGCCATGACATTATGTCCGTCCTTGGCTTTTAACCATGTTTTTTTTTTCAAGAAGACCTTGAAGGCGTGGTGAAAAAAGCCATGACATTATGTCCGTCCTTGGCTTTTCACCATGTTTTCTTTTCAAGAAGACCTTGAAGGCGTGGTGAAAAAAGCCATGACATTATGTCCGTCCTTGGCTTTTCACCATGTTTTTTTTTTCAAGAAGACCTTGAAGGCGTGGTGAAAAAAGCCATGACATTATGTCCGTCCTTGGCTTTTCACCATGTTTTTTTTTCAAGAAGACCTTGAAGGCGTGGTGAAAAAAGCCATGACATTATGTCCGTCCTTGTCTTTTCACCATGTTTTTTTTTCAAGAAGACCTTGAAGGCGTGGTGATAAAAGCCATGACATTATGTCCGTCCTTGGCTTTTCACCATGTTTTTTTTTTTCAAGAAGACCTTGAAGGCGTGGTGATAAAAGCCATGACATTATGTCCGTCCTTGGCTTTTCACCATGTTTTTTTTTCAAGAAGACCTTGAAGGCGTGGTGAAAAAAGCCATGACATTATGTCCGTCCTTGTCTTTTCACCATGTTTTTTTTTCAAGAAGACCTTGAAGGCGTGGTGATAAAAGCCATGACATTATGTCCGTCCTTGGCTTTTCACCATGTTTTTTTTTTCAAGAAGACCTTGAAGGCGTGGTGAAAAAAGCCATGACATTATGTCCGTCCTTGGCTTTTCACCATGTTTTTTTTTTCTTTCAAGAAGACCTTGAAGGCGTGGTGATAAAAGCCATGACATTATGTCCGTCCTTGGCTTTTCACCATGTTTTTTTTTTTCAAGAAGACCTTGAAGGCGTGGTGATAAAAGCCATGACATTATGTCCGTCCTTGGCTTTTCACCATGTTTTTTTTTTCAAGAAGACCTTGAAGGCGTGGTGATAAAAGCCATGACATTATGTCCGTCCTTGGCTTTTCACCATGTTTTTTTTCAAGAAGACCTTGAAGGCGTGGTGAAAAAAGCCATGACATTATGTCCGTCCTTGGCTTTTCACCATGTTTTTTTTTTCAAGAAGACCTTGAAGGCGTGGTGAAAAAAGCCATGACATTATGTCCGTCCTTGGCTTTTCACCATGTTTTTTTTTCAAGAAGACCTTGAAGGCGTGGTGAAAAAAGCCATGACATTATGTCCGTCCTTGGCTTTTCACCATGTTTTTTTTTCAAGAAGACCTTGAAGGCGTGGTGATAAAAGCCATGACATTATGTCCGTCCTTGGCTTTTCACCATGTTTTTTTTTTTCAAGAAGACCTTGAAGGCGTGGTGAAAAAAGCCATGACATTATGTCCGTCCTTGGCTTTTCACCATGTTTTTTTTTTCAAGAAGACCTTGAAGGCGTGGTGATAAAAGCCATGACATTATGTCCGTCCTTGGCTTTTCACCATGTTTTTTTTTCAAGAAGACCTTGAAGGCGTGGTGATAAAAGCCATGACATTATGTCCGTACTTGGCTTTTCACCATGTTTTTTTTTTCAAGAAGACCTTGAAGGCGTGGTGAAAAAAGCCATGACATTATGTCCGTCCTTGGCTTTTCACCATGTTTTTTTTTCAAGAAGACCTTGAAGGCGTGGTGAAAAAAGCCATGACATTATGTCCGTCCTTGGCTTTTCACCATGTTTTTTTTTTCAAGAAGACCTTGAAGGCGTGGTGAAAAAAGCCATGACATTATGTCCGTCCTTGGCTTTTCACCATGTTTTCTTTTTCAAGAAGACCTTGAAGGCGTGGTGAAAAAAGCCAGGACATTATGTCCGTCCTTGGCTTTTCACCATGTTTTGTTTTGACAAAAAAAAGTGTGGGGGGGTGAGAGGGGGGAGGGAAGATTTTTTTTTAACCACACCGACATTTACCGTCTCCCCGAAAGCTGTGTCACAATCTTACAAGGAGAAGAAATGGCTAGAAAAGAAAAAAAAAGACAGACATTACGTCTGCCTTTTTTTTTCACCATTCCAACTCATCATGAGATTGTGACACAACTTCAGGGAGACGGTAAATGTCGGTGTGGTTAAAAAAGGTAAGGGGGGAGGGGGTGGGAGGGGGTAGGGAAGGTTTTTTTTTAACCACACCGACATTTACCGTCTCCCCGAAAGCTGTGTCACAATCTTACAAGGAGAAGAAATGGCTAGAAAAGAAAAAAAAAGACAGACATTACGTCTGCCTTTTTTTTTCACCATTCCAACTCATCATGAGATTGTGACACAACTTCAGGGAGACGGTAAATGTCGGTGTGGTTAAAAAAGGTAAGGGAAGATGAATGATATATTATCCCTCTCTTCCTACGTGCTTGCCTCTCCTCTCCTCTCCCTCAACTTTCTTTCTTTTGCAAGTCTTTTCTGTTCTTTAAGATCGCTCTTGGTCTTTTCTTCCTGTTTCTTTTCATTCTCCTTCCTCTCTTTCTCAGCCCTCTTTTTTGCTTCCTTTGCTGTTTTCTTGGCCTCTTTCTGGATCTTAGCCTTTTCTTTCTCTATCATCACTGAAAGTGCTCGCAATGCAGTTGGTTGCTTGTTCATTGCATTGCTGTTCATTTGTTTTGTTAAGGCTGCATTTCCTGTTTCCGGATCTTTAAGAGCCTTCAGGATCTTGTCCTTTTCGGCTTCCCATTGGAGCTCCTTGGAAGCGAGCATCTGCTCCCAGTTGAGCTCCTTTGAAGCAATCACCTGATCCCAGGCGAGCTCCTTGGAAGCAATCTTCTCCTCTAGCTCAGCAATTCTTTCATCTTGCATGATGATATTTCTGCCAGCTCTCTCGCTCTCCTTCAAGGTCTTGTCCTTTTCGGCTTCCCATTGGAGCTCCTTGGAAGCGAGCATCTGCTCCCAGTTGAGCTCCTTTGAAGCAATCACCTGATCCCAGGCGAGCTCCTTGGAAGCAATCTTCTCCTCTAGCTCAGCAATTCTTTCATCTTGCACGATGATATTTCTGCCAGCTCTCTCGCTCTCCTTCAAGGTCTTGTCCTTTTCGGCTTCCCATTGGAGCTCCTTGGAAGCGAGCATCTGCTCCCAGTTGAGCTCCTTTGAAGCAATCACCTGATCCCAGGCGAGCTCCTTGGAAGCAATCTTCTCCTCTAGCTCAGCAATTCTTTCATCTTGCATGATGATATTTCTGCCAGCTCTCTCGCTCTCCTTCAAGATCTTGTCCTTTTCGGCTTCCCATTGGAGCTCCTTGGAAGCGAGCATCTGCTCCCAGTTGAGCTCCTTTGAAGCAATCACCTGATCCCAGGTGAGCTCCTTGGAAGCAATCTTCTCCTCTAGCTCAGCAATTCTTTCATCTTGCATGATGATATTTCTGCCAGCTCTCTCGCTCTCCTTCAAGATCTTGTCCTTTTCGGCTTCCCATTGGAGCTCCTTGGAAGCGAGCATCTGCTCCCAGTTGAGCTCCTTTGAAGCAATCACCTGATCCCAGGTGAGCTCCTTGGAAGCAATCTTCTCCTCTAGCTCAGCAATTCTTTCATCTTGCATGATGATATTTCTGCCAGCTCTCTCGCTCTCCTTCAAGATCTTGTCCTTTTCGGCTTCCCATTGGAGCTCCTTGGAAGCGAGCATCTGCTCCCAGTTGAGCTCCTTTGAAGCAATCACCTGATCCCAGGTGAGCTCCTTGGAAGCAATCTTCTCCTCTAGCTCAGCAATTCTTTCATCTTGCATGATGATATTTCTGCCAGCTCTCTCGCTCTCCTTCAAGATCTTGTCCTTTTCGGCTTCCCATTGGAGCTCCTTGGAAGCGAGCATCTGCTCCCAGTTGAGCTCCTTTGAAGCAATCACCTGATCCCAGGTGAGCTCCTTGGAAGCAATCTTCTCCTCTAGCTCAGCAATTCTTTCATCTTGCATGATGATATTTCTGCCAGCTCTCTCGCTCTCCTTCAAGATCTTGTCCTTTTCGGCTTCCCATTGGAGCTCCTTGGAAGCGAGCATCTGCTCCCAGTTGAGCTCCTTTGATGCTCTTTTCAGCCTGGTCTCGGCGTTCTTTCTGCCAGCTCTCTCGCTCTTAAGAGCCTTCAAGATCTTGTCCTTTTCAGCTTCCCATTGGAGCTCCTTTGAAGCGCTCGCCTGATCCCAGGCGAGCTCCTTCGAAGCGATCACCTGATCCCAGGCGAGCTCCTTCGAAGCGATCACCTGATCCCAGGCGAGCTCCTTGGAAGCGATCTTCTGCTCTAGCTCAGCAATTCTTTTATCAGCAGGAGGGCTGGGCTGAACAATAAGAGAGCTGGTCTTGTTTAGCTGCTCTTTTGTGAAGGCTTTCAGCCTGGTCTCGGCGGTCTTTCTGCCAGCTCTCTCGCTCTTAAGAGCCTTCAAGATCTTGTCCTTTTCGGCTTCCCATTGGAGCTCCTTTGAAGCGCTCGCCTGATCCCAGGCGAGCTCCTTCGAAGCGATCACCTGATCCCAGGCGAGCTCCTTGGAAGCGCTCGCCTGATCCCAGGCGAGCTCCTTCGAAGCGATCACCTGATCCCAGGTGACCTCCTTCGAAGCGATCACCTGATCCCAGGTGACCTCCTTTGAAGCGAACACCTGATCCCAGGTGAGCTCCTTGGAAGCAATCTTCTGCTCTAGCTCAGCAATTCTTTTATCTTGCATGATGATCTTTTCACTGAAAAAGGGTTGTACAGTACTTCTCCCGGAGGATCCTTATACAAAGGCAATCTTATGACGTCATGAAAAAATCATCGAAGGCGTTTCCAATCCGCCCACTTCCGGTTGACTCTCAAGCCTGGTTGCTTAGTTACTGAAAATACGTATATTCTTTAATAATAAATGGTCTCCAAAGAAACCTCTAGGGGGCGCTAGAGAGCCCGCCACGTCATTTTATGTGGCCCGCGACGGCTTGAATGGCACGATCACCACCGCGGACCCGTTTTCAGTCGGTCGCGGATCCGTTTCCGGTTCGTCGCGGAATTTTGAATGCAGCAGAGTGCGTCTATTCACACTCCTCAGTGCTGCGTTCACAACACACTTTGATGCAGGAGTTTACACACGCACTATTTGTGATAGTTCACTTCATTCCCAACCTTTTTTTTATGTTTGTGCATGAAAGCACTGCTGAGTCTGTTAAAAAAGGCTGAAGTTATAAAATGATTATGTGTGTTGTATTACTTTGTGTCCTTAAGATGCACTTTGGGGTTTTTAATTGAGTGTAAAAGGGAATATTTCAAACTAGTTTTTTTGTGATAGCATATATATATACATATATATATATATATATATATATATATATATATATATATATATATATATATATATATATATATATATATATGTACAATGTACAATATTGTTACACTTGAATAAACAATACAAAGACAGTTATTTAACAATATGTTCGGTAGTAGTTAAATTTATACAGTGTTTGTACAGTTACAACCGGCCCTTTGAGGGCGACCATGATGCTGATGTGGCCCACGGTGAAAATGAGTTTGACACCACTGCTATCTGACCCGGGTTTCTGTTGCAACAGGGTGCTACATTAATTAATAAAGAAATGTATATTGTGGTGTTGAACAACATCAATAGCCAATTTAAATGAATGGTGATAACGCTTGGCAACATGAATATTATCTTATAGTTGGAGGGTCTGAATATTTATTTAATTGGAGGAATTCAAATCAAATATTTTTCTAAAGTGGTCATTTATTGGCATTCCTCTTGGTGGAACCAAATTCCATGTATTTATATAAAAAAAATGTAATATGCCGATCATAATAAAGTTCTATATAAGGTCACGGTTTCTTTTTGAAGTGTTATTGACTTATGTATTCACAAGAATCACATGTAATGAGGTTTTTTGACATCAAGGAACAGAACGAGTGAAATGGATTACTATAAAGTGATTTGGATAAAGTAAAAATAGTGGTATTCACATCACACTCTTTCCATCCATTTCCTAAGACCAATTTAAAAGATAACTCAAAATATCTTAAAATGCAACGTGTCTGTCTTTGATTCTTTGGTTTTATGCAATAAAAAGTACAAAGCTAACAGTTGTATTTTCATGTAATTTAAGACACTTCAATAGTGCATATTGTCTGACTACTGATTTTAGTTTTGTCATATTGTGAAAAAGTAATCTGAGGTCAGCAAAATTAAATGAAGAGACGTGTGCAGGAATGTCATATTTATCCATATTAAAAATTACAACTTGCACAATGTTAATTATTTAATCATTAGATTTTCCCAGCAGAAATGGAAATTTGTACATTTACATTCAAGCATATTAAGAACAGATAACACTTTTAATGACAGCAACAGCAAGAAAACATGACAAAAACAGCAATAATATTAAATATAACAGCACTCAAACTTATTTTGGCAGCAGTTTCAAATTTCCTTTGGATAGGCTGCTGAAGTGAAGAAGGATGCCCACCTTCACGTCTGACCAGCAGACCCACATCACGCACATTAAATAGTGAAATACACCTATAAAAGTGTCAATGCACTACAGCACCTTTGACTTTATCCTTGAAGGGTTTCTTATTAGTTCATCCAACAACCAGACGATGCTGTTAATCACAAGTCGGAGAGGCAGACGCTGGAGGACGTCTCAACGTAGACGCACCCTGAACGGGATTGGCCGCCTCGCAGATCCTGCTGTGAAATGTTTATCAATACAATAACTGATCACAATATGTAGCCCATCAATGTGGATCAATTATGTAGACATTTACTTTAATTTATTTTTAAATGACAAAGGATGTACTATAAGGCCATGAACCAAGACTGTCCACAGTGTGCTTGAATACAATAAATATAATGTCATTAAAACATGTAGGATTAAAGGTGTAGGAGGACTGGAAGTACTCCAGGATGGACCGCTCTAAAGGGCCATCGAGGAGGAACCCTGTGTGGTTGGGAACCTCCCGTAGTTATAAGGGGCAGCTCAAAACAGTCTGAGCCAACCAGGTTAGTAAATCACAAAATACTGAAACACAATTTAACCTCAGCTTGTAGCAGATATGTCATTTAAATATGTCCCATCATTTACTACGGTCAGCCTCTCCCAGGGGAAGAGCTCTCTCACCTTTCGGAGACTACAGAGGACCCTCAGAGATGATCAAGACTGCACTTTGGTCGGAATGTACAAAATACAAACCAGTTTTGTTTGTTTAAATAAAAAGAAGATGAAAGGTGACAAAAATGGAAAAAGCTGTGTGCAGGACCTAAAGGTAAGAAGACCTGCAAATCACAGGTGGAAAAGATGAAATGAATGATGGCTGGATTCCATTTAGCTGCTTTGATTTCAGGATCCTGTACTGTGCATGCTGGCTCACTCTCACAGGGCCACTTGAATACAACAGAGGAATCGTTAGTGTCATTAGTAACACCTGCTGTGAAAACATCTGCTGTGAAGAAGGTCTGTTGAACCGTTGCAGGTTTAACAAACAAGAGAACAGAATATTACAGAAGAAAAATGAACTGTAGTCATTATAAAACACAGTGACTTTTTGCTGCTGCATGCAGACATATGGGACTGAAACAGGGAGGTGCTGTGCTTCAGTCCCACTCCTAGCTGCTGCTTTGGTCCCCGCACTACAGCTGGCACATTTACAATGTATGCGTCTTGTGTTTTTGTAGCCGTAGAGTTTTTTTCACTGGCACATACCTGTGTATAATATATATTTGTGTCAATTAATGTCAGTTATTCCTGTAATTCACCTGGATGACCTTTCATGCAGAACAAAAACTGATAGTCAATTCTGCAGAGGATTTGTTTACCCCTCTAGGTCAATCCCCAAATAATGTTTAACAATGATGACAAGTTTTAAAATTGGAAGAGTTGTTTAATGTGACCAACAAAGTCATTTAATTTTTTTTACATTGTCTTTTCTTACATATTTTAAAAGTTAGGACTAAAACAAAAATACATTTGACAGTCTACAAAATGACACATCTTATGATATTTCATGAGCTCATACAAAATACTTGTTACACACATTTTAAAGTATTTAATCTGATCCAGCTGTGTGGCTTCTTCTGGTGTATGGTAGGAAGTCCTCAGTCTGAATCCTGGTGGAGATGACTGCTGCTGGTTGAGGAAGAGGAGGTTTCTCTGATTTCACTTGTCCAGCTGACCTCTGACCCCTGACTTCAGCAGGAAACTAATCCATGTTTAATGTGTTCTCGATATTCCATTTTAAAGTTGCTGTACACCCGCTTGAACCAGATCAAAAGCTGGCTCAAGGTCTATTTTATCTGCACATCAAACAGCAGACACTTTCACAGGAGAGTAGCTTTCTCTGTGCACCAAAACCACAGCAGAGTGGCACTCGAGCAAACTGTTAGAAGAGCAGCTCAGGTGTGTTATTCCTATAGAGTATGCTTTAAAAAAAAAGAGAGATAGTTTCCATACTTTTGTTTTTGCCATCCTTGTCACCCATTCCACCATCTCCCCTCCCCGGTTCAGATCCTCCTCACCCAAATACTTTAACAACCACATGAATGACTGACATGTGTTGGATTCCGTATGCAGACAGTAGAGCGGAGTAATCGTCCAGCAGCTTGTCCTACAACATGCACAAAGACCAACATACACACACAGAAATGGAGTATGAAACATGTGCTGACACAACGTCTCCAAAACAAACAGCTAACATGATTACTCACTAATTTTCTTCTCGTAAACATTCAAGAGTACTTTCTACGTTATCCACTGCAAACTATCAAGTCTTTGCTTTAGGATGAAGTAAAGACAATTTAAATTAAAAAGCACCATCGTCGACTAAACGTTTTCCTAACTTCATTGGTGGCTAAAAGTTAAATTACCTGCGGCCTCGGGGAATATCTCTTCTATCTTTTCCTTCAGCTGCAGCACCGTCATGTTCTTAAACTGCTCTACTGTGTTGCCCAGGTCAATCATCATTTTCTCCCCCCTCGATCCGTACACAAGGACCTGGTATCTTTTTCCCATTTTCGTGCTGTTTTCTTGAGTGTGTGTGAGTCGCTGTGCTGCTTTCAGCTCCGCCGCTCAGAAATAAATGGCGATTTCAGGGCGTTGATGACATCACATGTATGGAGGACCGAGGATACTTTCACTTTCGTCACAGTGCAACACAATACGATACGATAGTAGCAGAAAGGATATATAAAAACAATGAGAGTACACGACAGTGCCAGAGCTGGATTAGTCATCATTGCAAATAGTAATACTAATTATTGTCATCATCAACAATAACGCCAACTTCTTCAGAGCCAGACTCGGGCTGACGGATGCCACACACTTGCCATTGGGTGCCAGTGCCACAAGGGGGCGCTCGCCCTTACTGCCAATATTTCCTCTATATCCGTCTGCGCTTTCCTGACTGCACTCAAACGCTTCATGCCAGCAGCATCCACAGAAAGACACCTCACCACGTGCACGTGTTGGACACTGGAGAGTTTGTGTGCATCCTCGAAAGCCTGAGCAGCATTTCCACTCTACAGCCTAAAAACGACCAATGTGTGAATGCAGGTCTACATTCAGTTTTTGCAATCTGGTGTTGATATCACCTGATACTCCAGCAGGGGGTGGCATCTGCCCAAAGTAGTGCTTGTTTACCGGCTTCTCCTCATTCTGGTTGTCTTAAGTAGCCGCTGTGAACTGTTTATCAATACAATAACTGATCACAATATGAGCTCTCTCACCTTTCGGAGACTACAGACGACCCTCAGAGATGAGCAAGACTGCACTTTGATCGGAATGTACAAAATACAAACCAGTTTTATTTTATTTTTTTAAATAAAAAGAAGATGAAAGGTGACAAAAATGGAAACAATAAGTAATAGAAAAGACAAAATGGAAAAAGCTGTGTGCAGGACCTAAAGACCTGTAAGAAGACCTGCAGCCCCAAAAAGACCAAACGTCTATCCTTTGTTGTCTCCTCCAGTTTATACCTCGTTCTTTGGCACTTCTTCAACCTCCTGGTCGAAATATTGTAGACAACAATTCATTCTTAATACATTACATTACATTTCATTTAGCTGACGCTTTTATCCAAAGCGACTTACAAAAAGTGCATTCCACCGTGAGTACAAACAAGAATCAGAACAAGAATTAAGAAGGTACAATTTCATCAATAGAGTTCAGCTACAAAGTGCTATCAGTAAGAACCATTCCAGTGCTACTAAAGTGCTACTTCCTTTATTCCAGGTATAGTCGGATTCTTAATTCATTGTATAAAGCAGTCCACATAGTCTTATCTTCTCTGACAGACTTGTTCTTTAAGTTAACACTGTCTTTCTTATCAAAGGGAATGAAACTTAAAAGTGGATAAATCATATGTATAAAATGTTAGTTACTCCTTCAGATAACGTTTCCTATGACCACAGGTTACAAGATCCATGTTTCATATTTGTCAGTTAGGAGCAGGTTTAAAAAAGCAACAGGTTATCCATACTTCGGTTTTTGCCGCCTTTGTCACCCATTCCACCGTCTCGCTTCGGTGTCCCCCCACCCCGCAACCTTAGATTCATGCTAATGGATGACATGTGCTGGATTCCATAGTCAGACAGGGTACAGCTGTCTTCCACCAACTCTCTGCTCATGTGGATCAGTCGTTGTTGGCTTTCTACAACACACACACACACACACACACACACACACGGGGTCAAAGGTGAGAACTGCATATCAGTGTCGTGCAATGTTATGAATAAATAAGTGTGTTTTTACGATGAGTTAACAAGGCAGTTAAGTCTGCTTTAGTTGGGATTAAGAGACAAACTTGAATTCAGAAGGTGTACAATTGTATTTTTCAGTTCTGTAAGACTATTTCCTTCGTTGGTATTTTGTGAGTTTATTCGTTCATTTATCAGTCGTAACAAACTCACTGCTCACACACAATGCATCCTGGTACATGGAGGCCTTTAAGTGCCATACCGGCTACGCAGTCAGTCAATACAGCACGCACTGGGGCATTTATGCCCTCAGTGGACTACATTTACCATCAGCACTGATTGGACATAAACATCAAAAGGTGATGAATGTTCCCTTCACCATAAACAGTATGATTATAGAGTTAGCCTACAGTCTAACCTGTAGACCTCAGTGTCAAGTTTCAATCATGAAGGTGTGGAGGTGCTAATGCAAAGTGACTCAAGCCAACCTGGGGTTCCCTCTATAGCGCGTATCCTTCTCTTCAGATCCAGCACCAGGTAGGTCTTGAACTCATCTTCATTCAGATGGATCTCAAAGGTTTTCCCACGCTCATTTTTGATGAAGAGCGTTATTTTCGTGGATGAGTGAATAGTTGACTCGTGCTGGATTCCATAGTCAGACAGTTTAGCAGCATCTTCCAGCAGGCGGCCATTGAAGAGCAGTAGCTGGGAATGATCTACATTACACACATACACACACACACACACACTCACACACACACATACACACACACACATAAAGAGAGAGAAAGAGAAATAGAGAGAAAGAGAGATAGAGAGAGTCAACAGACTCAGGCCATTGAACAGCAGTTGCTGGGAAAAATCTACATTACACACACACACACACACACACACACACACACACACACACAAAGAGAGAGAGAGAGACAGACAGAGATATAGAGAGAGTCAACAGACTGACAACATTTCACCAAAACAAATCAACAAAGACTTACTCAGTTCGGTAAAGTTGGAAAGATATTCACAGATTCAGACTTCCCGGATCAATAACTCATTAGTGAAAATCATTACCAAAATCATTTCATACAGCAATGTGCTCCTTGTGGTTGTACTACAGTAGTTATTTTGATGAGATGTGCTTTTGCTTAATTATTGTGAATCTTTATTAGGAAAGATAATTCAGTGTAGTTTATCATACTCTGTTTAACCACCAGGGGTCATCTTGAGAAATCTACTTATCACGTAATGATTTTTGTCATCTTACATTTTATTACTGTGAAGCTATTCAATATTGTTTGCATACAATTTTAAATTAATTCACAATAATTCTTCAAAATCACATTTCTTCAAAAATAACAACTGTAGTACAACAAGGGGGAGCCCCTTGGTATATGGTAGGATTTTGGTCATGCTACACTTTATAACAGTGAAGATATTGACTAATCCTCCCAATAACAAATATTCTGCAATATATATGTAGATTTCTCAAGGTGGTTAAACATAGTATGATAAACTACACTACACAATAATTAATCAAAAGCACATCTCATCAAAACAACTACTGTAGTAAAACCACAAGGAGCACATTGCTGTATGACATTATTTTGGTAATGCTATAACAATGAAGCTATTGAATATTTATTCCAATAGACAATCCCTATAATTAATCATAATTAATCAAAAGCACATTTCATCAGAAATAACCAATGTAGTACAACAGGGAGATGTATGAAAGGATTTTGGTAATGCTACTATTCATAACAGGGAAGTTATTGAATATGTTTGTAGTATTTTCCGCATTGCACGTGCAGACTGCGCCCCTGTGCGCACTCGTCTCCCAGCTGGCCGCACATTGAGACCAACGTTACTCTTCCAGCTCGGAGAACGACCCGTTTTGGTAAAATGAAGGTTGCGGCTGGTTGTCTGCATCACTGCGATTACAGAGAGGTGTCGTTTGTGTTTTAACACCGTTTCCGGGAAGTCCGAATCTGTGAATCTCTTTCCAACTTTACCGAACTGTCTTACTCCACGTCCCTGCATTCAAAACATGAAGTCGCAAGGGATTTAAGATTAATAAAATAACTCAACTTGATATTATTAACTGGGTGGTTTTCGCTTCAGCCCGTAGACCTAAGCGTCACGTGACTATGTCGTGAAGGAGCAGCAGGCCGCGGTTACCTCGGTGCCGCGTCCGTCGCTTCAGCTGCAGCACCGTGCAGCTCTCATGCTCTGCGTCGGACATCTCGATCTCCGTGATCTTCCCATCCTTCTCTTTAATAAAGAGCTTCACAACCATTTCTGTGCTGTTCGTCTGTGAGCTCCTCCGGAGATCTGCACGTGTAAACCCAATAAACTGAAGAATACTTTCACTTTCAAAATTAAAGGCATACACACCAGCTTTAACCTGGATACATGTTCTAGCCCAGTGGTTCTCAAATGGAGGACCGTGAAGGCCCTCCTTTAAAAATTGTTATTTAATAAATATTCAATAAAATATAAGTGTTAGTTAATAGACTGAATTGTATATATTATATATTATATCAGACACTAACGGCACAGCACTGTGTATTACATCTTTTTTTCAACTAAAAATGCTGTGTGCTGTTAGGACTTGAGAAAAAAGATTTGTACATCACTGAACAAAGGTTGAGAAGCAATCTAGCCTATAGACCGCACATACAGTACTGATTCTTATTTACTTATTTTTTAGAAGTTTTTAAACCTATTTGACTATTCATGTAAAGATACACTTTAATTACAAGTCACTTTGAAGGGAGAATTTATGAATATATATACAGATATAGTATATTGGTGTAGAACTACTGGAACTTTGGTCTTTGAAATATGCTATTAATGTAACCAGTAGCCAGAAATGTATAAAACCAAATTAAATTAAAAATTACAATAAATAAGAGATCAAAATGTCACATATTTTGATCATTGGTAGAATGTAAATTTAATCAAGTACTGTATTTAAGTAAAAGGTTGAGCTACAAGTCTTTTTATTCCATTTTACACAACTTACTTATGCATATATGGGTTCAAAGTCACCCGCACATTTATTAGAACTCTC
Organism: Cottus gobio; assembly: GCA_023566465.1. Lineage (NCBI taxonomy): Eukaryota > Metazoa > Chordata > Actinopteri > Perciformes > Cottidae > Cottus > Cottus gobio. The sequence continues at coordinate 4,833,120 of CM042233.1, read as the reverse complement.
CAAAATAAATGTGCAATAATTCTAAACTTTGTTTTTGTATATATATTAAAACTTTTGTTTATGTTTGGTTAATATATATACAATTATGAAAAAGTCAAATTTACAATATTATTAATCCCAAAATAACACTGAACAATGTTTATAAGACAGGGAAAGACAACAAAAAGTAACAAAAACATACATGTCTTTTTAAATACAGACAAGTTAGAATTAAGACAATTGATACTTTATTTATAGTTTATAAATAAAGACAGATATGTGCAAGATTCCACATTCAGTCTTTTCTTCAGATTCTTATTTTTAAAGGATAATTCTACTCAAAATGATCTGAGGCCCTGAGGTCCAAAACAAAACACAACATTTCATGACACAGTCAATAGGTGTTTTAATGGGTTTTTGGTTAGATGTCTTAAAAAAGGTCCCATACGTATGAGTATCTATTTAATATAAGTAGTTTGCTGATGTAACTTTTGACTTCTGCCAACTGGAGGATCGACAGCGTCAAAAGACTTAAGTTTGCATGAGTGCGGCTTCACAAATAAGATATTTCAAGTGACAATTCACGCATCACTTATTAATTCTTCACTTCCATGGCCCTCTTTTGAACTTGTCATGACTCTCTGCAGCCCTTCTTCTCGCTCTGGGACTTGCAGTTACTTCTCCCCTTTTCCCAGTTTGTGTCCTCGTCAGTCTGCAGCTGCTGTCTGCCGTCCCAGCATGCAGCACTTTCTCCTCGCCCCCCGGTGGACTGAATGATTTCAAGTAGTGGTTTGGTGGATAGCCACACCCACCGGGTTGGTGCATGCTAGATGGCTGCTGCATGTGTCCCGTCAGGTATGGACGTGTGGAGGAAGCGAAGCCGTTGGAGGGACCGTGAAGTGACTTCACATCAGAATAATTTGCTCTGAAACACGGCTCTCTTGTCTCATTTCCTTTCACCTCTCTTACTGCCTCCCTTTTGTTTTTCAAAACTTCATCTTCTGCAGGTTTGGCTCTACTTCTTGTACCATCTTTTTGTGGCTTTGCTAAATTTACCGTTTGTGTTTGCAAACTCGGTCTGCAGCCCTCTCCGTCTGTTTGAAGTAGCGTCCCTCTCGAGTTTAGCTGTTCATTATGTTCCCAAGAAACGTTTGTCTCTTTTCCCCCGACCGCATCGTCATGGCTCTTCTTTAACACATCGCTATTCGAGCGCTTCAAGTTTCCCCCTCCGTCGCCGCTATCGTCCTTCAGTAGCTCGGGTACGAGAGCCGCTCCTCTCTCCGTCTCGTCTCGCCCTCCTTCAGCATCAACATCCACATGTGTGCAGAGAGACTGCCGGTCGCCTTCATCTGGTTTTTCAGCAGGTCTGCTAACTTTGAAGGTAAAAATGGGAGGTTAATAATAATAATAATAATAACAACTTTATTTATATAGCACCTTTCACACAGACAAACGTTTAATCTTCCTTGCCTTACGATGTTAACAGACCTCAGTGTTAGACTTGAATACTAAAGGAGTTTAAATGAAAAAAAGTCCTTAAAACATGAAGTAAATGTGCGTTTGCAAACTTACCCTTCCTGTACATGAGGAGGTAAGCTGAACAAGACCTCAAAAACGTATGTCCAGCCCCAAACAGTGGTGGTGAGACCTGTAGAATTTAAAATAACAACTCTGTGTTGTTCCAACGGTCAGAGGATTTGTGAAACTGGACTGCATATAGAAAAATGAGAGTCCTTACCTTGTTAACAATGCGGTCATCGAAGTGATACCACGTGTCGGTTTCGAAAGACTTGATTTGTGCAGTGTAATGACCGCCTGTTAGATTCCCAAAGTGGTGAACTAAAGCGTAGAGGTCATATTTACAAGTCTGAGGGGACAGAAATAAAACGTCACCACATTTAAGAAATATCAAAACAATTTGCTGCTTAAATAAATCTATATATATATATATATATATACCTCCACGTGTAAAGTCTGGGGGACATCCACGTCGCAGTGAAGCTTCACGTAACACCTGCGCTTGTAGTCAAAGCTGAATCTCTTCAGCAGGAGGGTCAAAATCTTTGGACTTTGAGTCATCTCACATCCCTAGACCACATAATGAAAACCCAACACACTTACACTTCAGTAGATCTAAACCAGGAGTCAGGATTTAGGTTGGACCTACTGCAGTGAGATGCATTCAACGTTACATGAGAAGAGAAATTATGGAAACGTTTTCATGCAAATTAGAAAAAGGGAAAAACTTGAACTAAATGAATACTCACAAAGTCTGCATCTTGCTTTTTATTGCACTGGTTGCAGTACACTTTGTTGTCCCCGCAGACCTTTTCTCCCTTGAAGAATGCCTTCAACCCACTCTCCTGGAAACATAGTATAATTCACTCATCCTGCACGTATCTTTTCTTGTGTATTTCTGATAAACACATATATTCTCGTTAAAGGGAAGCATAGTACCACGTTGCAGGTCTGATGAGGCAAATCTTCCAACGCAAGTGGCAGAATCCAAAAAGAGACGGTGGAATCGTTCCTCTCTTTGCACCCAAGGCACGTGGTCTTGTGATTCAGCTCCCCCTTGAATATCTAGACACAAAGGGACACCACAGGTTCAATGAGGGCGGATTAGCCAAAACTGAAATTAAATCAAATAATCTCCTCCTGTAGACTTGAACACTTAAAGCACTCCTGTAGTATAATCCACATTTCTAATCTCTGATTTATTTAATCCTTTATTCGTGGTGGAATGTAACTACCTATTTTATATGTACAAATGTAATGGGAGCTTTTAGGGAATCCCCATTTCATGTCACGTTATACTTCTACTTCACTACATTTCAGAGGGAAACTTTTCAAAGCGCTACATTTATGTGACAGCAGACAAATTAAGATTCTACAAACAAAACACATGACGGACTTTTAACAGATGCTGCATGGCAAAAAAAAGTTAAACTTCCCCACACGGAATAACATAATTAATAATGTAATAGTAATCTAATGACACATTTTACGATATTACATCAAATATATCATTGGATATACAAATCCTATCCTTTGCTGTCCATACCGTGGCTGCCTCTGGACTGGTCAAACACAAAATCTTCTCAAAATACTCCGCCGCGTCCCGCTGCTCGTACACTTAAAGTAGGAGAGAGGGCAAACGGGTCCTTGTGAGCATGTCTGCAGGATGTTCACACACAAGCTACCTGCAGCGGCAGTGTGACGCCTCAAATCCAAACTTACCGTCCGTGATCCCCAGTTTTCTTGTGAGGTTCTTTGTTTTTGCCGTACTTTTCTGTAAATCAGCAAATAGTCTTTCCAGCTGTGGGTCAATGGTTGTTGACTCCTCACTGCAGCATCTGTGGCACAGTGAGAAGATAACGTATATATGATGTCAGCTCATCATTCATCCCACATCTTCATCGGACCTCTCTTATGTTTGATTGGTGAGCTCTCTGCTACATTTGGACAGGCTACATGTCCCCCCTGCCTCCAGTCTTTATGCTAAGCTAAGCTAACACAGCTGGCTCTAGCTTCACTAAACAAACATGAGGGGTATCAATTGATCTGGACGGTCTAAAAATTATTTTTTTAAATCCAAACGAACCGCTTCACAGCGTCCCGGAAGTCTTCGGTCATGAAGAGCACCTGAAGAACGCTGTTCAGATAGCACAGCAGACCTGGACTGTTCAGGCCGTGGTAATCTAAAGACACAGCAGTGACACAAGGCACACAGCAGATACATTACCACCAAACTCTGGAGCATAAAAGACACATTGTTTGAATGTAACGTCACTTACCTGAGATGGGGAGGTTGTGCAGTTTCTCTCGGAACGCTTTAAGAAGGTCATGATTCATAATGATGGCTTTTGAGAGACATTTTTAGGATTTCTGAAGGTTTTTTATCCCCCTGATGTACCGATTCAGCCTGCTGAAGCACATGAGACACAGCAGATGTTAAGTGGCTTGATTTTACACTCACAAGACAGACATGTAATCATAACAACAACAGAACAACACTGATCAGTGAAAACAGCCAGAGGATAGTATTACAGGGCTAGTTTCTGAGGCTTTTGCATATATTGATACTGTCTTATTACTAATAATTATGGCAGACGGGTCATTGTATTGCATCACCCGGGATGATTGTGAAACACACACGTCTCACATGTATAAATTATTAAGAAACGTTCTCATACTGACATTATTATAATTGCAACACTTCAATTTTGATTAAGATGGTATTTGCTTGTAGACCTTTTTATTATTTCTACTTCAGTAACAAGTTGGTGAGTGTACAATAATAGACTTAGACTTAGATATGTTGAATAATATTTCGACTTTTTCTACCTTTAAACAGTGGTATGTAAGTACTTTTACTGGAGTTCTGTACTGAAGTCATTAACGTGCAAATTATGCCACTTACACTACATTCTGTCAATAAATGTTGCATAATTTGTTTTTAAAAAGGGCTACAAAACACACCAGTGTCTAAAATATGATGCTGTGATGATTGTTAGAAAATAAACTCTGCATCAACTAGATTACAAAACTGCTCACACGTTCATGCACCATTGAGAATATTACAACAATACAACACTCTGATGCCAATTCTGCTGAACAAGAACTTTTATATTGAGCTGTGAATACTTTTGTGCCCCTTCTTTTGTTTTGTTAACTCTCTGTGGGATCAAATAATGAATAAATACGGTTTAGTTTCTGCTCATGCACATAAGCCCATATGGAAGCCAGAAGTATACACATATCACAAGTATACATTGCAACTACATGCGAAAACTTAAAAATAAATAAATAATGGTTTTCGGCCCAAACAAACACAGCAATGAGTAAAATCTCAGTGTATTAAACACAAGAAGCAGCCGTTGAACGCAGCTGGTGTGTTTGGGTGTCAAGGAAACCCACGCACCCAGGCTTTCAATCCTCCATTAAACCAACCAGCGCCACCAAGAGGTTTTAAATAAATAAGTAAGACAAAATAACCACCTTATCCACGCGCACACTAACTACATACGGTTTAATAACACACGGTGACTCTTTCTTTAGGCATGCAGTAATAAGGGAGGGTGAAACACGAGGAAGTCCTCACCGAGCAGCCGAGCTGGGTATGCGACTGCACCCTTCTTTCACTTTCGATACCAACGACCGGAGGAAGAGGAGGAAGAGGAAGAAGAGGGAGGAGGCAACACAGTTTGAGAGTCACTTTAAAGCCTTGAAAGGAAAGTAAGAGACGAACTGTTCCTCCAAGGTAAGACATGACTTCCTCTTATTAATATACAGTTCATATGTATATAACTACTGAAGGTTGTATTAACAATGTGTCATAAATTAAAATGCCAATGTGAGAGATATCCGCAGCTTTCTGAAGAGAAACCACGTGCTTTAGCATTCAATTTACATATTCGGTGGTTTAAACTGGATTAACGTGTATATTTGATTTTTGTTATTTGATATTTTCTTCTAATATGTGTGCAAAATAAACACGTTTTGAGGCTTTCAGCATTCAAAGTATTAACTTAAATGCTGTTTCCCTGGCTGTGTTATGAATACATAATTCTTGTGGACATAAGCCAGCTGGAAATCCCCATTCAGTGACTCACACTCAGAGCAGCTAAAATGATCCTGCTGTTACGGTACGATGACTTACGGTGGCTTGGAGAGCCCAAAAAGAACGGAGATACAGCTTTGATAACAAATTAAGTTACACTACTGTATAGATTTTAATTGAAAACTCTGAACAATATAATATTACCAAATCATAATATATAATTACCAAATCATAATATATAATCTGTAATAAAACCATGTCCTTCATTGGTTAGCTAAAATTGTAAAAAGACAAAGATATTCATAATTTACTAATATTTGAGCTGACTTTGCGTTACATTTTCTCCAACACTGTACAGTAGATTATCATGATAATGCACATGGACATAGCAGAGGTCCTCATGAACAATAATCCATTGGAATTATGAGTTACCTTTTCAAGGGTCTGCTTTTATAACTGTTTCAATATTATATTTAATATATATCCATAACTGTACATTTTTCAGTATAAAAGTAATTCAGAGATGGTTATTTATACTTCCGTGGGTGCATTGCAAACACACACTATTGATACCTAATTCGGCATTATTTTAATGGTGCCAATATGCCAAAATGTAAACAAATACTGAAGTTGTAGCCCACAGTTCATGCCCAAAAATGTTTTTTCCACTTTATAGGAGAATCAACATGAGCATTCGGGAACAGGAACAGGCGGAGAAGAAGTACGACCCACATGACACCACCCTGAAGTTTGTCGACAGGGATGATGAACTGGATCCATTCAGTGACAATGACGGTCTCACAGCAGAGATGTCCTGCGGCCACGCTGTCACTCCTGACTCTCTCACAGACTTGTGTCGTAGCCAACTGGATCAGGTATCTCATGTCTAATTCAGTTATATCAGTTTTAATTAATGCAATGTGATCCAACTGGGAAGGAGACAGTAGGTATAAAAAGACAGTTGATAGCATCTTGTTACACCAGTCAGACTGAATAGCATGTAATGTAAAAGCATGTTTTCTTAGAAGCAGATCAGGGGCTCAGAGATTTTCTGAAATTCATAACTGCCTCTTCTTCTCTTTGCCGTGTCAAGGGTAACTACAAATTCAAATGCGGTGCACTGGTGGAGGGGAACAAACCGTGCAATAAACCGTGGTCGTACCCAGAGGTGCGCAGACTGGCGGATTTGTCTGTTGAGGAAATGGAGTACTTTGAAGATACTATGGCTCGCCTGGCTGAGGCAGAATACTGTGATGTTCAGACAGTAAGTGATCCTGGGCTCTTTTTGTTGTTTTAAATGTTGAAAAGTTTAGATTTTGATATCCAAAATGACATTTGCAAATCCTCCTGTTCAATAATCAGTGCCCGCAGTGTAAAACGAGTGTGGAGAGGAAGGATCTCTCCAACCTGTGTGTCCGCTGCACCGTGTGCACGGCCGATCAGAAGAAGGTCTATCACTTCTGCTGGCAGTGTCTGAAGAACTGGAAGGGTGCAGCTCCTCGCTCTGACCGCTGCGACAACGACGGCTGCGTCAACCTTGACCTCGAGCTCCTCAAGACCTGCAAGACCACCGCCCTCCCTCGGGTGACGGGGGTCGACGGGTGTCCCTCCATCCGGGCCTGTCCCACCTGCGGTCATAAGGTGGAGCACGACAAAACAGGCTGCAAGAACATCCTCTGTCCTCGCTGCCAGGTGGAGTTCTGCTTCGTGTGTCTGAAGCGCGCTCCCAAGTGCCTGAAGACGAGCTCCTACTTCATCGCCTGCAGCGATGGTGTCGCTCCCAGGCAAACCTCCATACCCGTGTGGCGCAGAAAATAAGAGCGAATGTGCACAGAGTCACTGCTCATGACGTAGTTTAATGCCTCTTTCCGTCTCACTATGTTCTTCTTTCACTGCAGGATTTAGTTGCCAACTGAAGTTTAAAGTGTATACTTAGCTTATTTGTTATAAATCATTGAAAGAATTAAGATAAGATAAGATAATCCTTTATTAGTCCCGCAGTGGGGACATTACAGGATTACAGCAGCATTGCTCACAGTAAGTTAAAGATTTTTTTTTTAAATCAAGTAATATAAATAAACAGTAAACAGTAATAAACATAATAAAATAAAAACAGTAAAGAAGAATATTGAATATACAGACGAATATTGAATATACAAGATATTGCACCAGAATGAATTAAAGTGTTCAGAGTGTTCAAATTACACAGATCTACTGTATTTCTTGCGATGTCTTAATCTTTGTAATGCTGCCACTGGAAGACCAGTTCCCCGTACAAGATCTGTCCTGGGGGGGTGGCTCCCAGACAGACCTCCATACCTGTGTGGAAGAGGAAATGAAAAAGAAACAAATGTCTGTGCTTGATGAATACTTTAACAATCAATCTTAGTGTAAATTAATCAATATTACTCTATATTACTCAATATTACACACAATGTGACAAATACTCTATATACACTATATCTCCAAAAGACATTCAACTTTTGTGCCTCCTTCTGGATGGACTTTAAATTGAACTACAAAGTTCCTCTTGTATTGCTCCATTCCAAAAGCCAGCTATTTCTTTTTAAATGTTGGTTAATATTTCAGATTTTTACAAACAGACATGATGTGAAAAGTATATTTATTTCTGTGATTTTATCCTCCCAGTTTTTGGGTGTATAATTTTCAGTTAATTTAGTTAATATATATATAACATTTAATACTGGAAAATCCTAACTGTATGATGTGTTTTATATTTTGACAGGTCAATCAGATCATTTTTCTTTAGTTTAATAAATGGGAGACAATAACTAAAAAACAAAGTTAATTCAGTTGTCACATTAATTTACCAATTAATGTGTTAATATTACAATACAGTATTTGTATAATCTTACCTATATACATGAACAAATATCATTGGTTAAGGATGTATTTTTACACTAAAATAAAAGAATGGCACTTGATCCAACTGTTTTATTTATTTATTTAACGGATGATTTCCATACTTAATGTTTTTGATAATTTTTTCACACAGATCCAGGATGCAACCACATTCATGAATGACTAAGCCGATGTGTGTGATTAAAAGAGAAAGTAAGTTTAGGAGCTGTTTAGCAGTCAAAGTGAATATCATCACCAAGATAAAGGACTGAAGGTAAGAGCAGTGACCACAAGGGGGCGCCATTGTGTAAGAGTTCTACGTTGTGACGGTCAAATAGTACTGTAGATGTATTTTAAATATGAGCACCTCCATGACCCCATAATGTGTTTTCACAATTATTGTAGTAAGCTTGAGTGACACTCCAGGTTTAAGTTTGACAATAACACATTTATTCATAAACCAACACATTTGTGTGCATACACCTGTGTCGGAGTTATTTCATTGTACATATTTAAGTACAAAGCTTTTAAGCTCAAACAATTATTGAACGACGGTATACGAGTTCCAGTCTGAGAAATACCAGTTTGTATAATCATAAGAACCTTTAAAATAAATCAAATAAAAGATGTATTTACTTTAGACTACAGTGTTTACAAACAGATTCATAGCCTCTGCCACACGGGCATCGAGGTCTGTCTCGGTGTCACACCACCGGAGCAAAGATTGAAAAATTTGTTTTTGTTTTTCTCATCCACGCAGTCTTTAGTCAGCTTCAGGCACACGAAACAGAACTCCACTTTACACCGATCACAGACAATGTTTTTACAATGAGTTCCCTTATGCTCCACCAGCTGACCACAGGTGGGGCAGGCACGGATGGAGGGACAGCCAGTGACCCATTCTACATCCTTAAAGGTGATGTCAGGGCATCTCTTCAGTATTTCCAGTGGGTTTTTACAGTCATCATTTCCACAGTGATCTGACCAAACAGGACCTTTCCATTTCTTCAAACACTGCCAGCAGAATGTGTACGTCCTTTTTCTCCTCGCTGTGCACACTGAACATTCAACACTCAGATTATGGGGGTCCCTTCTCATCACACGGGACTTGCAACCGGGACACTGTTACAAGAAACAAGAGAATATTTTATAAATGCATTCTTATACTCACGTTTGTTATAAACACACAGATTTAATAAAGGAGTATCTCTTATCTTAAATGATTTCTAACAACAGTTGGTAAATGGTGTGATTGACTTACACATTTGACGTCCAAGAAATCCTTGGCAGCGTTTTGAAAAACTTTCTTCTCAAAGTCCTCAATTTCTTCGGGGGTCAGAAGAGCCATTTTACAAACCTCCTCGAAGGGCCACTCAACATCACAGCCAGTTTGTCCGCACACAAATTTGCAGTCACCCTTAATAATATAAAGGAAATAAAAGAAAAACATTAAAGAGTAAAAAAAGTATTTTCTTCTATGTCAGGCAACCAGTGCGATGCTAACTTCCGGGTTAGCCTACAGAAAATACATTATCTAGGCAGCAATGTCTTTTTTTAATTTTTAAACTAGGTTTTTACTATAAAGTTGTTGTTTTCAATTACACTTCTATATGCATTTTGCCAAAGACATTTAAACGAGTAAAACATTGTTTCCTGATGAAGGTGATGTAAACAAACCTCGTCCAGCAGATAGCAGCACCAGCTGGTGAGGGACGTTGGAGTGACCGCATGCCCGCAGGACATCTGAGCTCTGAGAGACTTGTAGCCAACGCACAAAACTATGAGACGCACACAAGCAGATGAAAAGTTGTGCAGTGTTATATTCTATTGGCATAGGCTATTAAAATGAAAGCGTAAAGCCAATGAAAAAAACTCGTGCTTAAATTGGTAATTGAACTACTTACAATCTAAATCGTCCTCTCCCTTTACAAATGTAAGAGTGGTGTCTGCTGGGTCATAAAACTTCACTTTTTCTTCTTTTTCTTTTTCTTCTTCAGATGTTGAACTGCTACTTTCTTTAGAATCAGAAATCACCCTGGATTCACCTTCAAATAATATATGGGCATCCATACTGCTAGTTTCTTCTGAATCATAAATCAGCTCTTCCTCATGTCTTGCGTCCCTCTCGGCTCCATGTCTTAGGTCCCTATAGGCTCCATGTCTTGCGTCCCTCTCGGCTCCATGTCTTGCGTCCCTATAGGCTCCATGTCTTGCGTCCCTCTCGGCTCCATGTCTTGCGTCCCTATAGGCTAAATGTCTTGCGTCCCTATAGGCTCCATGTCTTGCGTCCCTTTCGTCTCCATGTCTTGCGTCCCTCTCGGCTCCATGTCTTACGTCCCTTTCGTCTCCATGTCTTGCGTCCCTCTCGGCTCCATGTCTTACGTCCCTTTCGTCTCCATGTCTTGCGTCCCTCTCGGCTCCATGTCTTGCGTCCCTCTCGGCTCCATGTCTTGCGTCCCTTTCGGCTCCATGTCTTGCGTCTCTTTTGTCGTCATATATGTACCTCTCGTTATTACTTTCCTCCACTACATGAGTCAGAAAGTTACAACTCTTCTGGTTCCTTTTGGCTACATTTCTGATCTTTCGTTTCTGCTCCCGTCTAGCTGAGAATTTCCCTCCCATCTTGACTCGTCATGCTCTCGACTCTCCTATGAAATGATGATGTTTTTTTATTAAGGGTGTATGCGCGCGAGAGGCCGCCTCCTCGTCTTTTCCGTGAAGTCATGTGATATGAAGTTGACAGAAATGACTTGACTTGTTTTGTTTTTTTACGTTTTGCATGACCTGAATACATATTGGGATAATTCCACCTGAACAAATGTCTCCAGCTCTGAACTGACTCGGTGGCCAAATGAAAATCCAGCAGAAAATCAAGTGGACCAAGAGGAGACGAAACGATTATTGATCTGTGTGGAAATGAAGAGGTGATGAAGAAGATCACAGCAGATTAATAAAAAAGGAAAATCACTTGAGAACCAAGGATGGATCGCCTCATTTCTTCTTTATCATGTAATATATAAGCTATTATTCTGTCTATATATATATATATATATATATATATATATATATATATATATATATATATATATATATATATATATAATGTGAACACTTTCAAATAGAGCCTGTTATAAGAATTATCTTTGATTCTTCACAAGGAAGAGGATAATACAAATTCCATCTGCTTGACGGTAATAAAGAAGGGAAAGTAAAAACAAAACTGTCATCAGTTCAAACAGGTTTTCAGTCCGTTTGGATTAAGAAATTCTGATCAGAGTAGTTTTATCCAGCAAACTCATTAAAAAGAACTACATTAACAGAAGTGTTCAGAGCTTTACGTGTACTTTATTTACATCTCATTCATAAAAGAAACATCAACCCGCAACAAAAAACAGTCTCTGTAAGTACTTTTATATAAGGTGACATTATGCAAAGGAAACGAGCGGTGGAAGGCAGGAACTACTTTGTGTGTTTATTTCAAGTATTTTCGTGTATAATGAAAACAACAAGCGCGTTGATTATTCGGAGCATTTTGTTCTCACTTCTGAAACTTCACCAGATACTGGTTCAAAGTATTTATACTGTGACTCAGATTAATACTCACAGGGAAGTATTCAATAATTAGAGGCACATAGCCAACTCATTTTCCAGCATGCTGGTTCTCCCCTTGACATTGAGGAACAAACCCTTATATATATACTTATTATAACTTGAACTTATGAACTTATGAAATATATATATTTTTTAACATAGCCGAACAAACAAATACAAAGCACACTAATCAGCACTATACACCGTATTTATTTTTATTTTCTTTAAACAATCTTCGATATTATTGGTATATAAATGAGTTGCATTTATTATTAATTTAAAAAAAAATTAAAAATTTAAAAAAATTAAAAAAAGTGGGGCGACCGTGGCTCAGTGGTTAGCGGGTCGGTCTTTCAATCGGAGGGTCGGCAGTCTGTGTCGTTGTGTCCTTGAGCAAGACACTTAACCCTTAGTTGCTCCCCGGGCGCTTCACGAGGCTGCCCACTGCTCCTTAATACTAAGGATGGGTTAAATGCAGAGAATAAATTTCCCCACTGTGGGACTAATAAAGGGATTATTATTATTATTATTATTATTATTATTATTATTATTATTATTGCAGCGGTTCAGGTTCGAGTCCCTGCGCGTCTCCATCAGACCCTCCGGGCAGCATCAGCAGGGTGTGGATGGTGGACATGTGTCGGATCCCGTAGGCCGACAGCAGGGTCGATTCCTCCAGCTGCTTGGTTCTGAAGACCATCCGGATGTCTTCACCTGAACACAAAGATACTGTGTTTACCACACAGACGTACATGTTCACGCCTCTACTCTATCACGTCACAGTGTCTTTAGAATTGTTATGTTTATGATTTGAAGCTGAATCATAACTAAATGTTTTTAAAGACCTTTTCCCCTCATAAATAATGTCTTATATATCTTATAACTGCTGACTCGATTGTTAAAGTTGTCTTTAAACCCTTTTATTTAGCCCAAAGCTATAGGCCTATTGACTCATAATAGCTAAAACAGATTCCCACTAAACCTTTTTCAGTTTATCTTTTGATAGGCTAAGTCTCGTCGTTTCAGTTGAATTTTTAACCTTTTATTAATCTTGTTTTCCTGTGTTCTTATAGCAGCTGCTTGCAGAGATAAATACATCTGCTTTAATTTATTTTGCTTCTAAATACGTCTTATATTTTGCAACCACTACAATTGTAGTGTAGTTATACGTCAGATGAATACAAAATGATGTACATGATGTTAAAAATAAATATTATGAAAAATATTCAGTTAATAATAATACAGAGTTCCATCTGCCGTTGGACCCCGACACACATAGACATATAGCCTATAATTATAGGCTCTCTCATATAAAGATTAAAAATATTGTATAATACAGAAGAAATGAGCATACTTGTCCTTAGTTCTCGAGCGACTTTCTTTTTTAGCTGGTGCACCGTGATCTTCTCCATCTCCTCTTCACTGTCGCACAGATCGATGATCTTGTCTTCTCCTCTTGGTCCATTTATTTTCAGCTGGATTACCATTTTTTACCACCGAGTCAGTTCAGAGCAGGAGACAGAGTGTGTTTGCTCAGGTGTAAGTATCCCAATGTAACAGAGGGAGCTTTATTCGCCGGGCTTCGGCGCACCCTTTTTCATATAAGCCAATCAGGTCGGGCGGCACGCTGCCACCAAGTGTGTACCGCAAATCGGCTCAACTCGGGAGCGCTGCTGTTTCGCCTACGTTGGGTTGCACACGGGTGACTGCTTCGGCTGTGCTGGTTCAGGACACGGGACTGAACCAGCACAGCGCCCCTGTTTCTCCGTTGTGTGTGTGTGTGTGTGTGTGTGTGTGTGTGTGTGTGTGTGTGTGTGTGTGTGTGTGTGTGTGTGTGTGTGTGTGTGTGTGTGTGTGTGTGTGTGTGTGTGTGTGTGTGTGTGTGTGGTCTTTAAGCTCTGCTGTGTGATATTGTCTAATCAGCGGTCATCTCCCTCAGTGAAAACAACATGATAGAGAAGGATAAACAATATGTTCTCAAGAGAAACTGAGACAGACAATGCAGTTAGACGACATTCTGTCAGTGGATTAAAACAAAACAAGAACGAGCATGTCGTTATAATATTCCAGCAACACCTTTTCTAAACCAGTATTACAAGGTGCTTTCTTCCGTCTGAAAAAAAAAAACTCTTAATGCTGCCTGGCGGCTCATAACGTGAGCTGAAGGCTGAGACAGAGAGGAAGCCACATCCTCTAAACCTGGAGTTATTATATGAAGACCAGCTGTCAGTAAGTACCAGATTATCCCTCCAATATCTCAAAGTGTCCTCTCGGGTGTCTAAAAGTTATTCCAATCCATTCATTTTGAATCTGTGCAGATATGTGGGGACCTGCTAACCACTGTGGCTCAGTGGTTAGCAGGTCTGTCTTTCAATCAGAGGGTCGGTGGTTCGATCCCAGGCTCCGCTAGTCCATGTCGTTGTGTCCTTGAGCAAGACACTTAACCCTCATTGCTCACCGTTGTTGTGTCTACGGTCTACTGTATATCATGTAAGTTGCTTTGGATAAAAGCGTCAGCTAAATGTAATGTATGTATTGTGTTTTTATGTTCATGGGGCAGGTGGTTGGGCGGGCAGAGGTAAGAACTTGATTGGGAGACGGGGGAAAGAGAAAAGCGAAGGGGAGGAGGATAATGTTAAAGGAGATGTAGTTATGGGCGGGGGATCAGTGAATGAGGAGCGTATGTCATCTATCTTTTTTGTAAAGTAGTCGACAAAGTGGTTTGGTAGAAGGGTGGAGGGAGGAGGAGGACAGGGGGGGTCAAGGAGGTTGGAAAAAATGGAGAAGAGTTTTTTGGGGTTAGAGAAAGAAGATTCAATTCTGGATTGGTAGAACAGGCTTTTGGCTGCAGAGATAGAGGCAGAGAAGGAGGCGAGAAGAGAGTGATAGGCGTGCAGGTCGTCGGCGTGTTTGGATTTTCGCCATTTCCTCTCCGATGCTCACAAAGTGGCTCTCTGGGCACGGACCGGGTCTGACAACCACGGAGCCGGAGAGGAGTTGCAAACCTTGCGTGTCGTGAGAGGACAGAGAGAATCAAGAAAGGGGAGTGTCTGAGTAGTTAGGATGCATGAGTGAGAAAGTCAGTTGAAGGAAGGGCTGACATCTCAGTGTTACCATTAGTCTAATTCCGGGCAGTCCCCTGAAAACCTGTTTGAAGGAAGTTTTGTTCTCGTGTGCCAAGAGAGCGCTTTTCAAACGGAGCAGCCGAACTTGGGTTTACCCTGTAAGGATGTCAGATTCACAGGTAACACCCTGATGCAAATGAAGCCATCTTTCTCTGTTCTGAACTGAAACAAGAAGTGTGTTTTATCAGTGGAAGAAAAAGGACGGTTATCCTCTTCTGTCAGTGATTGGAAAACACAATTAAATTCTTCTGCTGGTCCTTTCTGAGCCACACATGCTGTGAAAGTGTTCATACAGACCTGATACATGTGTCTCTGACTGTAGGACGTCTCACCTGGTTCCTTATAAACAGTGATAAACTGTCTCCTCTGCTAACGTCAAAGAAAACACTTTACAAGGTAACAACTCATGTATCCTTTATCAAATGCTTGTATTGTTTTGTGCATCCAAAATACACTTTCTTATTCTCCAAAGAAAGATGAGCAGCTCAAGAAAACGACCGAAAAACACGAAGGCAGAGCAAAAGACGAAGCAACTAAAAGGTAATAACAATGCAGGTGAAGTATGAAATATTATTGCAGGACGACTTGGTGGATAGAAACAATTATAAGTAAAAGTGGGCCAACGACTTAGAAGCAGAATTTTGTATTTTAACTTTTTTTTAGACAAATGTGGTTGGTAATATAGTGGCAGTTATTCATATATTCACATATATATATATATATATATATATATATATATATATATATATATATATATATATATACATATTAAACCATAAATGCATTTAATTTCTTGGGAAAATCTTACAAAATTAGCACAAATATTTTATAATTCTATGTCCTATGAGTGTCCACAGTGTACATCAGCTGTCCAGTCTGGATAAGGTGTACAGAAAAGGATTATTCGACAATTACACAATTGGCATCCACATGAAGACACAATAAACAGAAAACCCGCTTGTGTCATCAAATTATTTGTATGTTTTGAGATAACTTGTGAATTTGGGTCTCTTGTTGCTCTTACATTTTTATACCTGTAAGACAATAGAGATGACCTAATCTTGTTTTTATTTCCTTTAAGTGACACGGAGACTTCCTTATGGTCTGCATAACCAGGGCGCCACGTGTTACCTCAACAGTGTCCTGCAGGTTCTCTCCGTGACGACAGAGATCCACGACAGGTTTGAAACAGCTGCTTTCATCTGTAGACGGTAGAAGTGAGACAAGCATGTCAAGTATCAAGGAAACATGTTTTATAGATCCAGTATGAAGCTGGTTAGCGAGGAGGTACAAGTACCCATAAGTATTCTGTGGTTGGTGATAGCATCAAGAACCTGAGCTCAACAATACCATGAAGCTCATACTTGAACATTTACAAATAAATGTGTGCTTCTTTCTTAAATAACACTCTATTAGTGATGATGTCATGGTTAAAATAGTCATAGAAAATGACTAGAATAGTGAAATATTCATCAATGAACTCCTCTCTTCCTATAGGTTGGAGCCCAGAAACCAGACAGATCAAGAGCTGAAAAACATCTTTAAAGAACTGAAGGAAACAACGTGTGAAACAGGAAACATCACAAAGAGTTTGGGGATAGAGAACGGTAAGTGGGTCAGTCATCATGAGGACATTCACTGATTTGGAGTTACTGGATGTAAATGAACATTTCCATTTTTAAGTGCACCAACAACGTGATGCTGCCGAATGCCTGGAGTTGATTTTAAATCAAATCAGCCCACAAGCCTCTGAGGTGAGCGTTCATACACAATCCATACCATAATCACCAACAAATCAGAAGGTTTTGATATATATTCGTGGTTCTTCTATTTAAAGGTTTTCCGAGGACAGCTGATGTACACAACAAAATGCTTCAGTGACCACATCATCATCGAGGAGACAAATCTATTCTGGACTCTTCCACTGTCACTGAAGGACAGACATGATGAAACCTTCAGCGTGGTGATTATCCGCTTATTTTATTGTAATACTTATCAAAACAAGTGATAAGTCAAATTATGTTGATGGAAATATTGGTTATCTATGATGTACATTTCTAAAATAAGAAGTTCTTTGGTTGTCTGAATACAGATTAGTGTGATTAGTGTGCCGAATAACTGATCTGTAAAGCAATAGTTTATTTTATTAAGCATTAATGAAGCAGTTAATTGCAGCTCATAAACTCATTATTAATAATGCCAGGTCAGAAAGTGGTTCTAACTTATTATTATTACAGCGCAGTGGAAAAGCTGCCGATAACGGAGGTCCAACAATCTTTGGACATTATTACAATGTTTGTGTTTTTACAGGAAAATGGCTTTGCAAAGTTTTTCCAGTCTAAACTATTCAATGGAGACAACATGGTGTACTGCAACGACTGCAACAAGAAAACAGAGGCACAAAGTGTGAGTTATCGAACACCTGATGGAGTCTATCAGATGACCCCTTTGTTGGTTTATCATATTGTCTGTGGTGTATAATAATATTTCTTGTATTATTTAGGGATGTAAGATGGTGGTATTTCCTCAGATTTTGACTCTACTCCTCAAGAGATTTGAGTTTGACTTCAACACCATGACACATGTGAAAACCAATTGCATTGTGGGTGTTTCACATGCGTTACAGAGACAGGTAAGGAGCAGTGACTTTGACTGCTGCTGCTTGTGTTTGCTTTAAACATAGTTTCACACACATGTTCACACACACATGTTCACACACACATGTTCACACACACATGTTCACACACACATGTTCACACACACATGTTCACACACACACGTTCACACACACGTTCACACACACGTTCACACACACGTTCACACACGTGTTCTTGTAGAAAAATGGGTACGAGCTGTATGGGATGGTGAATCACATGGGCAGCCTGAGTGGAGGACACTACACAGCCACCGTCCTGTCCAAAGAGGACAACACCTGGTACGAGTTTGACGACACTCTCGTCTACAAGGTGAGGATTCATTTAACGTATGATGTATGATAAATATTCAAAACATACAAAATTAATTTCTTCTTCTTCTTTCTTCTTCTTATAAACGGTGCCGGTCGATAAGCAACCATTTGCAGAAGGCGGGACTTACAAGTATGCTCGATTATTTACATTTTAATACCACAAGGTCCATTTAGTAGCTGTGCCGGAGCTTTTGATCGTATCACAATCTTTATGTATTATAAAAGTTATATTTTTGTTTTTGAAGCACTTAAAAGGACTTCAAATTCATGCAAAAATTATCTAAAGCTTCAGAACTTTTCCAAAATGGACCTGAGATATATTATTTTATGTATCTGAAAATACATAAAATATTGTGAATATTGCGTAACAATAAAAAAATGTTTTTTTTATTGTTCTATGCAAACACGTTTCAAAATGGTTGTTCAACAGTTCCAGTGCTGCCTATCTGCTGGTGTACAGAGGTGAGTTCACCTCAAACCATCAAGAAATCGTCTGTAATATGAAAAGATAACTGATTCATACATTTATTTTCCTCGACTTTAAAGCTGAGCTGTGTTCGTATCCTCGGCAGTAAGTCAGATACGTTCCCGGTGGGTGTTGGCCTCCGCCAGGGCTGCCCTTTATCACCGGTCCTGTTCGTGACTTTCATGGACAGGATATCTAGGCGCAGCCGTGGGGCAGAGAATCTCAGGATAGCCTCTCTGCTGTTTGCAGATGATGTGGTCCTGTTTGCCTCCTCGGACCATGACCTCCAGCATTCACTGGGGCGTTTTGCAGCCGAGTGTGAAGCGGCGGGGATGAGAGTCAGCACCACGAAATCTGAGGCCATGGTGCTCTGCCGGAAACCGGTGGATTGCTCCCTCCGGGTGGGGACAGAGTGCCTACCACAAGCGAAGGAGTTCAAGTATCTCGGGGTCTTGTTCACGAGTGAGGGTAAAATGGAGCGGGAGATCGACAGGCGTATCGGTGCGGCTGCAGCAGTAAAGCAGGCGTTGCACCGGGCCGTCTTGGTGAAGAAGGAGCTGAGCCGACAGGCAAAGCTCTCAATTTACTGGTCGGTCTACGTCCCAACCCTCACCTATGGTCACGAGCTTTGGATCGTGTCCGAAAGAACGAGGTCGCGGATACAAGCGGCCGAAATGAGTTTCCTCCGTAGAGTGGCGGGCTCAGCCTTAGAGATAGGGTAAGGAGCTCGGACATCAGGAGGGAGCTTGGAGTTGAGCCGCTACTCCTTCGTGTCGAAAGGAGTCAGCTGAGGTGGTTCGGGCATCTAATTAGGATGCCTCCAGGACGCCTCCCTTTAGAGGTTTTCCAGGCACGTCCATCTGGTAGGAGGCCCCGGGGAAGACCCAGGACACGCTGGAGGGATTATATCTCCCAGCTGGCCTGGGAACGCCTCGGGATCCCCCAGAATGAGCTGGTAGAGGTTGCGGGTGAGAGAGAAGTCTGGGTCAGCCTGCTTGACCTGCTGCCTCCGCGACCCGACCCCGGATAAGCGGTGGAAAATGGATGGATGGATGGATGAACTTTAAAGCCTCAGAGAGTCTGAGAGATGAGGATGGACAGAGAGACACAGAGAGAAAGATGCAGCAAGAGAAGTGTGATGCAAAACACAAACCGGTTGGTCCAAGTTCCACCGAGGACACGATCCAAGAAGATGATGTGTTTGTCCCTCAACAAACACAAAACACAAAGTCCAATAAACCAGACCTGGACTGGATCACAGCGGTGGACTTGGAAAAAGGTTGCAAAAAAGAGGACGGTGAGGAGACAAACCTTTTTATTTTATTGCACTTTTAATTAAGGAGCTTGATGATTCATTTATGTCTATCTTTCCCTCCAGCTGTTAATTATCTGCGACTCTGCAAGTGCTCAACCTGCAAGATGCATCCTCTTTGGATTGTACTCATCGTTATCGGGTGTGTGGTACTTATGGTACTTGTTATTGCATTGTCAATAGTATTTAAGTAGGAGGATTTACGTCAGCACTGAATACTGGTTTAGAAAAGTCAACCAGAAACTTGGTCTCACGGTGGTAATGAACAGACAATGATTGCTCCGTAATGTTATTAATGAACTTTGCTTCTTTGTAATCAATGTACTGAACCATGTGAAAACCATGTCGATGATCAAGGGACACAATCAACTCTATTGTGTCACCTGTAATCTTTATCTCAGCCGATTGTTTCTGTGTGAGTCGCTATTCATTCTGTTAATGTTGTATTTACAGCTGTTGACATTAATTAGCATCACTATTATGTTTTGTGCTGGAAACCAGCTGATTAACGCTCAACGGTTCATGACTTTGCTGTCTTTCCTGCTAAATAAAAATACGATATTTGATTGAATTAATAAAATATTAATTAAGAAGAAAAAACAAGCTATCAAAAGCCACAGTTTCTTCGACACTGAACGTGCATATTCAAAGGTTTTTAAGGAGGCGGTGCTCGCTGCAGATCACGCGTGTGCTCCTCTGGGGCGGCGTGGACCCGCAGCCTGCAGAGGCAACGCGCCCTGTAGGACGCCACGGCTGCAGCCAGCAGACACAGGGCAGCCGTGATGCAGAGCGCGGAGGCCGCAGTGAGCTCTGCAGCATGTCTGAGGGCCGGCCGGGTCCCGTTCTGGGCTGGAGATGAAGTCTCACTGACCAGAAAGCAGTAAAGTAAGAGTGAGTTTCAGGTTACAAAGAAACAAGGTGCTGGTTTAAAGTGGTACTTGCCTTGTGATGGAAGCAGGAAGTGTACTGCCATCGTCTGGAGGAGTGACGTCGGCGTGCAGACATAACCTCTTGTCAGGGCAGTGAACTAAACCCCGGTGTCCTTTTATCTGAAGGTTACAACCAGCGAAGAAGAACACATCAAATGATTCAAGTTCAGATAATATCAGGTCCGTTTGGTGTCAGTAAATAACACCAAGACCAAGACCATGTACACAATCCATATATTTACATTGCAGTAGATCCTTATAATAATAAATTGTTATAATCATGCTCTTTTCTATTGTAAATACTTAATAGTATTGTATTATTCCTGTATGTACATATATATTTACTATGATATATGTGCGATATAACACTATACGTTTTATTATATTTTATTATAAGGACTACTTATTTATACCTAAACACTATCTATTTTCTTACCTCTCTGTTTACTTCCACATTCCTCACACTGTAGTGGTTATAATTGATCATTATAATTGTTATTAGTTATAACAGTAGCAGTAAACAACTCTATTGATTTAGTCACATTAAGTGTTGGGTCATGTTACCTGAATGGTGCCTCCTGCTGGACAGTCCACCCACTCAGAGCCTGACACCTGGATCTGGTACCTGTTGGGTCCAGTACACCTGTGTCTGTAACATCGGCCCTCCACAGAGCCGCTGGGCAAAAGAATCGGACTCCGGTTCTAAAAGAAAGACGGATGTAGAAGGAAGAAATGAATGCAAAAAAAAGGAAACCATCAGGGAAACAAAGGTGGCATTATTCCCATACATGTACATGTACACACACGTACACACACACACACACGTACGTACACACACACACACACACACGTACACACACACACACACACACACACACACACACACACACACACACACACACACACACACACACACACACACCTGTCTGGTCAGGTTTGAGAAGAAGCAGCGGCTGTGAAAACCAAACACCTCCCCACTCCAATCCTCTTCTCGGCCATTTTCCTCTTTCCAACATTCACTCTGAAGAACAAGAGGAGGAGAAGGAGTGAAAATGTAGCGCTGCAATGGCAACAAAACGACCTCATAATACTGCTTTGCAATTAGAAAAACTGTGTGAAGAGTGTTCATAATTTTGGACAATTTAAGATAATGTAAAAGATTTCTGGCAATACAAAATTAGTAAGACTTTTTTTTTTTTTACAATCTGAAAGATATAGTTTGGTAAATAAATAAATAAAGTTACAGCAAATCAAACTTACTCCATTCTTAAGAGGTTTATACATTCGACATCCCTCCAGGTGTGGATCGGTCTGGCACTCCCCCTTGTGGAGGTGAAGATAATGACACCCAAACCCACTGAGCAGAAGGAATAATGCAAACATAAGTGCTGGAAATAGAAAAGTGACCACATTGTGTAGAGTATATATTTATCAATATACCTGCCGGTGCAGAAAAAGGATGAGGACTTGTTCTGACAGGCTGGAAGGGAACCAAACATGGCTCCTTCCCCTATAAAAAACACACACATTCATCTATGTTTTTCTCTCCTGCAAACAATTTTAAAACACACATGTCTGTCTTTTTAAATCATGATCACTCAGATGTATTTACACGACTACATTTCCTATCTCCATCTTTCCTCACCGTCTCCCCAGACTAGATTCTGAGCTCGACTCAGGTCGACGGCGTACCAGCCTGTGTCCTGTAGTGCAGCCAAGGTGACCGGGTCAATCCGAACCGTGGTCCAGTCCCCCAGCACCGGCGCCATGATGGAGCCCTGCAGGACCCGGGACTCCCAGTGAGAGGACACTCTGCCTGGGGGAACATCCTGAAGGAAGGAAGTGTAATGTAAGCAGAGCACATGATGGATCTGTAACAAAGGGGATGGGGCGGCTCAGTACCAGGTTCTCTAGCGGGGCCCCGAGCTCAGGGTGAGCGGAGGCCAGGTGCCTCTGCAGGGCCGAGGTAACAGACGGGGTATAAAGCCTCATCTGGCCCGATCCATCGGAGTGAGTCACTCTGCCTCGAGGAGAACAGCCCGCACCTCCTGCAGCACGAAGACCAGCATTATGATCGTCAATGCATCGTTAATGCAAGATATAGAGGATTTGGACCATGATCATAAGATTGTTTGCTCTTCCTCCTGCATCTAATCCGTTTCATGTTTTTTTTATATACTTTAATTTCCCTGATTTGGTTATGTTTATGATTGACTGTAGGTGTTTTAATCCTCATATTTTATTACGTAAATACTATATTTTTGTTAAACTAATTAACAGTTGCTTGTTTTCTATCTGCAACGTTTATGTCTCTTTAACATCTGTTTGCTCCTCCAGGACTTCCAGATTATTGTATTAATCAATATTGTATAATGTATTAAAGTTTGATACTCCTTAAAACTAATTTTTACAGGCTAGCTAATATTGACTTTGCCTTTTTACAGCTCTAATTTTAAATTTAAATTTTCTAATTTGGTTGTCTACTTTCATTGCATATTTATTTGTATTTATTGTTTCATCTTAAAATTGTACCTTAGTTTGTTTTGCTTTCTGTTGTTTTATTGCCTTGTTTTGTCTGTCAAAGCACTTTGTAAACGGTCTGTAAAAAGGTGCTGTATAAATAAAGTTTTAATAAAAAATATCAGTGTTGAAAAACCTTGAGAAGTGGCAGAGCAGTCTCTCCAGGTGAGGAAGAGCTCTTTGGAGAAACCAAGTGCATGAAACAGCTCATGGATCACCGTCTGGAAAACAGGTGAGTTCACACACTTCAGCACATCAACAGACAAACTAAAAAGCATCATAAACCATATTTATTTATTACCTGCACAGTCGCCTGTTGGCTGTAGGCGGCTTCAGCCAGCCGGCCCCTGCAGAGGACCACCACCCCGGCTACAGGTCGCCCGTCGGCAGCCGTCTGGCAGTGGACGGCGTAGGCCAACACGTGAGGCTGAGAGGTGGACATGAGACCGGTAACGGGAGAGAATGACCGCTGCACACGCATTTGATCAGTTTAATGTTTAAATGCAGAAACTCTTTTGGTTTTATTCGTCTGTTGCTGCTGTTTTGCAAGCAAAGAATAAATAAAAATACAAGGAAAAGGATGTCATGATAGGGCTTTGAGGGCAACAGTGTGTTTAAGATGCATGGAAAATTAAAAGACAATGAAGAAATGTTATTTTAGACGCTCATAACACTGTAAAGCCAGCCAGTTAACTTGTTTATTCAGCCTTTTTTTTGCTTGTTACCTCTTTTTTTTAAAGATATGATATTTTGTCATTAATTGAAATGTCCAGCTTTAACCATTTAATTTAAGTCTTCAATATGTGTTCAGTAAGTCCTCTTCACCTCTGCTCTGCACTTGTCAGTGTCCTGAACGTGGAGGTACAGCAGGAAGTCGGTGTCGGGGAGTCCGGCCCCTTCAGGACGAAGCCGAGTCCTTCGAGGTGAATCAGCTTCAGGGTAAACATCACATCCAGCCAGGTGGTCATCTGGGATCTGTTGATAAGAGGGCCGGGAAAACAAAGCTCGAATTTATGTTCACTGTGTGTACATGAATACAGCGAGAACTCAAGCTTACTGTCACATCCAGGCAGGTCTCAGTTCTGTAGTTGTTGTTGGCTCGACCACACCTGAAAGAAGGAAACTGTGAGATTGTCCGTCCTAAAATACGTAGCAAGTATATTTAATAAACATGTTAGTGCTGGTATTTGTATTTATTCATTTTACACCATAAAGTAAGGTAAATAATTATATATGGTACAATGTGATTTGCAAAAATAATTTCAGTTTCTTTGGATAAACTAGAAAAAAATACATCGTCAAGTGATCAGTTTATTGAAGATAATCTTAAAGCTCACATTGGCTAAAACATACTACATACACACCTGTTGTAGTTTGCAGTACTTGCATTCTTCCACAGAAACTTGCAGTATTTACTGATGTCTCTGCTCAGCAGCAATGGACCCGGCTCTCTATTCACTACAGAAAGGTCAACAGGTCATGATCGGTCACCTTCAGACACATAGCTTGTCATGAGAGCTGATTCGGGGTCAGTGGTTAATATTAGACAAGTTGTGGATATGGTTCGCTCCAGGAAATGAATGTAAGTCTATGTAACTTCCCCAAAAGAGTCATCAGTAAATATGTGTTTCACCTGACAGTAAAGAAGACACCCTCCTCACAGCCTCCTCCACCGCTGCCTCCAGCTTCTCTTTCTCAGCCTCTGATAGGCCGTTGCCCTCCACTGGAATCCAGGTCTGGATCCTGATTGGCTGCGGCGAGGCTGCAGTGGGCGGAGCCATCATTCTCAGGCGCCGCCCCTGTGTCACCGTCGGGCCACGCGGAGGTGACGCCTTGCGTCCCGGCTGATTGGTTTGCTGCCCAGAGGGCAGCGCGGGTTTACGCCCGGTCTGGGCTCCGAGTCGGGGCTCGCTGGGTGGGCCGGCTGGGGCAGCTCGGACCACCCGGGCCTGGGCCTGAACCTCGTCAAAGACGCACTTCTGCAGGGCTCCAGGAAGCTCCACCACCATTACCACGAACATCCCCACCCAGAGCCGCTGGGATGGAGGTACAACCATAATTATAGCTGCGACCTATTTCAGGGTCACAGCGTATGATGAGTAGTCGCTTGACATTTTGGAAGCTGCAGGATCCGTTCATTCAAAGCAACTTCATCCTTTGAGCTCGCTCACTGGAGCCTCTTTGGAAAGATGGTAGCAGATGTTGAGGACCACGAGCTCACGTTTTTCCTGAGAATGGAGGCGGGAGTTAGTGACCTGGAAGAAGTGTCTCGAGTGGTTTGGAGAAGGCCTTAGCGTTTAGACCTTCATGTTGGCTCGTGAAACATGTATAAACATGCGTAAACATAATAAAAATAACAACATGAGGGGGACCCTGAACTCATCACCTCAGTATTTCTGGTCATGATTATGCACTTAAACCACTGAACAAATGAAGCATTGGTCATAACGGCACTTTTTTTCAATGAGATCAAAATTAATTATATACGGTGTACTTTTGACAGCTATGAGGTAATTAAAAAAAAAGTTAGATGTAATGTTCACAGAAAGTCAGATATGAAAATATATTACAAACTTAAGAGATAATTATATCAGGTACATTTTGCATGAGGGGTCAAACAATAAGGACATGCGGTTAAATAAAGAACAGCTTTCAGCTGCAATAATCACTTTCCTGCAGCATTAATCAAAATAATATCAAAAGCATTCATTACGATTACCTTGCCATGACCACGTAGACTCAATCCTCGACGGCAGACCGCTTCATTTTCTCTGCATTCACCTTTAATCCTGATAACCGGAGCGATGATGTGCCTTTCCCCCCCAGAACAACCACTGAAGCTCTGAGGAACCTGTGAAAGTCTACTGGGCTTTTGAATACAAAGCACAATGCAACGCCTCGGCCATCCTGTTACGGAGGCGTCAGGTGCGTCGTCACCCACCTGACTAACACACATTGAAGAAAACACAATACCCAACACATAAAAGTGCAAATTGTTTAATCTCAGCCACATTTTTTTTTAACTTATATACAGTGAAGTTGACCCTAATAAACCATAAAATCACTTTCTCTCTTATTTAACCTCATTAAATTGCGTATTTAAAACTTCCGACATTGACCCAAATACATTCAACAAAGCAAAACAGCTGAAGAGAAAAAGAAAAGTAACTCGCCGAAATAAAAACACCATAAAATGTACAATACAAATGGCACACCACGAGTCTGTTGTGTCGAAATGTGACCGAATGCGATCGACTCCCTTCGAGGGTTGAAGATTCAAGTTATTTAGTGAGTTCAGGGCCCCTTTTGTCACGAGGGCACATCATCTTCCCGTGCACACTAAACACACACACACAAACACACACATCCTAAAATCAGGCACCGAAGAGATTGTCTTTTGACACGTTTTTCTTGTAGATTACATACATTCACTTGAGAAGTGTGTGTGTCCTCCGAACACACGGTGTGTTGCAATCAGTGTGCACTACAATACGGGTCCCAAAAAGGTTATTGCCAGCTTGCAGAGTGCATGCATTTTTTCGTTCACGTTATAATAAAGCCGCCGGTGTGTCGATGCGTGCTGCGATGTGAGAAAACATGTGCCTCCGTGCGTTTTGGTTTGCAGTGTGTATCTCGGGAACCGTCGAACAGGAAACTCCTCATAGAAGGCACTTAAATAGGGGAGATTGATTTTCTTCTGATTGGGATTAGCGGTGATAAAACATGAGACTGGACGCAAGTGGCAGAAGTATGTGGAAGACAACCCACATCTACGAACATACTCCACTGTCAACGTAAGACTAAAAACGCAAATGCATTCACACAGTCACACAATACTTTCCATCACGCTCTCTAAAAACTCAGATCATTCAATCGGACAGTAGCCTGCCTCCGTTTCTTGATAGGGAAGATTCATCTGTGCAAAAGTTTACCTTCAATGTGCAGACTAGCATTAAGTGAGTGCACATCCAAAAACTCACCTACATTTCCTCTCAAACATACGTCAGCCATGCTTTTTGTCTAAAACTGATACTATGTCAAGGAGGAAAAAAAAAAAAAGGTCAAATACTTGATTCCATAAGTCAACAAATCCAACTCAAAGCTATTTCAAAAAAGGCACCAGACTTGCACAGTGCGGGTGAGTCTCGCCGTGGGCCACTCCTGTGCTTCAGTTCAAACAAATGTGGAAAGACTGGGTTTCAGTTTTTATCAGTGAGTGAAGGAGAGGAAAAGAAAGAAGAAGGGGGAGTGGGGTCACTGGGTGAAGTCGTTCAGGTGAGCATGGGCACGTCGTCCTCTGACGTGGTGTCGTCAGACAGGGGGATGAGCAGCACCTCGTCGTCTGAAGAGGACGAGGAGAAGGACGGGGAGGCGGAGAGGGGCATGGAGTTGGTGGAGGAGGAAGAGGGCGACGCCCTGAAGAGGGAGATACTCAGGCCCAGAGTGTGGAAGATGGAGGCCAGAGAGGGGCTGCTCGGGGGGACAGCGACAGGAGGCGTGTGGGGGGTGACCGGGCTGGGAGCTGGCGGGGCGTACGGGGGAGGAGGAGGGGAAGCGGCGGGCGGCAGCGGGGCTTCCTGCTGCTGCTCCGAATGAGCCAACAAGCCGAGTTTCTGAGGCACCGGCTGGTTGACCGCCTCCACGGCCGACGAGGAGCTGGTGGGAGTGGAGAGCGCCGCTTCCTGCCCGGACGGAGCGGCGTCCGACTGCTGCTGGCTGGAGCCCGACGCCTGACCCGGCCTGGACGGAGGTCTGGGGATTAGGCCCCACCTCCTCATGCGGCGGACAGCCCGGCGGATAAACCGGGGCCTGCGTCTGCGGTGCGGGGAGTTGGCGGCGTCCTGACGGAGGAGCTGGAGGATTCCCCTCAGAGAAAGAGACGAAGTCTGGCGAGGAAAAGTAACGGTGAGCGGAAAAGAGCAGATAAAACACCTTCTGCAACTCGTGCTCCATATCCTAAAACTGTACCCAATCATTTGAAATATGAACCTCAGTAGTTACAAGATGTGGATCCAAGTTAAGGGAACCAGTAAGTAGCTTGGTCAAATCCAATCAGACAGATCAGGCTTTGATCCGTCCTCAGACACTCATAATAAAGCTCCTCAGAGTGGACCCGCATGGCAGCAGCACATCTTTACATTACATCTTAACACCTCTTTCTACTTCAGCCCGCAACAAGCCGGATTAATTACGGCCGATAAAGTGGCGGGCAGGACTTAAAGAGAGATGAAACAAGAGCTGCTATGGATTACAGTGTGGATGAAGTGGCCTCTTTCCTCGTGAATCAATTTATTGTCAATGTGCTCTACTTTCAGTTAATAGGGCTTAAATACTCACTCATATCTTCTTGAAAGCATTTAAATTAATCGTCATGGTCCTTTTAAACTCTGGGGGAGGTGTTTATCATGAACTTAAGCCCCTTTAAGTAGGTAGTAGGACT